>JAJEKV010000026.1:5468188-5807367 GCA_021234155.1 Isoetes taiwanensis
GGTATTACGTACACAGCTGTACTTAGTGAATCTGAAGATGAGGATAGTGAGAGAACCCGTATTGCATAATGAAGAAACCAAAGTGCCAAAACAAAATTTCATTACATATAAAAGGTGCACTTCATATATTTCTTTAATGTGTATTCTAAGGGTTTTTATATTTCATTTAAGGAAAAAAACATAGTACAAAAATAGGTGTTCTGCCTCGAAATCAAGGGGATCTCCTCGGGATTTAGACCAAAACCTGTACCTACAAGACTAAACAACATTTAAACATATAATTTATCCTCGATCATGTAGTGATCGCATTAGCTTTGATCCAAAAATTAATGACCATGAGATAGATCAAATAGTTATCGTGAAAGTGAAACCAAATGTGCCATATATCGCCTAGGACATATCTAATGATCTTGAATAGTAAGGTCCTCAACCTTGAATTACCAAAGCATCCTCAAGATCTTATCCAAATTGTTAATCAAATTTGATGTAGTCCATGAGGAGCATAACATGGGCTTCCCCTGCTTCGCTACACATTTGTGAAAGAGATTAAGAAAAACCTTGTTTCAATCCATTGTGTCTCCATACCTCATGCTTGTTTAGCATTTTCCTCTATGGCTTTGCATGGATCTTCATCTCCCCGCTTCCAACTCAATCAAGGTATCAGCCATTCAACACTGACATCCTCGATCTCATCATCGTAATCCTCTTCATCTTCTAACAACTTCATCGGTGCTCCCATCCTAAGAAGTCTCCTCCGTGAGCCGCGGAGAATAATACCATCAAACTTGGGCTTAGTACAGTAGAAAAAATTGAAATGCACCATTAAATCTCCCAACTCCTCGGGTCTCCAATCCCTATCATATTTTTCCTTTTAGTACTTTATGAGGCATGACGCTGATTGCCAAGATGTCTAAGAAGGCTTTTTAAGGAGATGAGATTAGGATTTTGCCATTAATGGCAACCTCATTTTGTGCTCTTAAATAACCCGCATAGATAGGCTTCCCCGTAGTTTGTATCAATTTGTTACTATGATGTAGAAAGTCCAAAGATATTCCTAGGCATCCTTGGATTTAATTGTGAAGTCCAAAACCCAAAAGTCATCCAGCCAAGAGCATTGAAAACAAGTTTCAGTTGGTAATTGAGCACATCCTTGCATGCGTGAGAACAAGGCGTGTCGCGGAATGAAGAAATGGAGGATAAAGCACGAGGCCACCGCAAGGGTTACCGATAGCCAGGAAAACACTCCATACATTAAAGTGTGGAGATACTAATATGCATGTATCTAACTATGGCTATCAAGACTTCCATCATCCGGGTAGCAAAGCTAAAGCAGAGTCCAGCTACAGATCGTTGTAAATGTCCAAGACATCTCGATAGCACTCCTCCCACAGAGTCCAAAGATATCTCGATAGCACTTCCCGCCAGAGTTCAAAGACATGTCGCAAAGACAGCCAAGCACAATGCAAGCGCATATCTACGTTGGTTGCAAACGCTGAGGGATGCAGAGGGAAATTGACGATCCTTGACATAAATGGTGTAATCGGGCACGCATAATAAATGTAGGAGAACGGGCCAAGTAATTTTGCCTCCACCTCAAACTTAACCATGTTGTAAAGAAAACCGCAAGTAAGTACCTCATTTGCGCACTGTATCATGAGTTTGTGGAGTGGGCAATCGCAGAGGTTTGATATTGTGATCCTGAGTGCTTCTCTTACTCGAATACATGGGATATGGTGGAGGCATTGTTCCCAGATTTAATGGACCAAATTTTGAAGGTATATGTATCAAGAGCAGTTGCTATGCATGCGAGCATCCAAGCACGAAGAAAGCAACTTTTTTCAAGGAATTGAAGGTTGTACTTTGAAGATTTTCCTCAATATCATGGTATGATTTTCTTGGTAGATGTCACTCTCACAAAGGGTTTCTAAACCCTCGCGACACACAACCATTCATGTTATGCCTTCACTGGCAGGAAGAGGACAACTTTTGCAGAAGTTTGTGTGTCCAAAGATTGATTACTTGTCTTCTCATGCAATAGAAGAAACAATCTCACAGCCTAGATATCACTGATGCATGGTTGTGTGTTGTTGGATTACCGCTCCCCAACAACTATCTTGTCTCTCGCCTATTATATCCTCAATGCCCGTATTAGGCACGTAAGGCGCTTGTTGGAACCATTCCCGAGGACTCCCAACCACCTGAAAAACTTCAACGACTCCATGAAATAAATCCATTATACACCTCACCCCGTGATGATTGCTTTGTGTAATCTTGAGTGATGTCTCTAATACAACATAAAGGTCTTCAAAATTTAAGACGAAGGGTAATTATAGCACCACACTTTGATTTTGCAAGAGAAAAGAAAAGTAGTTTCGGGGACAGGGTTAATAAACTCCGACAAATGTTGTTCCAAAGATACGTTTGAAGTAATCGCTCTATGTTATGAATTCCAGCACAATTTTCTCAGAATATATATCAAGCATTGTCTCCAATACTACAAGCATTGTCTCCAATACTAAAAATAATCTAAATACAGAGGTCCAATACTACAAATATTGTCTCACAAGCATTGTTCCAATACAATCATCAAAATTTGAGACAAGTAAACAAGTAACTACAGACTGTTAAAATGATAAAACAAATAGGTCAAAGCATATTCAACCTCATATGGTAGACCTGTCAAGGATCATCCGTGAGTAGCCCGTTCAAGGGAAAAATCTCGCTGGTACTGTGAATCCGATTCATCTCAAACTTGATTATTGATATCGATGATTCAGATCGGAAGGTCGTAGCTCATTCTAGTAGCTCCCCTAACTACCATCTAGCCGACAACATAGTACAAAAAATACATGTTCACGACATTGTGGGTTCGGACTAAATTATCCTCGACAATTCTCAATAAGGATATGCCTTGGCTTAACATTATTTCACCACATAGAAATCAGATTCTCCCCGATTTCCTCCCCTCACCTACAAATGAAGAAGTTATCACCTTCCTCTACATGTTTCCACTAAGCCATTCCCTCCATCACCTTCTCAAAAATGCCTCATCGATTTCGCCTTCTCGCATCTTCACCAAGAAACTTATCCGGGCTTTGTGTAACATATTTCCAATTTCTAAACCCGGTGGCTTGTTCAATTACCAAGATGACCGGGCCTTTCAAACAGCTACCACGTAAATAACTTTAAACCCTATGTGCCACTCTTGTGCTTGATTTGGCCGGGCATGTCCTGATGCTGCATTTGCTTGGTCCCTTCCACTCGCATACCCAAACGGCCTCATTCCATCAACATCATCCTTTCCACTACCCGGCACTGCGAAGGAGACAACAAGCATTGCACCACAGCAAAGATATAATACGTTGACTACTCATCACATTACGCCAGCTCAGTACAGCACTTAAAGCAGATGAAAGCACTATTCAAAGACATTACAAGCAGCTTTTACAGCAAAGATTACTCAATAGAATACGCCAGATGAAAGCATAATACCTTTGATGTCCCCGTTGTTGGTACCTTTCATTCCTGGCGACCACGCTGTGCATCAAGAAAGACTTCTGCAACTTCACCCCATCATACTTGAGTCGCTTCTCCTCTAGTGAATGCCTCCCTTAAGGACTCCAGCCCCTTGCCCATCATGTTTCCCCTACCATGGCTGTCCAAAAGAAATTCCGGTATACTATTTCCTTCCCTAGCTCATAGTGAAATAGAATGGCCGGCAGATTTGAATTGGCTAGAACAACCATTTGACCAAACTATATGCCCGAGAATTCTACACCATTTGATACAAGCCATGAATTGTGCTTCCTAAGACAAGGTCGCATAAAAAAGAGTGTCATGAATCTTGTCATCACTAAGTAAAATGGGTTTCCTTCAATAGCTTTTCTCGATCCTAATCCCATGTCCATCCTATACATGATGTGGACGAGAATTGTTATCCTCGTCATTGTGCCAATGCTTTGAACCTCCCTTTGTATTTTTATGTCGTAATTTTCTCAAGAAAATCAATTGGCTTAAAACAATGGTGCTATCTAGATATTGTCCAGCAACTCTCGAATTGCATGGCCTGCCATCTAGCCCCCTGTAATTGTGTGGCAATTTTAATATCTTCAACGGAACACAAATATGAAATGAAATCCTTCATCAGCTGCTCTCTTTGTAAGACAATCTATGACCGGCTTTATCCTTTTTTTCCTCACGCATTTGAGGTCTCCTTGTGCTGCAACTTCAGTCATGGTCTCACCAAATTTCACTCTGGATTTCTTTTACTTTTGTTTCCCCTTCTTCTTGTGCTGTACTCTTCAGTCATGGTCCCACCAAATACCTTTGATTTCTTACTTTGTTTCCCTTCTTGGTGGCATTGATCTTTCTTCTCACGCTAATCTAACACTTCCTTTTGGTAATGTACTGCGAACTCCACCAGCCTTCTTCTATCTCCACTGGAATTGGTAACAAGGTCCTCAGAAAGCATAAAAATGTAAGATTAGCGCAGTTGAAAAGCACAAAAAGCAGATTCTCCGGGCCGATGACAAGACATAGCAAAGATGTTTCAAAGATGCACAAAGAGAGAGTATTAATATTTCAAACGCTTTCCATTCAAGCAAGAACTCATGATTTCTCTCTTTCTCTTGGACATATATAGGAAGACTTTTTATGCCACGCTCGACATTTCTCGCGACCAAGCAATATGTTTATACCATTCTTCACCCTCGCTTGTTGCAAACCATGTAAATTTCCGTAGCTCAAGTTGAGCTATACGATGTTGGCCGGCTGACATTTCTCACTGTGTCTAACCCATCTCGAAAACATTTGCACTTCTTCACCATGAAATCCAGCTGCTGACCTTTAATGCATTCGTGGCTACCCCCGACATACTCCAACTCTTCATATGGTATATGCAAATGCCAGGTTTCCCTTTCCTCGATACTTCTCTACATAAATAGGCTTCAACTTCTCGAAAAGCCTTTTACAAATGTGGTGTTCGTGGATGTGCCTTTTGTATTGTTGAAATAGCTGCAAACCTGAATGGTGGCCTTGGTTAGAAATATTTATGCAATAATAACAAGGAGCTTTTGTATGGAAACTTATACCGCGGTGGACCTCCATATATAAGGATAAGAAATTCGGAAGCCCTCGGACTTCCAACAAGTTGTTCACAACATATTTCGCAAGGAGAGACTCGGCTATTCTTTGTTTCCGTGACTCGCTATGCTTTGCTTGCAAGGGGTGAGAGAATCGACTCAACCTCCTTTTGGAAGCAAAACCACTTTAATTATCCCAAGGATCTGGCTCCGACATTTTCTTAATGCAATGTAGCTTGCAATTGTTGACCCCATGCAACCTATCATAAGAAATATTGCACATTAATCAATGAACATATCCCACCAAGATCACCTCGCCAGATACAAGCACTTAAAAGCATAAAGAAGCTACTGCATGAAAAGCAAGAATTAGATGTACCCAATACCGCCATAGTGGAATTGCATCCGGATTTTGTGGAAGAAGTCATCACCGTCAAGGTTCTCGCTCTCCAAATATCATGGTTCCTTTGCCCTTTGTGGTCGCCATTGTCTGCTTCAGTTGTTGAGCAAAGACCCTCGGCCGCCTTTGCACTCCTTTGGATTTGGCAAATTCCGTGCTCCGAGATTTCCATTTCGTGGGGAGGATGAACCAATCTCTTCATCACATCGGCCTTGAGTTCTGTGAATGCTTTTTGGTGAGCTTGTTGAAGTAATCAACTACAAGCTTGGCTATTTTTTGCCTCAAGGCCTCATGCTCGTATCTTCCGCTCAATCGGCCGCTTTCATCTTATTCCGTATTCAGATTCTCTCGCATCCACTTCTTTAAATTCGCGTAGGGAACCGATCTTCACGCCGATATTTCCTTTGCGTTAGATTGACATCCAACAAATCGAACACCGTATTGGAATTCATCAGCTGAAAAAATCCAATGGTAAACGCGGTGGATTGCCTCCTTCCGTGCCCAGACGTGAGAGCTTCTGGCGCGAAATTCCCCGAGAGGGAGAATAAGTGAATTGAGGAGAATATGCGCCGTGGGCCGCAGATCGGCGAAGTTCCTCGACTCGAATCGGGAATTTGTTAACGCATCACCACTCGCGTAATCCAGCCAAAATCCCACAATCATTTTCCTAACGCATTCGCTGGTGAGGTGGGATGTGCGCAGTACATGAAGGGCCAAAAAATGACTCCGCAAAGTTACCACTCAGCACCCAAATTAAGCAAAAGTTGTGGTGCTTTGCCGCTAAACCCCGCTATAAGCATGCATCCCGACGATGCTTTGATACCCACTAGCATACTTTTACCCAGCAGCCAATGACTGCTCGCTGGAGCAATTGAGCTCAATTCTTCATGCATAGCCTTTAGCCATTGTTCAGATTGTGAACCTTTTTAATTGCTTCCTCAAAGTTTTGAAGTTCAGAGATGAAGTCTTCACAAAGACATAATCTTGGCTTTCAAGATGGTGCCTTTGTAATGCAGACAGACGGATGGAATCATGGAATGGCAGGGCATAGGTGCCTCAATAGGCTCACACTTCAAGTAACCACAGTCAGGTCTATCCGGTTGGTCAAACATATCAGCAGCGTGATCTTTATCGATGGGATTGGCATGATGTGATGTAGATGAAGCAGATGGAGTTGGCAAGACATATGGCATACTAATATCATGTTCTTCTCCGCATAATGATGAAAGTGGACATATCATGTGTGGACTCTTGGAAAACAACTTTCAAATTCATTAAACCTGCACTCCATTAACTCACTCATAAGTTTGTGCCGGGTGTCTAGAAATCGATAAGCTTTTCTCGCTGTCGGGCAAAGATCCCAAAACATGCAAAGGTTTTGCTTGTACCTCCATCTTCTTATTTGATAATGGTAACTTAACAAATGCCCTCAAGATCCAAAAACTTTAGCATGTGCAATTGATGCATGCTTTCCTCGGCCTCAAACAACTTCGTGAATTTTGAACATGAGACTAGCATGTGGAACTCTATTCATGAGATAGGCAAATGTCATATTGCCACTCCCAAAAACCAAGTGTCGAACATTCATTGCAATAAGCAATGTTCTTGCCATTTCAATCAAGCTTCAATTCACTTTTCACCGCCATTTTGTTCTAGAGTATGAGGAGCAAAGGAGCTGGTATTCAATCGAATGTGTAACGAAAAAGTCTCAAACATGTTTGAGCGTAACTCTCCACCATTGTCCGATTCGATAGCAATGATCCGATCAGGTCTTTTGAACTGAGTTTTGAACATTTGAAATGCTCAAAACACCGGATTCTTTTGTTTTCGCTAGAAATACACAAATACCTTGCGGAGAAATCAATATCAAGAAAGACCAAGAAATACCCTTTGACAATACGCCAGTAGTGGGAGGGATTAACCAGTCCACACGTACCGGGCAGGTGAACTAATTCAAGCCGCTTGAAGCATGTGAGAAGTGGACAATGGGAAGTGATTTCTGGTAAACTTTCCTGCATGCATGCATTACAAGGTTTCTTTCTTGTTTCTTGCCTTTTATTAACCCTAACCGATCAAAAGATTAACCTTTCTGCATGCACAATATGCCCTTAACCTCGCGGATGCCGATAGATGTATCTCAGGTGGTTCTCGCGAACAAAGTCAGATGAATTAAAGTGCGCGGACTCCATTCCATTCCCACTTTTTTATGAACTCATAATTTATACAAAAGAAGCACTTCAACCAAAACTCGGCCATAATTGAATTTTTATCTATTAGTGCATCCAAGCTTTTGTTCCAGCTTCTTGGATAGCGACGAGAACAAGAACAATGCAACGCTAAACATAGGAATTTCATTACAAATTGAAACCAAAGTTCTAATTGAAAGACTTAGTTGAACATTTTGGCCTCCTATTTTCTCTTAGGTGGGTAGACAATAGATCACAAATTCCAACAAAATTAAGCAAATTATTTACTTAATCACCCAAAAATACTAGTTTTGAGATACCTTATATTTATAAATGGCCTTATTACAATATATATTGGCGCTGGGTGAAGAGATCATAGTGGTGGTATGGGCACAATGATTACACCCTCTTCACACACATGAACCACCTAGTGCAAAGGGCTGCGGGATTTCCTCCTAGTCACTCTTTGTTAAATCCATGCATCTATAGAATTCTCAGATGAGGAGTCTTTATGGGCCGTGTGTTTGTAATATGTCCAACTGATGTCACCACCCTCTTCTCTAAGACCTTTCTTCAATGAATCGATCTTTTCATTGTCTCTAAGCATGTACTATCCGGTCGAGATAAGGACTCAAGTAAGAGACAAAATCAAATTAGTCAAGGGATGTTACATGCAAAATAAAATAAAATAAAACACGCCTTAGGGCCATTTTTGAAAATACAAAAGTACGAGAAAGGCGTTCTCGTGAGGGAAAAACACAATAGCTCTTCGACTACGAGTCGAGAAAGGCAGCTCAAAGCTTAAAACACAAGTTTTAGGTCGTAAGGTCTTCTTGACTCATGAAGCAAAATAAAATAAAAAACGCAGGTTTTAGGATTGGCTCCTCGACTCACGAGTCGGTGAAAGGCAGTTCAAGGCCAGAAACACAGTTTTAGTCGAAGGCCTTCGACCAGAAGGAAAGGCGTACCAAAGCCAAAACGCAGATTTTAGGGATTTGGGAAGGTCTTCTCACTGCGGAGTCGAAAGGCACCAAGGCCGTAAACACGTTTTAAGTCAGAGGCCTCGGTCATGAATGAAAGGCGATCAAAGCCAAAACGCAGTTTTGTGGGTCGGGAAGGTCTCGACTCAAGCGAAATGAGAAAGGCGTTTCAAAGCAAAAACGCAGTTTTAGAGTTTGAGGCCTCGATCAGCGAAGTCGAGAAAGGCGCTCAAAGCCGCAAACGAAGTTTTAGCCAGAAGGCCTTTCTCGACTTTGGCAGTCGAGAAAGGCACCAAAGTTTAAAATGCAGTTTGCGGCCTTTCTTGACTCAAGCGAGTCTAAAAAAGGGCAACAGAGTAAAAAAGGGCAATTTCAAAGCTCAGACTGGTGAAAAATAGATACATACTATGAAAAATAGACCCTCCTACGCATTTTCCATGAAAAATAGACCTCCCCATGTATTATCTATCGACACATATCCAATGGACCCTCCCCTTTCTAATGGACCATACATACCATATAGCTATATGAAGAGGGACCATTGGGCTCATATTTAGCTATGTAAAGAGTAATGCCTAATGCATTACGTGTAATAGCAAACATATGCACCTATAATGCACATTATAACCTACGAGAGCCTATTAGACCTTATGCATTAAATCTATTAATATGCATTAGACCTATTAATATAAAATTTTGTCCCCATTTTAGTCTTGAACCTTCAAAATGGGTTAAAACAAGTGTAAATTATATCATGATCTTCTTCAAGAAAGTTAACTTTTTACCTTTAGAATGTTAATATATGCCTAGGAACGCACCATGGCAACATAATGTTTAATGTGTGAACATAGTAGCACACAATACATAAAAAGTAGCACACATTACAAAAGAGAAATTGGGGACATGTCAAAACATAATCCTATATATTATTAGCATTTATTTTACACTTCCTTTTCAACGACATTTTAATTCCCCTTTTTCTAATACTCCCTCATTTTTCCTACCATGCTTGAATTTTAAATTTGGTACATACCTTTTAGATCTAAACTCCTTGTGTAAATTGGGGACACGCCAAAATATAATCCTATATATTATTAGCATTTATTTTACACTTCCTTTTCGACGACATTTTACCCCTTTTTCTAATACCCTCAGCTTTTCCCGCCACCATGCTTGAATTTTAAAATTTGGTACATACCTTGAGACGAACTCCTTTGTACCACTTGACTCTTTGTTTCTTGGAAGAAGCTCCCGTGAGGCATAGCTCCCACCGAACTGACCCGAACCAAAAGCTTCACAAAATTTTATGGAGAGTCGAGATAAAAATGACATAGGGCTCAAAGGCTTTTATTTTCCCTTTGTTATTTGAAGCTTTAAGCCATGGTCTAGTTTTCAAATCCAGTTTTCAAACTCACCATCCGCTTAAGCAAAGGATTTGGTAGAGCAGAGGATGAAGAAGGAAGGGTGATGAAAGAATGCAGATGAAAAAGATCCTGCCAGATGAAAAAGATCCGCATGGCTTCTTCTCTCGAAGATCCCTGGGCTTCACTTCTTCAACCCGGCACCTTCATTCCATTCTTTTCTCGCCATCTCATTCTTTTTCTCGCTTTGTGACACAAATGGCTAAGAAGTTTATCAATAGCAAGCCCTAAAACCGCTCTCAGAGGGATGGATCTCACACGGGCATAAGGAAGAGGGGCTATGCGGAAGATATGCAAAGCAGAAATTAGAGATCCATGGAAAAAAAACCAGTGGTATGGTTAGGAATATTTGATCATAGAGGAAGTCAAAGTAAAAGCACAAAGCATAAGGATACAAAGAGCTAGACCAAGGTGGGAGCCAAAGCTTAAAAACAAATTTTATGATCGAGCACTAGCTGTGGATCTAGAATAGAAGACCCGTGGACTCAAGCCCTAAGAACCCGGGTGGATTCTCTCGGCCTCTCTCATTCTTTAGGAAGCTCGTATAATTCCAAAATGAAGCACATGGACTGGAATTCTAAGCAAAATCGCATTCTGTAAATCTATTTCATGGCGTAGCCCCTTTCTCCACCACAAGAACTACGGGGATGGCGGCCCCTTCTCTCAATTTCACAAGAACTAGAAGCTTCGGGCCCGTTTCCAATCAAGTAAGAGATTTGAAAATCCTAAATTCGGCTCATCTTTCTACACCGGGTGGTTCCTAAGGCCCTTCCTCTAATGGGTGTTTTTCTAGACTTTCGCCATTTTCTCCTATTTTTCTCTGCCTAAGGATCAGAGGCTATGGAATCGCCAGATATGATGATGTGAGTATAATGGGTACGCTTAAGAATCGGACATAGCCCTAGCCATAGCCATGGCTTGAAGCTCAAATTAACAAAATCGCCACCTGCTCAATGCTTAGAGATGGAGGTTTTATGGGGCAAGAAATTGCTGCTCACAGAAGAAAAGCCATAGCCGCTCAGTGGAGAATTTCCGCCATAGCCTATAGTCCCATCCATTCTCCTCCCGCCTTGCAAAATATTTTCAGCTAAAGAGTTCTCCGCACGAAGCAATCCTCCCTCGGGTAGACACAAGCAATTCTCCTATGCCTTTTGGAGTATGAGCCTAGGGGAGTCAGCCCCACTAGTCGAGAAATCAGCCTAGCCTATTAGATTAATTATATATATTGTTTTTTTAATTAGTTATAATAATGTTAATTATATTCAAGTAATTATATTATTGATTTATAATTATATTGATTATAATTATTAAAGGTTGCCCATCTTGCCCCTTTGCCCTTTCTCTCCTTCCCATTTGCCCATTTGCCCATCCTCCTCCCCCCTCTTTCTCTTTGCCCCCTCCCGCCTGCCCATCCTCCTTCCCTTTCTCCAGCTTGCCTCTATCCCATCCTCCTCCCTCTCCAAATTCAGCTTGCCTTCTTTCCCATCCCTCCCCCACTGTCTCTTGCCCATCCTCCCTCCCCTCTAGTTGCCTCTTGCCCACCCTCCGGACTCTCAAACCTTCTCACCATCTCCCCTTCTTTCTGATTGTTGTTTGTAAATGTTATTGTTGTTTTATTAAGACAAAATTCTATTCAAGCACTCAATTCAAAAAAATTGAGTATGAGTCCCATTTTCAGTCCGAGTCCCAAAATCTCAAGATTTGTCCCACTTCTTAATTAAATGCAACTTAACAAGATTGAGATACTCCACCCAAACACCTTGAATTTGATATAAATTGCCGAATTCTAAATGCCGAACAAATTTCTTGTGAGCAAAGATTCAAGATATCACACTTGTGAGTAAAGAACCGATCTCATATCCATCATCCGTAGTTTACTCACCGACAAGATTTTGTATAACCTGTGCACATACAATACTATGCAATTCAAGACCTAAGATGTACCAAGCATGATTTTTAATTGCACCGAGCCAATAGCAACTTGTACATGATGATCTCCCCATTTTGATAGTGCGAGATGTAAGCTCCTTATATTGAATAAAGAATTCTTTTCTCGAGGAGTCATATGACTTGTGGCCCTTGAATCCATAAATCAAATAACCTCAAGATTCCTCTTTAAGGCCCTCCATGGAAGCATAGAGAAATTCTCTCAAGTAATAAAGCTTTGTTCTTCATCCTTAGTCTCTTTAGTTTTGTCAATGTGCCCTTCTTGAACAAATTGGCCTTTTTCGTGGTTTGGACTCGGATACGAAGCGGGAGCTGCAAATCTTTTGCTAAATGCCCAAGAACTTGACATCTATAGCAAGTAATTTTTGATCTATCAAACCTACCCTTGGAGTTTTGAATGAGCTCGGCTTGGGCTTTGCTTGCATGTACATTAAAGGTTTCTCGAATGAGTTTGAGTTCATTCTTGGCGAATCACTTCAACTTTAAGGTGCTCTAGAGCCTTCTCAAAGGTATAATCAGGCAAATCTGCCCTCCATATTGATGATAATCCCTTCAAATGTCCGTGGTAGACTATTCAAAAGAACATGCAGACTTTTCATCTTGATAATATCCACCCTGTGGATTTGCAATTCATCAAGCAAGTCTTTCATAAGACAAATGTATTCCATGAAATCAGCTCAATTTGGTAAATGAAGCCCATACAAGCGCTTCCCGATTAATGGAATTTCCAGCAAGATTTGATGCATATTGATTCACAAGAATGCGCCAAATATCACATACGAGCTCGCTCCTTTGACAAGTCGAGCTGGTGTATCATCCAAATGAGGATAATTAAGCGGACCTTCACGATCCTTCTCGGCAAGATCTTTGGCGAAGCATTCGGGCAACCTCAATCCCTTCATCGGAAGCATCAAGATTACACACACACATCCTCCCCGGCGGTTGGATTTTGAACCACATTCCAGGTCCTTATCCTCAAGGAGCATACGGATTAAGCCACTTCGAGCTGGAAGTTACGGTAGAGTAAACCTCGGAACTAGGCGCCATTCATAGGAGGTAAGACCTTCTCCATTTACAGCGAGAATCCATCCGTTAAAAAAAAAAAAAAAAAATTTAAACAATCATTCATGTTCTCAACAGTTTAAATACATGAAAAATGTCATAAGTTTAGGCTGAACATAAGCCTTAACTTTTGGCTCAACTTCTGGCCCTCGATTAGCTCCAATGCTTAAGCATTTTCTAATATAAGCATATTTAATTTTAGCAACTATTCCAACAACTCGATCTTCATCTTATTCATCTAACGAGTAACACTTCTGCTATCATGAGAAATTTATTTAAGGCTTCGAATCAAACTATTCTATCTTTGACTTCACCCGCATAGCTGCTCTACATAAACAAGTCAATTTTTTGGAGCCGTCTTTTCAAAGATCATTACTGTCATTGTCTTGCCATCGGGCATCCCAAGATTTATAAAAAATGGGTTTCTAGAGACATCTCCATTATTGGAAACCTTTGGAAAAATGGTAGGTGGTTGTCTTGGACTGCTTTTAAAAGATTGATTTCTGGATCTTCTTCTAATAAGGCCATCTTTTTCACATCAAGAGCATTATTCAGAATATTGTCCCTAAGCCTGCTTCTGTTGCTGTGCTAGATTGGAAATCAAATAATAAAAGTTGTTATGTGGTGAAAAAGATCTATAACTACCTCAACAAGTCTGATCTTAGGCGAAAGGGACCTCAAAATGGAATCTTTCTGTTGAAAATATGCATAGACTATTCTCTAATATTTGGAATTCATATTGCCATCCTAAAGTTAGTTATTTTATGTGGATTATAGGTATCATAGTAATCCAAGTCTTTGCTTTCTTAATAAGAGGAATTCCACTATCTCAACTTCCTGCACCCTTCTCTGCAGCAAGATAGAAAGCATGGAGCATATTTTCCTCTGGCCCAAATTGGCTCCTTTTTTACAATGGATTAACTCTGAATTCAATCTCATGGGAATTTTATTCTAGATATTAATCAAATTGATGATCCTTTTAAAAATACTATTACATTTGTAGCTATGTGGAATATATAGAAAAACAGGAATATGGTCTTATATGGTAGTGGCTTAAGCACTTCTCTATTATTTGGATTAAATTGCGCTTTGAATTTGATATCGAGTTATTGGCTAGAACTCACAAGGAAGATGTTGATGACAAATATGATAGAAAATGGGACCAGTATGGTATTTTGAAGGCTCATTTCAATTATTTTACCTGGAGTTTTGTAAAACCAAAGATAGGATTAACACAACGTTCACACATGATGAGACCTCCATTTTTCAAGATTGTGAGATTATTTTGGAAAAGAAATCGAAGAAATAGATTTGGAAGTTGCAGTCAAGCTTACGGTGAAATCCAATTGCGAAAAAATTTGTTGGGCAAATGCATTTTGTTAGAAGGTTTATCAACTTAATTATTTCTTTTACTTTACGGTCGGATGGCACAACAGCTCACTAATGTACATTTTGAAAGAATAAGGACTTATATTATGTCAACAAAATGGCACCTTGATGATTTTATTTGCAAGGAATGATCCGATATGCCTAATTAAGAAGTGTGGTTGGACGAAAACTTCTTTCCTCAATTGACTTTCCCCCTCCTTACACTTTTTGGATAATGATTACGCTTTCCATTCCTCAACTTAAGTCCAAATACCAATCCTCCTTTATGAATCCATACATTACCCACCTTGATAGCCATCTCTCTTATCTTTTTGTCTCTTACTTGATGTTACTGTGGTCTCTACTTTATCTGGTATCTAAGGCAGGCTTCTTCAACCCCAAAGACTCCATGCTGAATTTATATGATGGCTTATGTGCTGGTTTCTTAAATTCAGAAAGAGATCATCTTCATGGAGTTCTTTTTTCCTACTCTTTCGATATTTACCATATAATTATTGTGATCACTATAGGCTGAGACCTAATTTGGGGATTTTGCCTCTCCCATTCTCTTTTTGAAGAATGGGCATCTATGCTTTCTTTTGTTGTTATTTCCATAGTAAGCTAATAAAAAACTTTCTTGCTCTAAAAAAAAAATCTCTCATATATCTATCTATCTAACATATATATGTTCTTATGTTTGTCGCGCTTATCCAACCGTTGATCTGAGATCCTATGGCTCACATGGCTTGGGACGTATCATACGGCCCAGATGGCTTGGGAGTTTCTATATAGACTCTATATAGACGATCCTACGGTCGGGAATTGATTTGATCCTCGATCGTCGGTCCGAGATCCTACGGCTCACGTTGCTTTGGGACATATCCTACGGTGCACATAGCTTTGGGAATTATATGTATAGATCCTACGGTCCAGATTGTTCTTTATCCTGATCGTCGATCCAGGATCCTACGACTCGCATGGCTTGACACATATCCTACGGTGCACATGGCTTTGGGAATTGCTTTAATTAATGTCACGTTGAGATCGCAACCTTTATAGGGTCCAAGATCCTACGGCTCACGTTGTAGGGTCCAAGATCCTACGGCTCACGTTGAATGCTTTTAAAATTTTTATGTTGTGTGAGGGATTTGAACTCTGGACATGAACCCCCCCCCAAGCCCCCATTCTAACCACTAGAACAAGCATTAATTCCATAAAAAATTTATATTTTAAATATACTTAAGGGGAATATTTTAATTAAGATAAAATAGAGTATAGTTCAAGAAAGTTCTAGAATGTTCTGGAAGCCTCTAGAAAGTTCTAGAATCTTCTAAAGTTCTAAAATATTCTAGAGAGTTTTAGAACATAAGAGAATATAGGGGGAATCTAAAAAAATCCTTCCAGAAAGTTCCAAATTGTTCTAATAAGTTCTGGAATGTTCTAGAATGTAGGGGAATCTACGGGAATGTAAGGGAATCTAAGGAAATACTTCCAGGAAGTTCTAGGATATTTTGAAAGTTTCAGAATGTTCCAGAAAGTCCTAGAATGTTCTAAAAAGTTCTACAATGTAAAGGAATCTAGGAGAATCTAATGGAATCTAAGAAAATCTCATAGAATGTAAGAGAATCTAGGAAAATATTTACAAGTCTAAGGGAATCTCTTAAAATCTAGGAGAATCTAAGGGAATCTAAGAAAATGTTGATGAAATCTTAGAGTATCTAGGGGAATCTTTATAGAATCTCTTTAAATCTCATATAATGTAAGGGAACCTAGGGCAATCTCATAAAATCTAAAGGGATCTAAAAGAATCTAAGGGGATTTAAGGGGATCCTCATAGAATCTTGGAGAATCTAGGGGAATCTAATGGAATCTAGAGGGAATCTTATAAAATTTAGAGGATCTTCATGAAACCTCTAAGAGAACCTTGGTAGAATCTTAGAGAATCTATGAATTTAGAGTATTCTCAAGAGATTCTTTTAGAATATAGGGCATGACAGGAACTTGCATCGTAGAAATATGCTAAAACTGGAACAATACGACAAAGGACGTAGTAAATTTCTTGTATATATATATACAATTATATAAGCACCACCCCATATCCCATGTTCCAATATTTTGAGGTGTGGCATATCGGGCCGGCCCAGATCTGAGATCAACGGTCCGAATTGAACCACCACTTAAGCTCCCCTCTTATCCAGTGGTCCAGTATTTGAGGTATCACTATCTGAGCCATCCAGATCTGAGATCGACAACTAAGACAGTGGCATGTCGATCCGCCCCAAGCAGCCCCCTTGTGGGTGGAGATTGAGGTGTCGCCGCTTGGGTTGTCGCATATGCGAGATCGGCCGGTGTATATGGAGCCAGCCCCCTTATGTGGGGCTTTTGATCCAGGCCATTGGATATGGGGATTTGATCTTAGCCGTCGATAAAAAGGTGGATTAAGTGCACATTTATTTTGGCATTACTAGGCCTATACCAACTCACCACACATCCGTTAGGCAAAACTTTAGCCATACATGCACACTTTGTAGGCAGGATAGAATCCCGCCGTAGGAAGTCGGGGAAATTTTAGGCAACAACCAGTTAACCAGCCACAGTAATCTGAAAGCCAGTTTCTACTGGTATACAAGTCTTAGCCAGTAGATCAAAAAGTGAAGAAGAAATCTTAGCCATTATTTACAAAATCTATGGTAATTCACAAGAATCTAAATCTTCATAAGATCTTAAGAATCTCAAGAGAATCTTAGGAAATATATGAGAGTCATAAGAGAATCTAGGGAATCTTTATAGAGTCTAAGGAGATCTAAGGAGAGTCCACATAGAAACTTGAGGAATCTAGAGGAATCTTGGGATAATACTTGGGAATCTAAGGGAATCTCAAGAGAATCTTAGGGAATCTAGGGGAATCTGAAGAGGATCTTTGATAATCTATGAGAATCTAAGGGAATCTTCACAAAATCTTTGAGAATTTAGAGTAATCTTGATGGAAATTGGAGAATTTTGTGGAATCTTTATAGAACCTAGGAGAATCTACATAAAATCTTGAGGAATCTAGAGAAATCTTGGGATAATCTTTGGAAATCTATGGAAATCTTTGTAGAACCTCAAGAATCTAGGGAACCTTTGTAGAATCTTATGAAATCTAGGTTAATCTTTTTCTTTGGGTGTGTTTTGTAGCGGAATCTTCATAAAATATTGGACAATCTAAGGGAATGTTTATAAAATCTTAGAGGATTTAAGTGAACATTGATGGAATCTCAAAACATCTAGGGGTATCTTTTCAGAGACTTGAAGAATCTAGAAAAATCTTTATAGAATCTTCATTTGACCTGGATTTGGCTTCTAGTCAAATTGTACACTCCCTCTTGAGAATCTAGTGAATCTTGATGGAATCTTGTAGAATCTAGGGGATGTAGGAGAATCTACATAGAAACTTGGGGAATCTAGAGGAATTTTAAGACAATATTTGAGAATCTAGGGGAATCTCAAGAGAATACTGGGAAATCCATGGAATTTTGAAGATAATTTTTCAAAATCAAAGGAATCTTCAAAAAATCTTTGAGAATCTAGAGGAATCTTGATGGAATTTAGAGAATTTCCTAGAATCTAAGAGAATTTAGGGGAATCTACATGGAATCTTGAAGGATCTAGAGGAATCTTTGGAAATCTAAGGGGATCTTTGTATAACCTTAAGAATCTAATGAATCTTTTTGGAATCTTAGGAGAATCTTTAACACCAAATGTTTAGGAATTATCAAGGGGTCTTGGGGAATATAAGGGAACATTGATGGAATCTCAAAGAATCTTGGGGATCCCTTCAGAGACTTGGAGACTTCAGAGACTTCAGAGCCCAATTCATGCCTGGCGTGAATTGGATACAATGGCTAGTTTTCTAATATTAATCTCTTACACGCCAAGCACGAATTAGCAATTGGGCATTAAGTGCCTTCTGCTAATTCTACTATTGCATTAAAAGAGTTTGCATTCAAAGAGTTTAAATTGTAAATTAATCCAATTCATGCCGTGAATTGGGTAATGTACAATTGCTATTATTAATGTCTTACATGCCAAATGCGAATAAGCAGTTTAAATCCTTTTTCTTGTTTCCTTCAAGTTCAAATCTGCCGTTGTTGTCTATACTGTACTTTTTTTTGCATAGATCATTAATTATCACTTCCCTTCAGTAATGCCAGGACTCATGAACGAGCTGGTGGAGGGGGGCGCCCCATCTCCCATGCCTAGATAAACTCTAATGACGCTCAGCTTGAGCAGTTTGAACACACGCCTGGCGCGTATTCAACTGAAGTTCCTCCTGTGCCAGAAGGAGATTTCGTGCTAGGGCCTACACCAACCTTCGAGTTTCGTGAAGGTCTGGATATTTACCACCATAATATGACCATTTTTGGTGAGATGTGTTCGGGGATGGCCACAAGCATGGGCTTTTTCAATGAGGAGTTATGTCGTGCTCTGGAGAGGCTTGAAATGGAGAATGTTAAGCTGAGAATGAGAATTGTAGAGCTCGAGGGCATTTTGGGTAATAGCCCAATAGCTACACCATCTAGTTTGCCAGATTTTGCTGTGCCAGTTGACATGTACATATCTAGGTTATGCACTTTAGGCATAATGTCGACCATGGGTTATGCATAAGCATTCTTTATGGTTTGTCAAGCGTATTATTTTGAGCATGTATGTTATGACACAGATGACCTCTTTCTATTTCATGTTTCATGTTGCATCAGTATTTGTTATATGAGTATGATATGTTTAGTTCATGATGCATTTATGCAATGCTTCTATTCAGCATGAATAGAACCGACATTCTTGGGAACAGGATGCCATTTTGGCTCAAGCTTCATTTGGATCCTTTCTTCCTTATATATACTGTGTTCTCTCTCTTAGTTTTCATCGGCATTCTCTCTGAACTGAACCATCATTCATTTAAATTGGATTTATGTCAGGATTTTGGACCATTTTGGCACTGCAACTTTTTCCCGGATTAGTAAATTGGCATCAAGAATGTGACTTTTTTTTATAACAGCACAACATGATTGCATTAAAAATTAAAAATATTTTACATATGCATGTCGAGTTATATATTGCCAATTACTTCTCAGAAGTGACCCCTAGAGATATCATAACTTTCTTCCTCACTTCCACAGGTATTGTAACCCTAGCAGTCTTGCCTGGGATGACCTTTGGGGTCCATGAAAACAAAATAGTATCTAACTCAACCCAATCATCCCCTTCAATAGGGTTTCTCTTCCATCTCTTTGTCCAACAGTGTGACGTCCCCTACTCATATACGGTGCACTCACCGTATACAAACAGGAGTTCATCCCCCATACCAGCTCCAGGCTAATATAGGGCCCTCCACGTATCACTGCAACCTTGAAGAGTTCCAGTGGGAAGAATGAAGGGGTCCTTTACCCTGTCTCCCTCAGGGCCTACCTAGCTGCGGAAGCGTAAACATACATGTCAGTAGTACATACATCAACATCATATGACCATCACGAAGGATGGTCCTCCACATATCTGCATAGACAAAGATCAGCACATCACGTAGGGAATCCTACCCAAGGCTCAGACTCAAGGGGTAACTGACGGCTTGGGTCTCCTGAGTTCATTGCAGACAGAATTCATGGCAATGGATTTGGCTGGCATAAGAACATGGCATAGGGTTGTCCACTCCATCCGCCCCTCCTGTGCACACTTTGCAGAGTAGGCTGAAAAGTGTTGGGACCTGACTGTAGCCCGCCGGATGCATAGCCGAAGGGGCTACTCCTGGGTCTCATCCTCCCAGTTCCGATGGGGCAGGTAGGGATCACTCCCTCCAGAGATCTACATGCTGACTCGAGGTGACTAGAGGGCCACGGCCCGTATTCGACTAAACCCACTGGAAAGTGTACACCACTTCACGGGTGTCGAGCCCATGCCTTACCCACACTCAGTGGTAAGCCATTAGACCTAGTCACAATGATCCCCGGTAGGCTTTACACACCAGGGGGATCGTTCAGGAGTCAGAACATGAACCTCCTTCTTAGCCAGTCTGGCCCCTTCACCCACAACCAGGTGTGGCTCTTGTACACAGGCCGAATCTACAGTGTGCTAGAGAGGCTACTATAGGAGCATCAACTACAAGCTTTAGGGCCTCTACCCCCCCTTCCCAATACAAGGAGTTCACAGAGATACATCATCCAAATACATCACAGAAGAACTAAAGAACTAGATCTAATCATAGAGTTAGGTTCTTTAGTTAGTGTCCGAGATCTACGATCTAGATAGCTACTATGGGCAATTTAATAGTCTAAACCTACTGATTCTATGACTAGAAGACGGTTTAAGCTATTAAATTGACCAAATACCTGATCCTTGAGTGGCTCCTCCTGACCTGAGTTCAACCATCCTGCTGAGCTGAGCGAATTCAGGGGAACTGATGGTGCAATTCGCTTGGGCGGCGTCTGGGAGGCGGTTTTGGCTCCTGGGGCAGCCAAAACTGAGCTCTAAAACCCTAAGGACGAAAAACTAGCAAGCTAGGGTTTTCCTACCCTAAATAGACATGGGGTTTAGGCTAGGGTTTCCAATTACCCAATTTGGCATGTGGGATAATTGGAAAGGCCCCACTTGCCTTTAATGGCTAGGTGGCAAAATATGCCAACATGGAAAGGTGTGCCCTCATTAATGTGCACATGTGCACATTAATAATATATGAACACTCCTAGCAAGTTGCCCCTAGGGCTACTTACCTGGCTATCCGTTGGCGTACACGTCGGTCGGAGTGGCGGTAATGCTGCGTGATGGGGCGATGCGGTATACATCCCGGGACCGTTATCTCGTGGCTGGAACGTCACATTCTCCCCACCTTGAAATGATCTTTGTCCGGCGAAGATCGTTGGGTCTCCCCACCTTGGGATCTTCCTAATCTGCAATCTGCAATCAACGTGATGCATACAATATAATAGTTATACATTTACCAGGATTACCCTAAGGTAATATTTTTAAAACATTATTACGTCATTATACTATGGAATACTTAACAATTCACAACATCATTAAACAAGGTATCCACTATCTTAAGTTAGACAAAATTTCAACATTTCATATCTATAATTATTGTCCGAGGTACTCTTCATTCCTTGCAACACATTCCAACAAAACTTGTGTTGCAAGTCTTCGTAGCTCGACCTCCTTGCCCTCCGGAGCGCTCTACTGGCCTGCAGGTCGACACTACGTTAGTACCGTTTTAATTATTTAATAAATTTTGGTTATATGGTGACCACCCCACCTATCTACATGAATGCATGGCTAATCTCCCGGCGTAGGAAGAGGATGAATCTTCCATAATGGCCGTGGAGACAGCGCCTATATGCCTATATGCCGCTCATGCCTACACCTCTAGTTGCCCAACAGGAGGATATCCTTCTTCGCGTGGGGGCGTGAAGGATGGATTCCTCCTATCAAAGCATATATGGGGCTAAAGGTGCTTTCCCTATCAATGCATTCCTTAATGACCTCTTTTCTCTCGAGGTCGTCTCCTTCCGTGGGACAGAAGTAGACTTTCTAATCTACCTTCCACTCGCCCAAGCGGAAACGCGGTCATGCCTACATTGACATTACACCACGCCCTAGAGATCACCGTAGTGGTCTCATCATCGGTAACAACGCATGCGACCCATACTAAGCATAGGTTGCATGCGTAGATTAATCTATACAAGAATTAACCTACACAAATCGACATGCCTGAGCCGATTTCTTCGGAGATGACTTTGCCGTCCCATTGCTCCATAAACTGTGGGTACTGCTTTACTAAATCCTTCTTAAGTACCCACGTCGCGTCTTCCACTGGCAAGTGCTTCCATTTGACCAAGTATTGGAGGAATTCCGACCTCCTTGTCTTCTTGAAAGCTTTACCAAGAATCATTTCTGGAACTATTTCCAGCTGCTCCTCCGTCATTTCCAACAACGTTGGAGTGTCCAAGACTTCGTCTGGATTTGGAGTATGCTTCTTCAACAAACTCACGTGGAAGACCTTATGAATCTTTAGGTGTGCTGGCAAGTCCAACTTGTAGGATTGATTACCTACTCTCTTGATTATTCTGAAGGGTCCAGCCCACCTTGGAGCAAGCTTCTTGCAATTGCCAATCCCGGAGCTTACACGCTTCACCTTTATCTTGAGCCATACATCGTCTCCAACTTTGAACTCTCGATCAGACGATGCTTGTCGGCGATGCTCTTCGACGACTTCTTGCTGCTAGCGATAACCTCGAACTTCTTCCACGAGCCGCCGCATATCGGCCAACATCTGGCTGCGAAACTTCTACTTTTGACACGGGGTTGTGCCAAGTGTGCGAGTTAGGCAATCGATAGCCATAATTGATCATAAATGGCGACATTTGGGACGATTCCTGCTTGGTGCTATTGTATGCAAACTCCACCAAGTGAATGAATTCTTCCCACATACTTTGCTTATTCCAGACATAGTTTCGTAGCATGTCCTCCAAAATCCTGTTGGTCCGCTCCGTTTGGCCATCCGTCTGAGGATGATACGCCGTGCTCATGGATAGCTTGGTCTGAATCGTCGCAAAGAGGTCTTGCCAAAAGGCACTCATGAACTTTGATCCCCGCTCGGAGATAATCTCCCTTGGCATGCCATGAAGCCCGAAGATCTCTTTGGTGAAGAGCTTTCTTTGTATCCATAGGCGTATCTGTAGGTCCTGCAAGGCACAAAATGTGCCATCTTCGACAACTTGTCGACCACTACCATCAAGGCATCCTTGCCTCTCGCTGTTCTTGGGAGTCCTGTGATGAAATCCATGCTGATTACCTCCCACTTAGCGTTTGGCACCGCTAATGGCTCTAATGCCCCTGGAATTCGAAGCTGCTCCGCCTTCGTCTGCTGGCATAGCTGACATTCCTTGATGTAGCGAGCTATTTGCTTCTTCATTCCTGGCCAATAATAGCTGCTGCGCACTTTGAAATATGTTTTCATGAATCCCGCATGGCCAGCTATTGGGCTGTTGTGCGTGTCATGGAGGATCAACTTCCTTACACCTGATGATTCGGGTACGCACAACTTGTTCTTATGGTATAACAGGTTGCCTTCCTTCTTATAATGCTTGAAGGCCTCCCGCTCTTTATCTGTTCTAGCCTCCTTAGAGAGGCTTGCCCATACTTCCCTGAAATCCACATCCGTTGGCAAGGACTCTTCAATCTTCTTACCAAAGTCGCTGGAGAGCGTCGAAATTGCATTGCAATGCACTCTAGTTGTCAGGGGATGCCTTGAAAGCGCATCTGCTACCACATTGAGCTTCCCCGGCTTGTAGACTATATCAAAGTCATATTCTTCGAGGAACTCCATCCATCTCCGCTGCCTCAGATTGAGGTGTGGTTGCGTGAATACATATTGGAGGCTCTGATGGTCGGTATCCAATTGGAACTTCCTTCCCAAGAGATAGTGCCTCCATATTCTTAATGCCCTGACAACCGCAAGCAATTCCTGATCGTGCGTTGGGTAGCGCGTCTCGGCGTCGTTCATCTTTCTGGAATCATACGCTACCACTCGCTCTTCTTGCATAAGCACTGCACCTGTAGCTATCTTACTCGCATCTGTTGCTACAAGCTTATCTTTCTCCGGGTCCGGCAAGGTCAAGACAGGGGCTGTCGTCAGAGCTTCTTTCAACAATTCAAACCCCTTTTGGGCTTTCTTGTGCCAATGCTCTACCCAGTCTTTCACCTTCTCTGCCCTCGTCAGGTCTGTTAACGGGGCTGCTATCTTAGCAAAGTTCTTCACGAACTTCCTGTAGTACCCTGCTAGACCGAGAAAACTTCTGACCTCGTGCACATTCTTCGGCGCCGGCCACTGAATCACTGCTTCAATCTTGGCGGGGTCCGTCGAGATGCCTTCTGCCGAGATCACGTGACCAAGGTATTCCACCTTCTCTGTTGCGAAGTGGCACTTCGACAACTTGGCGTACAACTGGTGCCTCTTCAACTTCTCTAGCACCCTTCTCAAGTGTTGCACGTGCTCTTCAAGGGATCTGCTATACACCAAAATGTCATCAAAGAAAACAATCACAAAGGTGTCCAGGAACTCCCTGAAGATATCGTTCATGAGCCTCATGAACGTTGCGGGGGCATTTGATAAGCCGAAAGGCATCACTGTGAACTCATAATGCCCATACCGCGTCCTGAAGGCGGTCTTGTGGATATCCTCCTCCTTTATCCGTATCTGATGATAACCTGACCTTAAGTCGATTTTGGAGAAGATCTTTGCTCCTTGAAGCTGATCCATCAAGTCGTCTGATCTTGGAAGCGCATACTTGTTCTTAATGGTGTGCTTATTCAACTGTCTATAGTCTATGCACATCCTCAAGGATCCATCCTTCTTCTTGACAAAAGAATGGGCGCTCCAAGCGGCGAGACACTAGGTCTAATGAAACCTAGGTCGAGCGGCTCCCGCTGCTTCTTTAGCTCTCGACAACTCTGCGTTGTCATTCTATATGGAGCCTTGCTTGTTGGCTTTGTTCCCGTTCGAGTGCTATCTCGCACTTGACTCCCCCTATAAGGAGGGGCTGCTTGATCTCATCACGGAAAGAGATCGTGGAACTCCGTGATCAACTTAGCTATTTGCCTCGGCAACTTGCTTTGAGCATCTTGTCTTCTTTGCTTCCTTCCAATTCCGGTTCACTAATCTCAAGCTTGAAGATGTATGCTACTTGCTCACTCTTGATGCACTTGAACGGTCGTTTAGAAGACATGCACCGCATGATGGGAACAACTTCTTTACTGTTATCTCAATGATCTTGCCGTCGGGGTGTTGGGAAGGTCACCTTCCGCTTTCCACAATCAATAATGGCCCCCGCTGGTCCAAGGTACTCCATACCTATTATCAAGTCGTTACTTGCCAATGCCCATTACTTCTGCCCCATCCGGATCTTAATCCCCAACAAGTCGATGTCAAAGTTGATTCTTTTACTGCCGGGCGCGCTTCTTGCTCCACTTGCTAAGACAACGGGCCTTGGCTTTGACTTTAATGGTTTCAACTTCAACATTTGAACCATTACGGGAGATGCAAAGTTATGGCTACTTCGAATCTATCGGGGACTATAAATGACTTGGCCTTGGCCTTTCCCAAATGGAAATTACTTTATCTTGGCTCTCTTACCTTGCTCTGTATCTATTGCGGCAAGATATGACACTCACCACGAATGTAGTCGCGGGCCTCCTCGCCCGTCGTCGTCGATCAAAGTGTCCCAATCTCCCAACTCTCGCTAGCCCTTGCACTCATGACATATGGGCGGTTCTTTACGTCCTATGGCCTGGCTGGAAACACCTGGAAGCAAAGCCGCTTTTCTATGCACTCTGTCTCTTTTCCTTGGGCATGGCTGCGAAAGGATCGCCTTTGCTTTGGAGTAGTTTGCCCCTTCTGTTTGTCTTTGAAAGATACACGCTTCTTCTCCTGGCTTGCTTCCCTTGATTGCCACTATATGGGGCTCTAGCTGGTCCTGGGCCGGGCGCCCTCCTCCGGTGGCCGCCTTTGCCTTGCCTTTATCTTGGTAATCTGGCTGCCTCTGCCCGCTATTCTCGAGGTCCTGTTCCTTGCAAACTTATTGCCTTGGACTCAAAACTTGACCTTTGTTCTCGGGTTTATTGCCCTTACAAGTTTGCGGATCTCCTCATTCCGGACCTTCAATGTAGCTTTCCACTGCGTGCTTCTCACTAACTTTGGCACATCTGACCTTAGCCTCATAAATTCCTCCGTGTATTTACATGCTTTTGTTGCCTTCTTTGCAACACAATAGAACTTCTTTGCATCATCTTTGGACTTGTGCTCTCTTGGGGACGTAATGGCGGCGAAGGCTTTAGCAAACTTCTTGAACACGCAAGCATCCCCAGCAAGCCATGAGCCTTGGCATAGCCCTTCCACCAAATGCGTCTGCTCCCTTCGGGTTATTTGTTGCTACCACCGCCTTTATCCTTATCCTTCATACCATAGGCATTGCCGTATTAAACTCATCTCGTCAAGCCAAGCTTACGCCTCCATGCGACGCTGTTCTCGCTTTGAGAATTGCTCGAGCTTCTGGCCTTCAAACATTTCCCAATGCGAGTCTACTTTCTTCGGTAGTCGAGGTTCTTGTGTCCCTTTGTCGTCCGTCCGGGGTTCCCTCACGCCTTTAGATGCCTTTCGGACTTGGTTACGCCCTTCTTCTTCCTCGGTCGGTCTGAATCTGAGCTTGGGTCGGTCAGGAGTCCAGGGGGGACCTTCCTCTCTTGCTCCTCTTCTTGTCTCTACGTTCTCCGGCTGATGCTTGCGGCGGTTGGCGTTACCCACCGAACCTGCTCCGCGCTTGCGGCTAGCAAAGCCTTTATCCGTTCGAGGTCCGTCCTCATTTGCGATATTTCTTCTTAAGGGGTCATTTGTCCAAATTCTTCAAAGCGGGTTCCTTCGCCGGGCGTGGCTTTGGCGGGTCTGTTCCTCTGTAAGTTCCCTTGGTTGTGCTGTTCTCTGGCTTTCGGGCCCTCTAGCTGCATACACAAGTGGTTCATATCTACATGGTTAGTTTTCCTCGCTTTCTTGCATTACTTATGTTTGTTGGCATGGTTGGGGACACAAAATATATCAACAAAACATTTATAGTGCAAGAGAATATTATATTTATATTGTATATTACACTAATACAAAAAAAATTGCAACTACTGCCAATCATTCCTGTTGATGCCGGTAAGATGGATTATCCTCCAGGAACTTTTTCACTTGGGCTGTTCCCCTTTGAATGGCCCAAGTTCCTAAGGACATTGGCTGGAGATCCACCTTGTAATGCTCTTGCCGGATCTTCTATTACATGGTGGGAGGTATAAGTCGCTGCATCGCTTGGCAGTCTTGCTTGCCTTTGTAAGGTATGGCGAAGTCGAAGGCGTCGAGTGCTACCGCTCTCTTCACCCGAGGATTGCATACTTTCGGTATTAAGGGGTAACCGCATGCCGGCCGAATCCCGAGTGCAATCGACAGCGATACTCCTTCCTCGCCTGCGGGGGTGAACTTGCGGTGGATAACCGCTATTCTTCCATCCATCGATGGCGGGTAATACCATAGTGACACGTTGCGTTGCGAGGCGGGTCCTCGGCCACTTTCGGTATCCAGCTCGTAATGCGCTTCAAATCATCAACCTCCACCGTGGTGAGCTCCCTGTAGTCTTTGGATCATTCTTTGAAACCCTCCCGAGGTCGGTCGCTTTATCCCGTCCCCGGGAGGTCTTGAGGGGGGCGAGCTTGGATTAGGATGTTTGAGGTCGCATAGCGGATCCCCATTTGTTCTGAAGAGCAAGGAACTCTTCCTCCCTCGGTAGCTTGTTCTTGGCCTTGTGCGCCTCCATAATGCGATGTTGTTTGTAGGCTTGGATGTGGGAGGTAAACTCTCCCGTGTAAGTGTCGGCTTCCCTTACTTGGAGGGGGAAGTCAGACTCTCCTCGACGATGAAGTCGTCCAAGTCCGTTTCTTCCGGGTTGGTGCAGCAACTCTTCAGGTCGGTACTCCCTTTCCCTGCACTCCGGGAGGTTTTGAATGTCGCTTAGGAGCAGAAACTCCTCACCTTCGACGATAATGGGAGCTAGGCTTGTGATGCCTAACCCGAGGGGTGGCGCGACTCTGAGAGTCTGCCGGCTTCTTTCGAAGTCTTGCCACTCCTGCTCTGCTTGTCGCCGCTCTTCCGCTGGGTCGAGCTCGACATAGTCTTCCTCTTCCTCTGATTCCTGTTCATCCGAGTCTTCTTCCTTCCCTTCCTGCTCCTGTTCATACTGTGTGAGGAGCCGTTGTTCTGCTGCTATGGCTAATGGGTCCACGTCCATGGGGGGAATGGAGGTTTCCCCCACGGTGTTCTCGGCACGGTGGGTGAGAAAGATTGCCAGGGCAGTGTTGAAAGAGAAGTACTTGGTCCTGTTGACAGTTAGGACCATTGGCTCAGGTGTGCGGTGCGCTTTGTTTGTGAGGTATTTGGCGATGTTCGGGACATCGTCTAATGCTGCCTGCAGGGACTGTCTAGGAACAAAATATCCTACACAAGGGGGGAGTTGCACTAGCGCTGGTTCTACCCTAGCTTGGAACTCAGTCAAGACTCTACTATAAGCTGGGGTTGCGTGCAAGGTTGCTTGGACGTCTACCTCCTTCCTGAAGATCTGGAAGATTTGGTCGACGTCGGCCTCAGCAGCATGAGCGCTGGCGCTGTACCATCTCTGGAAATCAGAAGTTGCCATTGATTAATTGCAGAAGAGGGTAACAAACGGTTGCAAGAGCGCCTCAGGGAGTTGGGAAATCGGCTAGAAGGGCAGGAGCAGATTTGTAGGGTGCTATCTGAGAAATGAGGGGTCTATTTATAGAAAAAGGGGAAACCCTAATTTTTGGATGACTTGAAAATTTCCTAGGATTGGGTAATTCTAACTTATCTGAGGTCAAAATAGGAGTTTGAGGACTATATGAGATGCTTAAACAAGGCTAGGTTACCTAAAAGATGCTATGCAGTAGGTTGAAGGTGACTTTGACAAGTCCTGGTGAAGAAATGGTAAGAGGTCTCACAGCTTGCGCCTCGCTTCAAAACTAACTTTTTGTTTTGCGACCAGGCGCGAGCTGTGAGACATCAGTCTCATTTCGATCAAAGGTATCCAATTTGGGTAAACTAATGGTGTAAGGTTGATGGGCTCATCAAATTAGGCAGAATCGACCCCTTATTTGGTCAATTTGGAGCTGTTTTGGCCAAGTTTGGGCGAGGTCTCACAGCTTGCGCCTCGCTTCAATACTAACTTTTAGTTTTGCGACCAGGCGCGAGCTGTGAGACATCATGTCTCTCGGCTTGCAAATGTCCTATTTCACTGAAATAAAAGCTAAAACTTATTAATTTGCTCTAATTAACCAAGTTTATGCCATCAAGGTACACAAAATTGCTCTATATTACAAAATTTTTAATTATTTACAACAAAAGTTTCTAAGGGCGTTCTCCCTTAATGCGGGTCGCAAGACTCATGTCTTGTCGCATTAAGGTTACCCGCTTGGCGTGGATAGTGCAGGCTGTTGAATCTTCAAAATGTTGCACTATCTTTGCCTCAGCCGCCTCTTGCATTGCTAGCAGCGCCTCGTCCGTGACTCTAAAGTGCGTTACGTAGGCTGCATCACTTCACGCTTGCTAGAAGCCGAAAGGGGGCGCGGGGAATTAGGAGACCGAAGCTGCTTGTTGGAAGTGTCTAATCTCCTTAACGCTCTTCTCTCCACCTCCTTCCTATCAGGCTTTCTTCTGGGTGGCGGCTTGGGAACCTTGGGCTTCGGTGGTGGCGGCCTTAAGGTTTTCTTTTGCGTTGGTCGCCCTCCCTCGATGAACTTAACCTGTTTTTCTTCATAATATTTGTTGTAGGCCTCCCATTTCTTCATGTAGGCCTCGTGCTCTCTCATCTTCCTCTCGTAAATCTTCACCACAGCCGGGTGGCGTAGGCTTCCGGGCAGGTGGTGGTTCTTCTTTCTATCCCATGCTTAGGGTTTTCGGGGGCTTACGCACTTGGTCTGGCGCGGGGTTGCTTTCAGTGCCCGGCTGCTTTCGGGTACTTCACTGCTTTCGTCACACGGGTGCTTGGAAAAGCTTCCACACAGCATTAGGGTTGAAATCCTCCTCGGAGGAGTCGTCGGAGGGTTTGGGGGTTCGTCGGGTTGCGGCTCCTTGATGATAATGTTGGGGTTGACCTCTTCCTTGGTGGCGATCCTTAGTTCTCCTTATACCAGACCACGAACTTCCCTTTAAACTTTCTTCTTTTCTTCTGGCGCCTTTTGTTCCTCCTCCTTCCTTTTCCTCTTTTTTTGTCTTCCCTTCTCTTACTTGCATTTCGTACTTTCGATGAACCTTCTAAGGTGCGCTACCTCCGTGGCTCCGGACACATCACTTGCTCATCACGCTTTCGAGGATTTACGTGGGTCGTCCCGAGATGGTGCCTTTGTTCTGGCTGCGGGATCTCCCGCTCTATTCCTTCATACACCTCCCTCGTCTCCCTCGTCCATGGGTTAGGTGATGTGGCCTCGTCACCGCTCTGCTGGCTTTGGTTGAAGCCCTCAATCGGGTCGGGCGTGTCTTGCTCCTCGTCCGGCGAACGTCCCCTCTCGAGCCTCTCACGAGCGAAGCATCTTCCGAATGATCTCCGCCTCGGTGGCGGTGGTGGCGCTGGGCGGCGCTTCCTTCGCGGGTCTGTTTGGTTCGGGCCATGCTTTACGGATCGTCAATCGGATAAAAAGCGTAGAGATCGCCTAAGTTGGGAAGAGCGGATTTCTAGGGCTTGGGCCTAAAAAAATGAGGGGTTCTACATCTATTTATAGCTTGGGGAATTTTAGGTCAAAACTCAAGTTGCTCGTTTAACATGCTAAGGCACCAACTTATCTAAAACTTATACTTATTTCAGGACTTTTTCTACCTATTGGTCTCCACGACTTAGCCTCGTTCCAATACTAATGTTTAGTTTTGCGACCAGGCGCGTGAGATCTCATACATTTCTAGGGTTTTTAGATAATCAAAACATGCTATTCTAACTAATTCCTACCTTAGAATTAGCCTTACCACATTATTTTTCTCAAATTCATCATGTTTTGGTGTTCTTGGCTCGATGTCTCACAGCTTGCGCCTCGCTTCAAAACAAAAATTTAGTTTCTGCGACCGGTATTTGTAGGAGACCACCTCACTTGGAAAATTTTGGCTCATTCTTTTTAATCTTGTTAAATTCCAATTCACTTAATTGTTACTAGCTTAGCATAAACTACAAAGGTGAGAAAAAATTTTCCCACTTTTCGAGGCTTGAGGATCCTATCAAGTTAGTACTACTGGGAACATGGTCAGTGCTTTGCTCTTGGTCTCCAAGAACATTGCTCTGATACCACTGTGACGTCCCCTACTCATATACGGTGCACTCACCGTATACAAACAGGAGTTCATCCCCCATACCAGCTCCAGGCTAATATAGGGCCCTCCACGTATCACTGCAACCTTGAAGAGTTCGGTGGGAAGAATGAAGGGGGTCCTTTACCTGTCTCCCTCGGGGCCTACCTAGGCTGCGAAGCGTAAAAACATACATGTCAGTAGTACATACATCAACATCATATGACCATCACGAAGGATGGTCCTCCACATATCTGCATAGACAAAGATCAGCACATCACGTAGGGAATCCTACCCAAGGCTCAGACTCAAGGGGTAACTGACGGCTTGGGTCTCCAGAGTTCATTGCGCATGCAATTCATGGCAATGGATTTGGCTGGCATAAGAACATGGCATAGGGGTTGTCCACTCCATCCGCCCCTCCTGTGCACACTTTGCGAGTAGGTCGAAAAGTGTTGGGACTGACTGTAGCCCGCCGGATGCATAGCCGAAGGGGCTACTCCTGGGTCTCATCCTCCCAGTTCCGATGGGGCAGGTAGAGATCACTCCCTCCAGAGATCTACATGCTGACTCGAGGTGACTAGAGGGCCACGGCCCGTATTCGACTAAACCCACTGGAAAGTGTACACCACTTCACGAGTGTCGAGCCCATGCCTTACCCACACTCAGTGGTAAGCCATTAGACCTAGTCACAATGATCCCCGGTAGGCTTTACACACCAGGGGATCGCTCAGAGTCGTAACATGAACCTCCTTCTTAGCCGGGCCTGCCCCTTCACCCACAACCCGGGTGTGGCTCTTGTACACACAGGCGAATCCTACAAAGTGCTAGAGAGGCTACTATAGGAGCATCAACTACAAGCTTTGGGGCCTCTACCCCCTTCCCAATACAAGGAGTTCACGGAGATACATCATCCAAATACATCACGTAAGAACTAAAGAACTAGATCTAATCATAGAGTTAGGTTCTTTAGTTAGTGTCCGAGATCTACGATCTAGATAGCTACTATGGGCAATTTAATAGTCTAAACCTACTGATTCTATGACTAGAAGACGGTTTAAGCTATTAAATTGACCAAATACCTGATCCTTGAGTGGCTCCTCCTGACCTGAGTTCAACCATCCTGCTGAGCTGAGCGAATTCAGGGGAACTGATGGTGCAATTCGCTTGGGTGGCGTCTGGGAGGCGGTTTTGGCTCCTGGGGCAGCCAAAACTGAGCTCTAAAACCCTAAGGACGAAAAACTAGCAAGCTAGGGTTTTCCTACCCTAAATAGACATGGGGTTTAGGCTAGGGTTTCCAATTACCCAATTTGGCATGTGGGATAATTGGAAAGGCCCCACTTGCCTTTAATGGCTAGGTGGCAAAATATGCCAACATGGAAAGGTGTGCCCTCATTAATGTGCACATGTGCACATTAATAATATATGAGCACTCCTAGCAAGTTGCCCCTAGGGCTACTTACCTGGCTATCCGTTGGCGTACACGTCGGTCGGAGTGGCGTGTACGCGTGACGGGGCAGTACAGTATACGTCCTGGGACCGTATACTGTGCTGGAACGTCACAAACAGTCTCTATACTTTTCTTCCTCTGCCACTGCATTTAACTGGTGCACTGGATACCACCACTCCACACGAACTTTGTTCACATTGCGGTCACCTACTTCTTTGCAAACCTCTGAGATGGTGTAACCCATCCACACAAGGTATATCTCTTTGTGCTCTGGTACTATAAACACAAATTGATGGCAAAGAAAATCATCCTTGGGATCATAATCCTCCAGCCCGAGATATTTAGGCCTTCCTTTCCTAGGACCAACATAGTGTTTTTTAGCAGCTGGAGGAGCCATCGACTTACGAATACTACTAACCACATCATCAACTTCCTCAGGTGTTATCAAGTCTCTCCACCTAGTCTTAGGTAGCCATCCATCTTTCAGTTCATCAGAGGATGTGTCTACTTGTCCCAATAATCCATGTACCTGTGTCCAATAATCTATCAATGCAAGGTTGGTATCATCGGGGTTATTTTTCCAATACTTGATGTATTCAGAAATGCCGTCCAATGTGCTTTGCAATGAATCCACCTCTGCAAAAGGCTTAAGAGTTTTTGGTTGACCCCTTGGAATCTTAGGTTTACCATTTTCATCTTCGTGCCATATAGGTACTCCCTCATCTGGCCTCCATTTATCATCTGAAGGTCTCATCTTCCATTGCATTATTGGCTTATTTCCCATGACCCAGAAAGTGTACTGAAGAGGTCTAGATTGACCTTCCATATCAAGAGCATAACTTCGATAAAATTCTTCCAATCAGGCACCTCTTGTATGATCAACCCTATAGGAGAAGGTGAAATGCATTCACTAAGAACTTCCATTAGTCTAGGAAGATTGGTCACAGTTTGAGATTTCAACCAAGACTATACTTCCCAAATAATGCATCCACATCCTCATGAGTATGTCCAGGCATTAAGAACCCTAAATTCACTCTTTCAAAGACACCCACAGCTGTTAAATAAGATAGGAATGAGAACATATACCTGTTTTTATTCTGTCCAAGCACAATTGTCAAGTTGGAGGAGGAACCTTGGTGGTAGATCTCGAGGTTGGGGACATGAACTTGAGGCTCCAACATGTTCAGAAGCACCCGACTTCCTAAACCTTGCCTTAGTAAACTTCTCTAAATTATTAGGCTTTCTATCCAACAATGCACTGAAGAGTGGTTGGCTACCACCTCCAGGGTTGTGGAGGTCACCAGAATAACCACTCTCATAGTTTCTCAAGCACCTCATCACACTTCCAATATGAAAATCAGGACCATCGCTCCACAATTGCAAACTAAAATGGCCATAATAAATTGGCACCGAGCCATGCACTATTGCACCTGTCAGAGAGACTTGCAAAGGATAAGCTCTATTGATTTGCTTATTGATCCATCTTGTCATGTATAATACAAACATAGTTATTGGGTTCCAAACATGATAATGTTCTCCACATCCAATAAGTGGATCTACATGATAGTTGGTCTGTCATGTGATTTTTCATTTGCTCCCTTATCTTAGCCCTTTGGCTTGGTTGCTTGGTCTTATCCAGAATCTCTTTCAACTTAGCACACAAGTTGCACTTTGCAAAGTTGTTCGAAGTGTCTATAGTGACATGCTTGAAGTGCTTGCTCCATAGTCTATTGAAGCTGGGTTGAGATATTGCAGGTATCTGTAGTTCTCGAAGCAAAGCATTCACTTCCTCCAATATGCTCTTCTGGGTACAATGGGATGGCAATCTCTTCTCGACAACTATTTTTCCCTGTTGATCTTTCCTACTTTTATGTGGCATATTCTCAGTATTGAATTCAACATATTTTTCAGAAACCTCCCTAGCAGCCAAGATCCTAGAAGTTGGCTTCAACATGCCATTATTTCCATGTAATGCAATTTTACTCCCCTTTGCATGACTTGCTTGCCAATTTTGCCAAGATGAAATTGGAATGCCATGAGAAGTGTGACGTCCCCTACTCATATACGGTACACTCACCGTATACAAACATGAGTTCATCCCCCATACCAGCTCCATGCTAATATAGAGCCCTCCACATATCACTGCAACCTTGAAGAGTTCCAGTGGGAAGAATGAAGGGGTCATTTACCCTGTCTCCCTCGGGGCCTACCTAGCTGCGGAAGCGTAAACATACACGTCAGTAGTACATACATCAACATCATATGACCATCACGAAGGATGGTCCTCCACATATCTGCATAGACAACGATCAGCACATCACATAGGGAATCCTACCCAAGGCTCAGACACAGGGATGGACTGACAAGCTTGGGTCTCCAGAGATCATTGCAGAACATGGCTTAGGGTAGTCCACTCCATCCGCCCCTCCTGTGCACACTTTGCAGAGTAGGCTAAAAAGTGTTGGGACCTGACTGTAGCCCGCCGGATGCATAGCCAAAGGGGCTATTCCTGGGTTGCATCTCCCCAGTTCCGATGGGGCAGGTAGGGATCACTCCCTCCAGAGATCTACATGCTGACTCAAGGTGACTAGAGGGCCACCGCCCTTATTCGACTTGAACCCAATGGAGATTGACGCATCACTCCACGGGTGTCGAGCCCATGCCTTACCCACACTCAGTGGCAAGCCATTAGACCTAATCCACAGTGATCCCCGGTAGACTTTACACACCAGGGGGATCGTTCAAGAGTCAGGACACGAACCTCCTTATAAGCCAGTCTGGCCCCTTCACCCACAACCAGGTGTGGTTCTTGTACACAGGCCGAATTTACAGTGTGCTAAAGAGGCTAGCTAGGAGCATCAACTACCAGGCTTTATGGCCTCTACCCCCCTTCCCAATACAAGGAGTTCACAGAGATACATCATCCATACATATCACAGAAGAACTAAAGAACAAGATCTAATCTATATCATAGAGTTAGGTTCTTTAGTTAGAGCTTGGTATCTAGAATGGGCAATTTAATAGGCTAAACCTACTGGCACAAAGCCTGGAGGATGGTTTAAGCTATTAAATTGACGAAATACCTGATCCTTGGCTTGCTCCTACTGCTTTGAAGTCGACCATCCTGCTGAACTGCTCGAATCAAGGGAAACTAATGGTGCAATTCGCTCAGACAGAGTCTGGGAGGCGGTTTTGGCTCTTGGAGCAGCCAAAACAGAGCTCTAAAACCCTAGGAACGAAAAATGGGCAGTTAGGGTTTCTCCTACTTAAATAGACAAGGGGGTAGGGCTAGGGTTTCCAATTATCCCTTTACGCATGTGGGATAATTGGGAATGGGCCCACTTGCCTTTAATGGCTAGGTGGCAAAATGTGCCCACATGGAAAGGTGTGCACCTTAATAAATGTGCACATTGGTAAATGTGCACATTAATAATAAATGCACATACCTAGTAAGTTGCCCCCTAGGGGCTACCCACCTGGCTACCCGTCGGCGTACACGTCAGAGTGGCGTGTACGCGTGACCAGTGTTGCAAAAATACGCGTATTTTTTGAAAAGGATCCATTCCGTACTACTTTTTTTTCAAAGAACAGTAAACTTGCACTTACCAAGAATTGAACCTAGGCCTCCTAGATAGCAAACTAACATGCTAACCAACTTCCCCTACATCAGTTTTATGTTTTACTTCATTGTTTTATTCTATTTAAACACTGTTTTTTGATTTTTAAAAAAATACTCCAAACGTACGTAAGGTACGTATGGCTGAAAAAAACGTATTTTTTAAAAAATACGTACAATACGTACGGTACGGTACGCGTACGGGACAACACTGCGCGTGACGAGGCAGTACAGTATACGTCCTGGGACCGTATACTGTGCTGGAACATCACAAGAAGAAAACTTCCATGCGTATGCGGGTCTGCCAAACGAGGGCGTTCATCCCTCTCAATTTCGAACAGATCTCATATCTGCAGCAGAGTACAATGAAGTTTGGGATACCAACGGGGTCATTCCTGGCAAAACTTCTATTGACAAGGTAAGGCCAGAGCATGAAGAAGCTCTAATTGAACTTCTGAGCAAAATATACCCGGACGGATTGAAGAACAGAGAAGTTGGAAAGACAGTATCATACCTATTTGCATTCAATAACTGCCAGAGAGCAAAGCAGGATCCAGAGAAGTTCAAGGTTAATTGGGTAGCAGTTGCAGCAAAGAGTAGAGCCTACAGCAGCAAGGTTAAATGTGAACCCACCAGCAGTGCTCCAGCAAGCAGAGCAGAGACCAGCAAATCTCAGCAAGCCATAGCACCTGAAAGCATGGCAGAAAGGCAAGTTTCAGGAGGCACTGGTATTAAATTAGAAGGGAGGCCGTCCATTAGGAGCGTTGCAATGTACCCAATAGTTTATACAGCTTATGGGGAGAACATATCACGCCTGGAAGTCATGTGCAAAGCTTTGCAGGAAACCCTAAACATGCAGCAGGCTGATTTAGTCTCCAAGAATGAGCTAGTTGTCCAGTCCCAGGCTAAGGGAACTTTCTTCTCGGCTTCACAAGAGAAATTGTAGACAATAAAAGACAACATCTCACGTCTTCAAGCCCTGACAGGTCCTGATGCTGGTGCTCTGCTGAGCTACTTCGCTCAGAGAGAGAGAAAGACATGGCAGAGTACATGCTCAAAGCCCTTGTTGAAATGGGGGGTGGCTCAGTAGATGACGAGATAGTTCAACGGGTGGCCACTGTAGCTACTGAGGTTGCAAACAATGAAGTGCAGCTTGCAAAAGCCCAGCAGCATTTACAGAATGTCAACAGGCTTAGGGAACTTATAAAAAGAGCTGGCCAGCTTGTGAGCATCCATTCAGGTTGCCAATTGGAGATGAGGAGAGATGCTCCACATGCGGGCTCGCATTCCAGGATGATTACGCCCTCAGTCTGAAGCTGAAATGTGGCCACTTATATCATGTCAGCTGCCTGAGTTTGCTTATGGAGAAGACACACTGCCTCGAATGCTCAGAAACAGTTCCAGCAGGCTTAGTGGAGGAATTGGGGAAGACAGTCAAGCAGGAACCCTTATATGTTGGGGCAGCAAACAAACATATAGTTGAGACAATTGACATAGATGAGGTGGTAGCTACAACTCCAGACAACAACAGGAAAAGGAAGCATGTTAAAACACCTCTTAGTAAAAGGACCCCCGGACACAAGTATACAAGGACTCGAACTTCACAACCAAGGACAGCCAAAAAAGGTACACGCTTGTTTTCTAAATTGGGAACATTAGAAGCACCTGTAAACAGTGCACAACAAGATTCAAGCAGTCAGCAGCACAATGCAGCACCTGAAAGCATAGTGCTGAAGACACCAACACGGTCCAAAGCAGATTCCAGTAGTTCTGACGATGTTGACAATTACCATATAGTTACAAATTCTGCAGCAGCCTCTACAAAGGCCTCCTCTAATACTGTTGATGCAGGGGCAAACAAGGATGTTGAAGATGTGGAGAAGCATGTCAACAAGGTTGTGACCCGAATCACTAGGCTCACAAGGTCAAGGACCAAAAATGTTACAGAACCCGAGAGTGAGGGCGAGTCAGATGATTCGGTTGATGAGGACGTGCCTATAGACGTCGCACTAGGGAAAAAACCCCCAGTCTAATGTAATTTTCCCATACTTGTTTCAGACCCAATTTTGATTGCACAAGACTTGCCAAAACGAGCAGTTAAAAGGTTTTTGTTTAATACCATAATATATTTATTTTCCCCAATTGTGTCCTTGTAAAATTTGTTTGGAGTTTCAACCTAGGGATCAATATGCATTTGCCTGCAGAAGGCGAGGGCATCCACAAGTGGTACTTAGTGAATCTGAAGATGAGGATAGTGAGAGAACCCAGACAGACAATGAAGAAACCAAAGTGCCAAAACAGCCTATTACATATAAAAGGTGCAATTCTGTTATATTTCAGAATGTGTATTCTAAGGGGTTTTTTATATTTCATTTAAGGAAAAAACATAGTACAAAAATAGGTGTTCTGCCTGAAATCAAGGGGATCTCCCTGATTTAGACCAAAACCTGTACCTACAGTACTGATAAACAACATTTAAACATATAATTTATCTGATCATGTAGTGATCGCACAGTTTTGATCCAAAAAATTAATGACCATGAGATAGATCAAATAGTTATCAGAGTGAAACCAGTCAGGCCATATCAGTCTAGGACATATCTACCAGATCTTGAATAGTAAGGTCCTCAACCTTTGAATTACCAAAGATCCTCAGCATCTTATCCAGCTTCCGAGCACTGAATTTGATGTAGTCCATGAGGAGCATAACATGGGCTTCCCGTTTCTGCTGCCATTTGTGAAAGAGATTAAGAAAAACCTGTTTCAATCCATTGTGTCTCCATACCTCATGCTTGTTTAGCATTTTCCTTATGGCTTTGGCATGGATCATCTCCTGCTTCAACTCAATCAAGGTATCAGCCATCTCAACACCTGACATCCTGGATTCATCATCAGAATCCTCTTCATCTTCGAACAACTTCACTGGTGCTCCCATCCTAAGAAGTCTCCTCTGGTGAGCTGTGGAGAATACCATCAAACTTAGTTAGTACAGTAGAAAAAAATTGAAATGCACCATTAAATCTCCCAACTCTGTCCCAATCCCTATCATATTTTTTCCCTTTTAGTACTTTATGAGGCATGACAGTGATTGCCAAGATGTCTAAGAAGGCTTTTTTAAGGGAGATGAGATTAGGATTTTTGCCATTAATGGCAACCTCATTTTTGTGTTTCCAAATAACCCAGATAGATAGGCTTCCTGTAGTTTGTATCAATTTGTTACTATGATGTAGAAAGTCCAGCATATTCCCTAGGCATCCTTGATTTAATTGTGAAGTCCAAACCCAAAAGTCATCCAGCCAAGAGCATTGAAAAACAAGTTTCAGTTGGTAATTGGAGCACATCCTTGCATGCAGGAGAACAAGGCAGGTCGTGAATGAAGAAATGGAGGATAAAGCACGGAGGGCCACTGCAAGGGTTACTGATAGCCAGGAAACACCCATACATTGGGGGCAGGGAGATACTAATACAGATGTATCTAACTATGGCTATCAGCACTCTCCATCATCTGGTAGCAAAGCTAAAGCAGAGTCCAGCAGATCGCAGAAATGTCCAGCACATCTCGATAGCACCTCCCAGCAGAGTCCAGCACATCTCGATAGCACTTCCCAGCAGAGTCCAGCACATGTCGCAGCACAGTCAAGCACAATGCAGCAGACATCGACAGTGGTTGCAAACGTTGAGGGATGCAGAGGGAAATTGACGATCCTTGACATAAATGGTGTACTGGCACAGACACAACAGAGGAGAACGGGCCAAAAATTCTTGCCTCCACCTCAAACGAACCATGTTGTAAAAGAAACTGCAAGTAAGTACCTCATTTGCAGACCAGGGTATCATGAGTTTGTGGAGTGGGCACTGCAGAGGTTTGATATTGTGATCTGGAGTGCTTCTCTACTTCGGAATACATGGGATATGGTGGAGGCATTGTTCCCAGATTTACGGACCAAATTCTTGAAGGTATATGGTCAAGAGCAGTGCTATGCATGCGAGCATCCAAGCACAGCAAAGCAACTTTTTTTCAAGGAATTGAAGGTTGTACTTGAAGATTTTCCTCAATATCATGGTATGATTTTCTTGGTAGATGTCAGCCTACACAAAGGGTTTCTAAACCCTGCACACACAACCATTCATGTTATGCCTTTCACGGGGCAGGAAGAGGACAACTTTTTGCAGAAGTTTGTGTGTCCAGCATTGGATTACTTGTCTTCTCATGCAATAGAAGAAACAATCTCACAGCTAGACATCACTGATGCATGGTTGTGCAGTGCTGGATTACTGTCTCAACAACTATCTTGTCTCGGCCTATTATATCCTCAATGCTCCAGAAGAGGTACGAAGGCAGTTGTTGGGAACCATTCCTGAGGACTCTAACCACGGTGAAAACTTCAACGACTCATGAAATAACCATTATACACTACCCTGTATGATTGCTTTGTGTAATCTTGAGTGATGTCTCTAATACAACATAAAGGTCTTCAAAATTTAAGACGAAGGTAATTATAGCACCACTTTTGATTTTGCAAGAGAAAAAGAAAAGTAGTTTCTGGGGACAGGGTTAATAAACTACCTGACAACAGTGTTCAGCACATGTTTAGCACTGTTCTATGTTATGAATTCCAAAGCACAATTTTCTGTAATATATATCAAGCATTGTCTCCAATACTACAAGCATTGTCTCCAATACTAAAATACTCCAATACAGTAGTCCAATACTACAAACATTGTCTCACAAGCATTGTCTCCAATACAATCATCAAAATTTGAGACAAGTAAACAAGTAACTACAGATCTGTTAAAATGATAAAACAAATAGGTCAAAGCATATTCAACCTTCATATGGTAGACTGTCAAGGATCATCTGGTGAGTAGCCTGTTCAAGGGAAAATCTGTTGGTACCAGGAATCTGATTCATCTCAAACTTGATTATTGATACGTGATGACTGTACTGGAAGGTCAGGCCTTTGTCTTCTAGTAGCTCCCAACTACCATCGGGCTGGACAACATAGTACAAAAATACATGTTCATCGACATTAAAGGTCTGACCCCAGCTATCCTTGACAATTCTGTCAAGGATATGCCTTGGCTTAACACATTTCACCACATAGAAATCTGCATTCTCCTGATTTCCCTCCTCAGCTACAACAGCAAAGTTATCACCTTCCTCTATGTTTCCACTAAGCCATTCTCCATCACCTTCAAAAAATGCCTCATCGATTTCGTCTTCAGTACCTTCACCAGTAAACTTATCTGGCTTTTGTGTAACATATTTCCAATTCTTCAACCTGTGCTTGTTCACACAAGATGACCAGTTTCCTTTCAAACAGTTACCACAGAAATAACTTAAACCTCTATGTGCCACTCTTGTGCTTGATTTGGCCAAGTATGTCCGGATGCTGCGTATTTGCTTGGTCCCTTCCACCCTGGCACAGTCCAGCCGGTCTGTCCTATCAACATCATCCTTTCCAATTACCCAGAAGTACCTGCAAGGAGACAACAAGTATTGCAGCTCACAGGCAGCATAATACAGCACTACTCATCACATTACAGCAGTTCACAGACAGCACTTAAAGCAGATGAAAGCACTATTCAGCACATTACAGCAGTTTACAGGCAGCATTACTCAATAGAATACAGCAGATGAAAGCATAATACCTTTTGATGTCCCCGTTGTTGGTACCTTCATTCCAACGCGTTGCGAATTCACAGGCATCAGCAGCACCCCTAAATCTCACCCCATCATACTTGAGCTGCTCTCTAGTGAATGCCCCTTTAAGGACTGCCCCTTGCCCATCATGCTCTCCCTTACCATGGGCTGTCCAAAAGAAATTCCATACTATTTCCTTCCCTAGCTCATAGTGAAATAGAATGGCCGGGCAGATTTGAATTGGCTAGAACAACCATTTGACCAAACTATATGCCTGGAGAATTCTACACCATTTGATACAAGCCATGAATTGTGCTTCCTAAGACAGTGCTGCACAAAAAGAGTGTCATGAATCTTGTCATCACTTAAGTAAAAATGGGTTTCCTTCAATAGCTTTCTGATCCCAGAACTGATGTCCATCCTATACATGATGTGGACGAGAATTGTTATCTGGTCATTGTGCCAATGCTCGCTTTGAACCTCCCTTTGTATTTTTATGCTGTAATTCTCTGCAAAATCAATTACAGAAACAATGGTGCCATCTTAGATATTGTCCAGGCAACTCCTGAATTGCATGGCCTGCCATCTAGCCCTGTAATTGTGTGGCACGAATATCTTCAACGTGGAACACAAATATGAAATGAAATCCTTCACTGCCGTTCTCTTGTAAGACAATCTAAGGACTGGCTTTGGTCCTTTCTTTTTTTTCCCCTTGCCATTTGAGGTCTCTCCTTGTGCTGCAACTTCAGGCTGTGTCTCACCAGCTACCTTGGATTTCTTACTTTTGTTTCCCTTCTTCTTGTGCTGCAGCTTCAGGCTGTGTCCCACCAGCTACCTTTGATTTCTTACTTTTGTTTCCCTTCTTGGTGGCATTGGATCTTTTCTTTCTGCTGCCACCTAACACTTCCTTGGTAATGCAGTCTGCAACTCCACCAGCTTCTTCTATCTCCACTGGAATCTGTAACAAGGTCTGTAGCATAAAACAGAAGATTAGCGCAAAGTTGAAAGCACAAAAGCAGTATTCAGCGGATGACAGCACATAGCAGCATGTTTCAGCATGCAATAAAGAGAGTATTACTATTTCAAACGTTTTCCATTCAAGCAAGAACTCATGATTCTCTCTTTCTCTTGGACATATAGGAAGACTTTTTATGCCACGCTTCTGACATTTCTGCACCAAGCAGTCATGTTTATACCATTCTTCACCCTCGCTCTTGTTGCAAACCACAGCCCTCCAGAGCTCGCTGGTTGAGTCATACGTATGTTGGCTGGCCAGACACTTCTCACCAGGTCTACAGACCTCGCAAAAACACTTGCACTCTTCACCATGAAATCCAGTTTTCGCTGACCTTAATGCATTCAGGGCTACCCTGACATACTCCAACTTCATATGGTATATGCAACAGCAGGTTTCCCTTTCTGATACTTTCCTTACATAAATAGGCTTCAACTTCTCGAAAGCCTTTAAGCAAACAGGGTGTTCAGGATGTGCCTTTTTGTATTGTTGAAATAGCTGCAGCTGAATGGTGGCCTTTGGTTAGAAATATTTATGCAATAATAACAAGGAGCTTTTGTATGGAAACTTATACCTGTGTGACCTCCATAAGGTGCAAGGGATAAGAAATTCGGAAGCCTGACTCTCCAACAGTGTTCACAACATATTTCTTGCAAGGAGAGACTCTGCTATTTTGTTTCCAGAATTCTGTTATGCTTTGCTTGCAAGCAGGGGTGAGAGAATCGCACCTCAACCTCCTTTGGAAGCAAAACCACGGACCATTTCCAAGGACGGCTTCCGATTTTCTTAATGCAACAGTTGCAATTGTTGACCTCATGCAACCTATCATAAGAAATATTGCACATTAATCAATGAACATATCCCAGCCAGCATCACTCAGCAGATACAAGCACTTAAAAGCATAAAGAAGCACAGGCATGAAAGCAAGAATTAGATGTACCTAACAGCCCTGCCATAGTGGAATTGCATCTGGATTTTGTGGAAGAAGTCATCACCAGTGTCAAGGTTCTGGCTCTCCAAATATCATGGTTCCTTTGCCTCTTTGTGGCTGCCATTGTCTGTTTCAAGTTGTTGAGCAGCACCCCTGCTGCCTTGCACTCCTTTGGATTTGGCAAAATTCCAGGTTCTGAGATTTCCATTTCGTGGTGATGAACCACCCTCTTCATCACATCGGCCTTGAGTTCGGGTGAATGCTTTTTGGTGAGCTTGTTGAAGTAATCAACTACAAGCTTGGCTATTTTTTGCCTGCGTCTCATGCTCAGATCTTCCCGTTCAACTGCTGCTTTTCTCATCTTATTCCGTAATCTGTATTCTCTCTGCATCCAATTTCTTGTAAATTGCAGAGGGAACTGGATCTTCACGCGATATTTCCTATGTTGCATTGACATCCAACAAATCTGGAACACTGTATTGGAATTCATCAGGCTGAAAATCCAATGGTAAACGTGTGATTGCCTCCAGGCCGGTATCAGAGAGCGCCATGAAATTCCTGAGAGAGGGAGAATAAGTGAATTGGAGGGAGAATATGCGCGGGCCAGAGATCGAAGTAGTTCTGGACTCGACCGAATTTGCAACGTACTACCACTCGCGTGAAAATCCAGCCAAAATCCCACAATCATTTTCCTAACGATTCGTTGGTGAGGTGGGGATGTGCGAGTACATGAAGGGCGTCAAAAAAATGACGGGCAGTTACGCCCACTAGCACCCAAATTAAGCAAAAGCAGGGGTGCTTTAAGCGGGCTAAAACCCTGCTATAAGCATGCATCCGGACGCATGCTTTTGATACCCACTAGCATACTTTTACCCAGCAGTCAATGACCAAGTTCCTGCTTGAGCAATTGAGCTCAATTCTTCATGCATAGCCTTTAGCCATTGTTCAGATTGTGAACTCTTAATTGCTTCCTCAAAGTTTTGAAGTTCAGAGATGAAGTCTTCTGTTGCAAAGACATAATCTTGAAGCCAAGATGGTGCTTTCCTTGTACGTACAGGACGTGATGGAATCATGGAATGGTACATAGGTGCCTCAATAGGCTCAATTTCAGTGGGCAAATCCACATCAGGTCTATCTGGTTGGTCAAACATATCAGCAGGCAGATCTTTATCAGATGGGATTGGCATGACAGATGTAGATGAAGCAGATGGAGTTGGCAAGACATATGGCATACTAATATCATGTTCTTCTGGCATAATGATGAAAGTGGACATATCATGTGTGGACTCTTGGAAAACAACTTTCAAATTCATTAAACTGTGCACGACAACTCACTACAAGTTTGTTTGTGTCAAGGTCGAGAAATCGATAAGCTTTTCTGTTGCTGCAGTATCCCAAAAACATGCAGTGTTTTGCTTGTACCTCCATCTTCTTATTTGATAATGGTAACTTAACAAATGCCCTGCATCCGAAAACTTTAGCATGTGCAATTGATGCATGCTTTCCTGACCAAACAACTTCAGGAATTTTGAACATGAGACTAGCATGTGGAACTCTATTCATGAGATAGGCAGCTGTCATATTGCCACTCCCAAAAACCGTGCTGGAACATTCATTGCAATAAGCAATGTTCTTGCCATTTCAATCAAGCTTCAATTCACTCTTTCTGCCCTGCCATTTTGTTCTAGAGTATGAGGAGCAGTGAGTTGGTATTCAATCGAATGTGTAACGAAAAAAGTCTCAAACATGTTTGAGCAGAACTCTCCACCATTGTCTGATCTGATAGCAATGATCTGATTCCCTGAGGTCTTTTGAACTGAGTTTTTGAACATTTGGAAATGCTCAAAACACTGATTCTTTGTTTTCAGCAAATACACAAATACCTTGCGTGAGAAATCATCAAGAAAGACCAAGAAATACCTTGACACAGCAGTAGTGGGAGGATTAACTAGTCCACACAGATCAGTGTGAACTAATTCAAGCTGCTTGGAAGCATGAGAAGTGGACAATGGGAAGTGATTTCTGGTAAACTTTCCTTGCATGCATGCATTACAAGGTTTTCTTTCTTGTTTCTTGCCTTTTACAACTCCCAACTGCATCAAAAGATTAACCTTCTTGCATGCAATATGCCCCAACCTGTGATGCCAGATAGATGTATCTGTGGGTGGTTCTGCAACAAAGTCGTATTTAATTAAAGTGGGACTCATTCCATTCCCACTTTTTTGCGGAACTCTGTTAATTTATACAAAAAGAAGCACCTCAACCCGAAAACTGGCCATAATTGGAATTTTTATCTATTAGTGTGCATCCAAGCTTTTGTTCCAGTTTTCTTGGATAGCGTATCGAGAACAAGAACAATGCAACGCAAACATAGGAATTTCATTACAGCTTGAAACCAAAGTTCTAATTGAAAAAGATTCTTAGTTGAACATTTTGGCTCTATTTTCTTAGGTGGGTAGACAATAGATCACAAATTCCAACAAAAATTAAGCAAATTATTTACTTAATCACCCAAAAATACTAGTTTTGAGATACCTTATATTTATAAATGGGCTCATTACAATATATATTACAGTGGGTGAAGAGATCATAGTGGTGGTATGGGCACAATGATTACACCCTCTTCACACATGAACCACCTAGTGCAAAGGGCGCGTGGAGCTCTCTCCTAGTCACGGAGCAACTTACAGACGATAGAATTCTGTATGAGGAGTTCCTTTATGGGCCAGGTGCTTGTATGTCCAACTGATGTCACCACCCTCTTCTCGGCACCTTTCTTCAATGAACTGATCTTTTCATTGCTCCCAAGCATGTACTATCTGGTCGAGATAAGGACTGCAAGAGACAAAATCAAATTAGTCAAGTGATGTTACATGCAAAATAAAATAAAATAAAACACAGTTCTTAGGGCCATTTTTGGAAAATACAGGCATGAGAAAGGCAGCTCAGAGGGAAAAACACAGGTTAGAAGGCCTTTCTCGACTCGCGAGTCGAGAAAGGCAGCTCAAAGCGAAAAACACAAGTTTTAGGGGTCAGAAGGCCTTTCTTGACTCGCGAGTTGAGAAAGGCAGCTCAAAGCGAAAAACGCAGGTTTTAGGGATCAGAAGGCCTTTCTCGACTCGCGAGTCGAGAAAGGCAGTTCAAGGCCAGAAACACAGGTTTTAGGGGTCAGAAGGCCTTTCTCGACTCGCGAGTTGAGAAAGGCAGCTCAAAGCGAAAAACGCAGATTTTAGGGATCAGAAGGCCTTTCTCGACTCGTGAGTCGAAAAGGCGCTCAAACCGTAAACACGTTTTAGGGTGAAGGCCTTTCTCGACTCGCGAGTCGAGAAAGGCAGCTCAAAGCAAAAAACGCAGGTTTTAGGTTCAGAAGGCCTTTCTCGACTCGCGAGTCGAGAAAGGCAGTTCAAAGCCAGAAACGCAAGTTTTAGGGGTCAGAAGGCCTTTCTCGACTTGCGAGTCGAGAAAGGCAGCTCAAAGCGAAAAATGCAAGTTTGAGGGCCTTTCTTGACTCGCGAGTCGAAAAAGGCAGCTCAGAGTAAAAAAAGGGCAATTTCAAAGCTCAGACTCCGAGAAAAATAGATACATACCATGAAAAATAGACCCTCCTACGCATTTTCCATGAAAAATAGACCCTCCCCATGTATTATCTAATGGACACATATCCAATGGACCCTCCCCCTTTCTAATGGACCATACATACCATATAGCTATATGAAGAGGGGACCATTGGGCTCATATTTAGCTATGTAAAGAGTAATGCCTAATGCACATGTAATAGCAACATATGCACCTATAATGCACATTATAACCTATGAGAGCCTATTAGACCTATGCATTAAATCTATTAATATGCATTAGACCTATTAATATGTACTTGTCCCCATTTTGTGTCTTGAACCTTCAAAATGGGTTAAACAAGGTGTAAATTATATCATGATCTTCGCAAAGTTAACTTTTTACCTTAGAATAAGAATATATGCCTAGAAAACGTGCACCATGGCAACATAATGTTTAATGTGTGAACATAGTAGCACACACATAAAAAGTAGCACACACATAAAAAGAGAAATTGGGGACATGTCAAAATATAATCCTATATATTATTAGCATTTATTTTACACTTCCTTTTTCAACGTATTATTTTACCCCCTTTTTTTCTAATACCCTGCCTTTTTTTCCCGCCCATGCTTGAATTTTAAAATTTGGTACATACCTTTTAGACGAAACTCCTTTGTAAATTGGGGACACGTCAAAATATAATCCTATATATTATTAGCATTTATTTTACACTTCCTTTTTCGACGTATTATTTTACCCCTTTTTTTTCTAATACCCCGCCTTTTTTTCCCGCCCATGCTTGAATTTTAAAATTTGGTACATACCTTTGAGACGAAACTCCTTTGTACCACTTGGACTCTTTGTTTCTTGGAAGAAGCTCCCGTAGCATAGCTCCCACCGGAACTGACCCGCAACCAAAAGCTTCACAGCTATGGAGAGTCGAGATAAAAAAATGACATAGGGCTCAAAAATTTTTATTTTCCCTTTGTTATTTGAAGCGGAAGCCATGGTCTAGTTTTCAAACTAGTTTTCAAACTCACCCGATCCGCCAAGCAAAGGATTTGGTAGAGCAGAGGACAGAAAGAAGGAAGCAGATGAAAGAATGCAGATGAAAAAAGATCCGGCAGATGAAAAAAGATCTGGCAGATGCGAAGCTTCTTCTCTGAAAGATCCTCGGCTTCTCTCACTTTCTTCAACTCCGGCACCCTTCATCTCATTCTTTTCTCGCCATCTCATTCTTTTCTCGCCTTTTGTGACACAATGGCTAAGAAGCGATCAGCAAGCCCCAAAACCGTCTCCTGTAGGATGCGGATCTCATTACCGGGGCATAAGGAAGAGGCCATGCGGAAGATATGCAGCAGAAATTAGAGATCCATGGAAAAAAACCAGGGTATGGTTAGGAATATTTGATACCGCAGAGGAAGCTGCAAAAGCACAAAGCATATGATACAGCAGCTAGAGCCCTGCGTGGAGCCAAAGCGAAAACAAATTTTTATGATCAGAGCACTAGCCAGGGATCTAGAATAGAAGACCCAGGGACTGCTCCCAAGAACCTGGTGGATTCTCTGCCCTCTCATTCTTTAGGAAGCTCGTATAATTCCAAAAATGAAGACATGGATTTGAATTCTAAGGAAATCAGGACTTGTAAATCTATTTCGATGGCAGAGCCCCTTCTCCGACCACAAGAACTACGATGGCGAAGCCCCTTCTCTGACCACAAGAACTAGAAGCTTCTGGGCCTGTTCAACTGCTAAGAGATTTGAAAATCCCAAATTCGGCTTTCTGATCTTCTACACCGTGTCTTGCGTCCTTCCCAATGGGTGTTTTTCTAGACTTTCGCCATTTTCCTATTTTTCTGTCTAAGGATCAGAGGCGGCCATGGAATCGCCAATATATGATGACAGAGTAAGGGGCTGGCACAGTTAAGAATCGATCATAGCCCTAGCCATAGCCATGGCTTGAAGCTCAAATTCTGAACAAAATCGGCCACACCTGTTCAATGCTTAGAGATGGAGGTTTTATGGGGCAAGAAATTGCGCCGTTCAGGAAGAAAAGCGCTCGCCATAGCCGTTCAGGGAGAATTTCCGCCATAGCCGATAGCCCCCATCCATTCTCCGTCTTGCAAAAATATTTTCAGTTAAAGAGTTCTCCAGAACAAGCAATCCTCCCTGGTAGACAAGCAATTCTCCTTGGCAGCTTTTTTGGAGTATGGTTTTGTGGGGAGCTTCTCGCCCCACTAGTCGAGAAATCAGCCTAGCCTATTAGATTAATTATATATATTGTTTTTTTTAATTAGTTATAATAATGTTAATTATATTCGTTAATTATATTATTGATTTATAATTATATTGATTATAATTATTAAAGGTTGCCCATCTTTGCCCCCTTTGCCCTTTCTCTCTCCTTCCCATTTGCCCATTTGCCCATCCTCCTCCCCCTTTTCTTGCCCCTCCCCAGTTGCCCATCCTCCTTCCCTTTCTCCAGTTGCCTCTATCCCATCCTCCTCCCCTCTCCAAATCCAGGTTGCCTCTTTCCCATCCCCCCCCCCCGCCCCCAATTGCCTCTTGCCCATCCTCCTCCCCCTCTCTAGTTGCCTCTTGCCCACCCTCCGACCCCCTTCAAACCTTCTCACCATCTCCCCTTCTTTTCTCGGATTGTTGTTTGTAAATGTTATTGTTGTTTTATTAAGACAAAATTCTATTCAAGCACTCAATTCAAAAAAAAAAATTGAGTATGAGTCCCATTTTCAGTCCGAGTCCCAAAATTCAAGATTTGTCCCACTTTAATTAAATGCAACTTAACAAGATTGAGATACTCCACCTAAACACCTTGAATTTGATATAAATTGCCGACCCTAAATGCTGAGAACAGCTTCTTGTGAGCAGCATCCAAGATATCACACTTGTGAGTAAAGAACCGGATCTCATATCCATCATCTGTAAGCTTACTCACTGACAGTAGATTTTTGTATAACCCAGGCACATACAATACTTCATGCACCAAGACTGAAGATGTACCAAGCATGATTTTAATTGTACCTGAGCCAATAGCAACTTGTACATGATGATCTCCCATTTTGATAGTGCGAGGATGTGCAAGCTCCTTATATTGAATAAAGAATTCTTTCTGAGGAGTCATATGACTTGTGGCCCTTGAATCCATAAATCAAATAACCTCAAGACCTCTTGGGCGTCCTCCATGGAAGCATAGAGAAATTCTTCTGCAATAAAGCTTTGTTCTTCATCCTTAGTCTCTTTAGTTTTGTCAATGTGCCCTTCTTGAACAAAATTGGCCTTTTCTGTGGTTTTGGACTCGGATACAGGTGCAGGAGCTCTGCAATCTTTTGCTAAATGCCCAAGAACTTGACATCTATAGCAAGTAATTTTTGATCTATCAAACCTACCCTTCGGAGTTTTCGAATGAGCTCGGCTTGGGCTTTGCTTGCATGTACATTAAGGTTTCTCCAGAATGAGTTTTGAGCTGTTGCTGGCGAATCACTTCAGCTTTAAGGTGCTCTAGAGCCTTCTCAAAGGTATAATCCGACAATCTGCCCTCCATATTGATGATAATCCCTTCAAATGTCTGTGGTAGACTATTCAAGAGCATGCAGACTTTTTCATCTTCAGTAATATCCACCCCTGTGGATTGCAATTCATCAAGCAAGTCTTTCATAAGACAAATGTATTCCATGAAATCAGCTCCAATTTGCAACTGAAGCCCATACAACTGCTTCCGCAGTGCAAGCCGATTTCCAGCAAGATTTGATGCATATTGATTCACAAGAATGCGCCAAATATCACATGCAGAGCTCGCTCCTTTGACAAGTCGAGCTGGTGTATCATCCAAACTGGGGCAGATAATTAAACGGACCTTACGATCCTTCTCAGCAAGATCTTTGGCCGAAGCATTCAGGGCAACCTCAATCCCTTCATCGGAAGCATCAAGATTTACACACACATCCTCCCCTACAGCAGTTGGATTTTGAACCACATTCCAGAGGTCCTTATCCTCAAGGAGCATCTGGATTCGCCACTTCCAGAGCTGGAAGTTACGGCCGGTAAACCTCAGAACTAGGCGCCATTCATAGGAGGTAAGACCTTCTCCGTTTGCAGCAGAATCCATCCGTTAAAAAAAAAAAGGTGACAGAATTTAAACAATCATTCATGTTCTCAACAGTTTAAATACATGAAAAATGTCATAAGTTTAGGCTGAACATAAGCCTTAACTTTTGGCTCAACTTCTGGCCCTCGATTAGCTCCAATGCTTAAGCATTTTCTAATATAAGCATATTTAATTTTAGCAACTATTCCAACAACTCGATCTTCATCTTATTCATCTAACGAGTAACACTTCTGCTATCATGAGAAATTTATTTAAGGCTTCGAATCAAACTATTCTATCTTTGACTTCACCCGCATAGCTGCTCTACATAAACAAGTCAATTTTTTGGAGCCGTCTTTTCAAAGATCATTACTGTCATTGTCTTGCCATCGGGCATCCCAAGATTTATAAAAAATGGGTTTCTAGAGACATCTCCATTATTGGAAACCTTTGGAAAAATGGTAGGTGGTTGTCTTGGACTGCTTTTAAAAGATTGATTTCTGGATCTTCTTCTAATAAGGCCATCTTTTTCACATCAAGAGCATTATTCGAATATTGTCCCTAAGCACATACTTCATTCTCTGTGCTAGATTGGAAATCAAATAATAAAAGTTGTTATGTGGTGAAAAAGATCTATAACTACCTCAACAAGTCTGATCTTAGGCGAAAGGGACCTCAAAATGGAATCTTTCTGTTGAAAATATGCATAGACTATTCTCTAATATTTGGAATTCATATTGCCATCCTAAAGTTAGTTATTTTATGTGGATTATAGGTATCATAGTAATCCAAGTCTTTGCTTTCTTAATAAGAGGAATTCCACTATCTCAACTTCCTGCACCCTTCTCTGCAGCAAGATAGAAAGCATGGAGCATATTTTCCTCTGGCCCAAATTGGCTCCTTTTTTACAATGGATTAACTCTGAATTCAATCTCATGGGAATTTTATTCTAGATATTAATCAAATTGATGATCCTTTTAAAAATACTATTACATTTGTAGCTATGTGGAATATATAGAAAAACAGGAATATGGTCTTATATGGTAGCAAGCACTTCTCTATTATTTGGATTAAATTGCGCTTTGAATTTGATATCGAGTTATTGGCTAGAACTCACAAGGAAGATGTTGATGACAAATATGATAGAAAATGGGACCAGTATGGTATTTTGAAGGCTCATTTCAATTATTTTACCTGGAGTTTTGTAAAACCAAAGATAGGATTAACACAACGTTCACACATGATGAGACCTCCATTTTTCAAGATTGTGAGATTATTTTGGAAAAGAAACTGGAAGAAATAGATTTGGAAGTTGCAGTCAAGCTTACCAGTGAAATCCAATTGCAGAAAAAATTTGTTGGGCAAATGCATTTTGTTAGAAGGTTTATCAACTTAATTATTTCTTTTACTTTCTGGTCAGATGGCACAACAGGCTCACTAACAGACATTTTGAAAGAATAAGGGACTTATATTATGTCAACAAAATGGCACCTTGATGATTTTATTTGCAAGGAATGATCCGATATGCCTAATTAAGAAGTGTGGTTGGACGAAAACTTCTTTCCTCAATTGACTTTCCCCTCCTTACACTTTTTGGATAATGATTCTGCTTTCCATTCCTCAACTTCTGATCCAAATACCAATCCTCCTTTATGAATCCATACATTACCCACCTTGATAGCCATCTCTCTTATCTTTTTGTCTCTTACTTGATGTTACTGTGGTCTCTACTTTATCTGGTATCTAAGGCAGGCTTCTTCAACCCCAAAGACTCCATGCTGAATTTATATGATGGCTTATGTGCTGGTTTCTTAAATTCAGAAAGAGATCATCTTCATGGAGTTCTTTTTTCCTACTCTTTCGATATTTACCATATAATTATTGTGATCACTATAGGCTGAGACCTAATTTGGGGATTTTGCCTCTCCCATTCTCTTTTTGAAGAATGGGCATCTATGCTTTCTTTTGTTGTTATTTCCATAGTAAGCTAATAAAAAACTTTCTTGCTCTAAAAAAAAAATCTCTCATATATCTATCTATCTAACATATATATGTTCTTATGTTTGTCGCGCTTATCCAACCGTTGATCTGAGATCCTATGGCTCACATGGCTTGGGACGTATCATACGGCCCAGATGGCTTGGGAGTTTCTATATAGACTCTATATAGACGATCCTACGGTCCAGGTTGATTTGATCCTGATCGTCGGTCCGAGATCCTACGGCTCACGTTGCTTTGGGACATATCCTACGGTGCACATAGCTTTGGGAATTATATGTATAGATCCTACGGTCCAGATTGTTCTTTATCCTGATCGTCGATCCAGGATCCTACGACTCGCATGGCTTGACACATATCCTACGGTGCACATGGCTTTGGGAATTGCTTTAATTAATGTCACGTTGAGATCGCAACCTTTATAGGGTCCAAGATCCTACGGCTCACGTTGTAGGGTCCAAGATCCTACGGCTCACGTTGAATGCTTTTAAAATTTTTATGTTGTGTGAGGGATTTGAACTCTGGACATGAACCCCCCCCCAAGCCCCCATTCTAACCACTAGAACAAGCATTAATTCCATAAAAAATTTATATTTTAAATATACTTAAGGGGAATATTTTAATTAAGATAAAATAGAGTATAGTTCAAGAAAGTTCTAGAATGTTCTGGAAGCCTCTAGAAAGTTCTAGAATCTTCTAAAGTTCTAAAATATTCTAGAGAGTTTTAGAACATAAGAGAATATAGGGGGAATCTAAAAAAATCCTTCCAGAAAGTTCCAAATTGTTCTAATAAGTTCTGGAATGTTCTAGAATGTAGGGGAATCTACGGGAATGTAAGGGAATCTAAGGAAATACTTCCAGGAAGTTCTAGGATATTTTGAAAGTTTCAGAATGTTCCAGAAAGTCCTAGAATGTTCTAAAAAGTTCTACAATGTAAAGGAATCTAGGAGAATCTAATGGAATCTAAGAAAATCTCATAGAATGTAAGAGAATCTAGGAAAATATTTACAAGTCTAAGGGAATCTCTTAAAATCTAGGAGAATCTAAGGGAATCTAAGAAAATGTTGATGAAATCTTAGAGTATCTAGGGGAATCTTTATAGAATCTCTTTAAATCTCATATAATGTAAGGGAACCTAGGGCAATCTCATAAAATCTAAAGGGATCTAAAAGAATCTAAGGGGATTTAAGGGGATCCTCATAGAATCTTGGAGAATCTAGGGGAATCTAATGGAATCTAGAGGGAATCTTATAAAATTTAGAGGATCTTCATGAAACCTCTAAGAGAACCTTGGTAGAATCTTAGAGAATCTATGAATTTAGAGTATTCTCAAGAGATTCTTTTAGAATATAGGGCATGACAGGAACTTGCATCGTAGAAATATGCTAAAACTGGAACAATACGACAAAGGACGTAGTAAATTTCTTGTATATATATATACAATTATATAAGCACCACCCCATATCCCATGTTCCAATATTTTGAGGTGGCGCCATCTGGGCCGTCCAGATCTGAGATCAACGGTCCGAATTGAACCACCACTTAAGCTCCCCTCTTATCCAGTGGTCCAGTATTTGAGGTATCACTATCTGAGCCATCCAGATCTGAGATCGACAACTAAGACAGTGGCATGTCGATCCGCCCCAAGCAGCCCCTTGTGGGTGGAGATTGAGGTGTCGCCGCTTGGGTTGTCGCATGTGCGAGATCGACGGTGTATATGGAGCCAGCCCCCTTATGTGGGGCTTTTGATCCAGGCCATTGGATATGGGGATTTGATCTTAGCCGTCGATAAAAAGGTGGATTAAGTGCACATTTATTTTGGCATTACTAGGCCTATACCAACTCACCACACATCCGTTAGGCAAAACTTTAGCCATACATGCACACTTTGTAGGCGGGGATAGAATCCCACCGTAGGAAGTCGGGGAAATTTTAGGCAACAACCAGTTAACCAGACCCACAAGAATCGAAAGCCCGGTTTCTCTTTGGTATACAAGTCTTAGCCAGTAGATCAAAAAGTGAAGAAGAAATCTTAGCCATTATTTACAAAATCTATGGTAATTCACAAGAATCTAAATCTTCATAAGATCTTAAGAATCTCAAGAGAATCTTAGGAAATATATGAGAGTCATAAGAGAATCTAGGGAATCTTTATAGAGTCTAAGGAGATCTAAGGAGAGTCCACATAGAAACTTGAGGAATCTAGAGGAATCTTGGGATAATACTTGGGAATCTAAGGGAATCTCAAGAGAATCTTAGGGAATCTAGGGGAATCTGAAGAGGATCTTTGATAATCTATGAGAATCTAAGGGAATCTTCACAAAATCTTTGAGAATTTAGAGTAATCTTGATGGAAATTGGAGAATTTTGTGGAATCTTTATAGAACCTAGGAGAATCTACATAAAATCTTGAGGAATCTAGAGAAATCTTGGGATAATCTTTGGAAATCTATGGAAATCTTTGTAGAACCTCAAGAATCTAGGGAACCTTTGTAGAATCTTATGAAATCTAGGTTAATCTTTCGCACTGGGTGTGTTTTGTAGCGGAATCTTCATAAAATATTGGACAATCTAAGGGAATGTTTATAAAATCTTAGAGGATTTAAGTGAACATTGATGGAATCTCAAAACATCTAGGGGTATCTTTTCAGAGACTTGAAGAATCTAGAAAAATCTTTATAGAATCTTCATTTGACCTGGATTTGGCTTCTAGTCAAATTGTACACTCCCTCTTGAGAATCTAGTGAATCTTGATGGAATCTTGTAGAATCTAGGGGATGTAGGAGAATCTACATAGAAACTTGGGGAATCTAGAGGAATTTTAAGACAATATTTGAGAATCTAGGGGAATCTCAAGAGAATACTGGGAAATCCATGGAATTTTGAAGATAATTTTTCAAAATCAAAGGAATCTTCAAAAAATCTTTGAGAATCTAGAGGAATCTTGATGGAATTTAGAGAATTTCCTAGAATCTAAGAGAATTTAGGGGAATCTACATGGAATCTTGAAGGATCTAGAGGAATCTTTGGAAATCTAAGGGGATCTTTGTATAACCTTAAGAATCTAATGAATCTTTTTGGAATCTTAGGAGAATCTTTAACACCAAATGTTTAGGAATTATCAAGGGGTCTTGGGGAATATAAGGGAACATTGATGGAATCTCAAAGAATCTTGGGGATCCCTTCAGAGACTTGGAGACTCTAAGAAAATTTTTATAAAATCTTCATCAGATGGCTATGCATTTGGCTTCTATTCGGCTTTGTATAGTCCCTCATAGTACAAAAACTTGTATACATATATGTGTGTATATATCATTGGAAAGCTCATTCAATAAGTTTTTCATCCATTTAAAAATTGCCTGAATCCGATATTCTGCGAGGTAGATATGTGAAAAAGCATTTTGCTAAGCTTTTTCCAGCCAAAATCATTAATCTGCGTTTTTCGGAGCCTTTCTACTGTCCAAAATATTTATTTTTATATCCTTGGAAAGATTCATTGGATAAGCTTTCTATCTCTTCAAAAATAGCTTGAATTTGATATTCCTGGGAGGGAGATACAAGAAAAAGCATTTTGTCGAGCTCTTTTTAGCTAAAATCATGAATCTGCATTTTTCACAGGCTTTTTGGCAGCCAATATGCTCCAATCTTACATTTACGGAAAGCTATCCAGATAAGCTTTTTAATCATCCAAGAACTGCACGAATCCGATACTCGCGAATCCAAGATATCCGATCAATAACGTTTTGGCGAGCACAGTAGGGGAGTAATTTCTAATCGCGTTTATTCTTGTTTTTTGATTTTTTAGTTCCTTTGTCTTCTTTCCTTAGGTTCTCATAAGTTTGTAATTTTTTAGATTATAGATGCTTGATTAGTTGATGGTGTGATTACATGGATAGTTGTCTGCTGGTTTACCATCGTTGTTTTGCTTTTTGCTATGGTTTTGGTGGATTAATAGGTTATTATATTCAGTATAAGATGGCGGTTGCTCTCATTTTCTTTCTTGCAGATTTCAAGGAGTGCGATTCCGATACATCTTGACAATGACTTAATTTTCAGATAGTTGCAGCTTTCTTTGTGATCCAGGTTCCTTTTTCCTCCACTTATCTTTTGTGTTTTGCATGATGTAGACTGTTGGTTTTCATGTTGTGTATCAGCTTTGGAAAGAGCTAAGATAATTATTATGCATTATTTCTCATTCCCATGGATATGGATTTATGTTTGTTGCCTATTTTCATTTCATTTTCCTGGTTTCTTTTACTATAGCCATCGGTATATCCTTCCCCTTTTTTCACTTTGCCATGCCCATGGACTTTGTCGATTCTTTTTACACTAGAACCATGCCTGGCTTTGGCCTTTAGCTAATTTGCTTGATTATATCTGTTTTTATGGATGTTAGTACGTTGTTTGTAGTGGTCTTCTCTAGGTCTAGTTTGGTATGTTTTCTTTTCTTGTTGCTTGTATTATTCGCGGTTTGCTTTTTGGTTTGTCAGTTTGGGCTTGTATAGTTCTTGATTCGCTTTGTTGGTTGGTTTACTGGTTTATGTTTGAGGGACGCCTTCCCCCCTTCCGCTTATTCATTTTAGATTCTCACAATACGTGGTTCGTGTTTGTGTTATTTTCTTAGGTTAGTTTGTTTTTTTGCCAGAGTGTTCATTGTTAGAACTAACCTTTTTTCTATCTATTTAGTAGCCTCTACTGTGCCAGCTTCTCTTGTTTCTACTTCTACTGTGCCAGCTTCTCCTGTGCCAGCATTTGATACTACTGAGGAATAATATACAGATCTATATAGATCAAAAGCGTCCAAGAGGCCAAAATCCATCTGGAAAATCTTCACCCTTCTCTATAAGCTCAGGTTGACACTCTCACGGAGCAAGTCAAGGCAAAGGATCAAACTCCTCAGGATGCCTTGACCCTTTATCAGTGTCTTCAAAAAGAATTTCAAACTTAACAGCTGCAACTACTCAATATCATCTTTGCATCGCAATTTGAAGCCCCTTTGACTGCTGCACACATCCAGGTAATCCTTAGAAATCTAGCTGCAAAATTATGTCAAGCAAAAAATCATTGATGATTCTGAAATTGTAGTTCCCAGCTCTAAATCTCTTCTATGGGTGCTTTATATTCTCACTGTGCTTATGCTTAAAGGAAGATCAAAGAACTCAAGCGCATTGCTGATGAGAAGACCAATCATGTTCAGGACCTGCGACATCAACTTCACCACGTTGAACAATCTGCGGAAGAAGATCACTTCAACACAGAAAGGTATACTGTTTTGACATCTCATATTAGTCAGGATTATTCACTTCCCATGAGCTATCTGGATTAGATCAAAGTACGACGTCATCTTATCCTCATACGATGGGTTAGTGCCTCTGGATTTTGTGACGCTCCCTGAATATATACGACACCCAGCCGTATACATACAGGGACTTTCCCCTCCCATGGCAACCAACTTGCCATGAGCAGGGCCCTCCGTCTATTTCGGGCCATCAATGAAATGATGCCCGAAAGAAGGACACGAAGGGGTCATTCGGCCCACGCCTTCAATGGGACTCCTACGTCGCGGAAGCATGAATACAAGGGTTAGCACACAGCATAAATCATATATAAATATCCACCACGAAGGGTGGCGCATCCATCCAAATACCAACGGCATAGAATATGCATCTAAACCTAAGAAAACACCCAAACCCGGGTTCTACCCTTCGGACTCGATTGAGGATCGACCGACGGCTGGGCCTCAAGAGATCGGCAGAAGCGAGTCTTGGCATGGCGTTGGCGGCATAGAACATCGGCTAGGGTTGACCACTCCATCCGCCCCTCCCATTGCACACTTTGCGGATGGGTCAATTCACGCTATGGCCGCTATAGCCTTCCTGAGACGCAGTTCAAGGTATCACCCGTTGAGCCTACTCGTGGTTCATGGCCTTTGGTCCGATGAGGCAGGTCGGGGAAGCGTCCCCTTCCAGAATCACAGTGGTTCCATGGGTGAGCTAGAGAATACGTGCCGCATCAGCGACCCCCGCATCCGTACCCGACTTACTCACCCTAAATCTACTCAAAGTGCAAGGTGCTCCATACGGATCACACCTCTACACCCAGGGAGTGTCAGACCCATACCCGGCCCTCTCCGTGACCGGCTATCAGGCCTAGCCCACTGTAGGAGTCCCAGGAGCCTTGTATGTTCGTGCAGGACCCCACCCCCACTTCACCACTGTGTTCCTTGTCTGGTGCTAAGCCAGTCCATAGCGTCTATGACCCGGTGGGCTCTTGTACACAGGCCGCAATTAATGGGATTCTACAGGGCGCTATCTAGGAGCATACTACAATACATGGCTCAGAGGTCTCTACCCCCCGTAATTCCCCCCATTTCAGAGTAATACTAGGCAAAGAACTAACAATCCATCCTTTCAGAGCAAAACCAGAATCAAATATAAAGAGAACTTACCTTTACAATCAAGGGTTAGTTCCTATGATTGAAACACAGAGAGAACAGAGAAACGAACACAACCAAGGCCCAATGGGGGCGCTACCCTAGAATTCACAACTAAACTACTACCAACCAGTGTTTCGGCTGGACCCGTTATCGTGGGGTGCTTCCATAGTCTTTGTCTGTTTAAGGGTGGCGGCAACAGCTAGGGGTTGTTTAGTGATTTTGGTGGGTCAGCAACAGTCCTTGGCCGTTCGGCTGCTCCTTGGCTCAGAATAGCCCTTGGGTGCTCAATTTGCTCCTTGGCAAAGAATATCCTCCCTCCCCTTGGCCAAATCAATCCTTTCCTTGCCAGGCCAGCTCCTTTCCTCCATCTCCAGCTGCTCCTAATTCGAATTAGGGCACAAAAGCCCTAATTTGGGTGTCCAAAATGGAAACCATGCCTTGCCTAATCGATTTGGGCCAAGTGGCACCCCCTTGTTGGTGCTTAATTAGGGTAATTAGGCTATATACTTTATAATTATCCACAATGGATTTATTAACATAGCTAAATAAAACCATTGTGGTCGACGCCCACTTAGCCAATTACCCCCTTATGTCCTAGTGACGTGTCCCGGCGTGCATACATATACCGTATGAATGCCTGGAACGTCACAGATTTATGGAAGGGTCGATCGAAGTAAATGATTTTTTGCATCTTTGATCTGGCCTCACCATAAAGAATGAAGTGTCCTGTATGCCCAGGTAAATTTTCAGTTGTTACCTTTTGAAGATCTTCACTTCTTTATCTTTCATACTGTTCAACCTATGGCTTATATCTTGCATGACTTTTACCTTGCTTACTCTCAAGAAAAATTCTCTGAAAACCATCCCTTGGCCTTCATAGGCAATGAGTCTGTTGTTTTGTAACTTCAAAAGGATAACAAATATCTCTCTGACTTGGTTCCACTTTAGGCGTTCATAAAGAATATATGCTAGAGCCTCATTCACACCTCACCCTCTGGGCTCAGGAAGCTCTTCACTACGCTTAGACACATTTATATAAAGACTATGGGAGTGGCTATGTGCAGTTATTCTTACAGCATGTGGGCACTTTGAATATCCTCCATTTCTATCTTGATAATCCTATTATACCGATTGATTGGGAACCGTCCCCTTTAAGACCTTGATGTCTCCTGAAGATTGGAAAACTCTTTGCAAACAGTTAGACCCAGCTCTGGTTGAAGAATTTCGGGCTCAATCTCAAAATGAACGTATGCATCCACTGCCGCATATTAGTCCTTATACATCTCTGGGTGCACCTTCATGGCATGAGTATATCACCACGGACTGGCGTTTCCGTTTGGACACGCACTTTGCCTGCACATGCTGAATGGACACCCATGCATATTATTATGGATCTCCACTGGGACCCCCATTTTGTACGCAGACACACATGGAAGGATACTGATACACTAGATAACACCTCTAATTGGATTTATATCCCCAATGACAAGTTATGGAAGACTCTTGTTAATGCCGTTGCCAGCTTCACACAATTCTTGACCAAGATTACCACTTCTCTGGATCCTTTTGTTCACAAGCAGGGCGGTTTCCCTGCTGCTTTGCATCGTATCCTCACGAGCTCCTTGAATCATCGGCGACCTATCTTCCACTTCAATCCAAATGCTAGTGTCAGTGTCTTCGGCCTTGAAACTCTTCTACGTATGGAATGCCAGTTTGTCCCCAGTGCGGCTCACCAAGCCTAGAAGAAATGGTGCAGGCCGAGTTTCTGATAGATGGCACGCCTGCTCTAGGATAGGCCACGCCTAATGCGCTCCAACAACATCAGAAACTGGTTTCTAGATATCATAATCAGGTCAGACCCCATAGCCACGAGGATAATACTGATTAAATCAAAAAATTTCCTCTTATGAAGACGATGCCCGCTTTTCTTTCCTCCGAGTCTTCTTTGGTGGAGGGAGGAAGGGGGGATGTTAGTTCCATGCCCAAAGGCACATGACTATTTCTAAGGTTTACAAAGCAGCCTAAAAGCAAAAAAGCAGAATTTCATTAAAGTTGGAAATTTCGTGATTCCAATTTCTCGTGAAATCAGTTTCTTCCCTGTTTTATCACACATTTATGGCTAGATATGGCACTATTTGCTTAAAAAGAAACCAGTTATCATGCAAGAACCGCTACATTTAATATAAAAAAAAGGGTTTTAGTTGTCGAAGAGAACTATGGCGCCATTTACTTGGAAAGTATGAGGAAAAAGCTGCCCCGAGAAACACAAAAAAGCAAATATTAAATTGCCAAAAAGCGCCAAAGAAGTAAACAAAATGGCGCCCCCGCTCCTTTAGCTTAGAATAACCACAAAGCAAATAGCGCAAACGCGATATTTGCTTTAACGTGAAAGGAAGCAATGGTGTGCGCGCCGCTATTTGCTTGAACGCGGAAAGCAAGCAAATAGTGCGCGCTGGCGCTATTTAAGAGCGAGCAAATAGTGCGGCGCGCTATTTGCGTGAACGTGAAGACCAAGCAAATAGTGCTCTCGCCCATTTTGCTATAGATAACACATATTTTCGTAAGACCATGTAGATATATATATTAATAGAAATATTATATAAGATACAATTTTTTCAAAACACGTAATTTTTTTTTAATAGTCATTGGCGGTGTTCATCGTGAGACTTTCTCATAATCATCCGTGTTAATTTTATCACGGTCAATTTGATCCTGCTTCGCTTCCAAATTTTGGGCCGACGCGCTCACCTTTCTCTCAGATGAGAAGCTTCTTCGTCTGCCCCTTCCTCGAGATTCACCATCTTGCAAAGTCAAGACTTCCCGTTGGCGTTGGTCAATGGCCTTTGGGTCAAGCTGTGGGTACATGACGTTCTCGACCCTACCTGAATGCCCGCCACGCATTTCATCTTTCCTAACTCATGCTCAGATGTCACACCGATTCTTCCTACATGAAGGGATGCCCTAGAGAAGGCTCCACCAGAGAAGAAATCTAGTACAATGTTACCTTGAGGGCGAGCTTATCAACAAGGTAGAACGCAGCTTCTGTGGACCAATCTGCTTATGCACCGATATTCTCCCTCCATACCCCGCCAACTCCACTTAAACCCGTCTTGCATGAGTTTTTAGCCATAACATCGCCCTCACTTCCGATGGCTTCCTTAGGAATAGGAGGAATTTATGGAGCTTTCTAGGATGGTCGCCAAATAGCCTAAGGTCCGTGTCTTCGCCAGGCTCTCCGCCTCAGCGTCGAAATCCTCAGAGCAAATAGAAGAGCTTGGGCTCTTTGATTCCCCGAACCACCAGTAGCTCCAGGCTCTTCTTCATAGATTCCTACAAACACTCTAGACCTGATTCTAGTCTTTCAAGCGACCGGCAAATAGTAAGTTATGCTCGCCCGACGAAACATAGAATCCAAAGATGTCTCTTGGTCCGTCATCCGTGAGACATTATCAAGAACGCTGTTACAGCCTCACTTTTCCAAGCCGGAGTAAGCTGCCTTGCATCTAAACATATCATGTCGGGTGTAGAACCGCATCGCTCGCTCGAATCCCCCGGCAAAGTGACATGCTCCACAAACCATCTTGGCGGGCCTTTTCTCGCTTTCAGTCAAGGATTTTTCAATGGACCCGCCAAGGAGAATGGCATGTTACCATGAACTCCCTCTTTGAGTATTCCTTCCTGTACCCACTTATGGTGGCATACCCCCAAACCGTAAGTGCGTAACCGAGAAGTGGTCCGTGGGCTTTCCTTAGGTCCTCCTCTTTCTTGTACTTAGTGCCAATTTGATCCGCAATGAAGTGCGATTATCTCCTTCTTCATGTAAGCAAGTACTCTTAAGTTCTCATACTGCCTTGAAGAAATTATCGCTTTGTAATCTGAGGTGACTTTGACGATATATCCCCGCTTAAAGCTTCTTCGAGGACCTTTCTACAATCATCATAGTCCAAGCCCCTCATGCATCTAAGGTAGTTGTCACTGAAGTAATCTTTGTCTTTAGCAAAATTGATTACTATAGCTTGACCCCTGTTGTCCTTAAGTTCTCCCTTCCTCCATTTGTTCCACATCTGGCGGAAGAGTGCATAGACATCATCTGGCATGAAGACAAACCGATTGACATCCTTCGTGTGTTTGCCCCTCAGAATCTTGTCTGCCATTTCAAGGTAGTGCTGCAAGAGAGCTGGCGATTTTAGAATTTCAAATGTTGCTATTTACATCTAATGGCGCAGCTGCGCTATTTACATCAAATGGCGCAGCTGCGCTATTTGAATTAAAATGGCGCAGCTGCGCTATTTGAATTAAAATGGCGCAGCTGCGCTATTTGAATTCAAATGGCGCAGCTGCGCTATTTACATCAAAATGGCGCAGCTGCGCCATTTCAATTCAAATAGCGCATTTGCGCCATTTGAATAGCAAATGGCTTCCATTTTAATTCAAATAGCGCAGCCTACCATTTCGATAAAATGAATGGGTAAGGAGACGTAAACATACCTTGTACTTTCCACTTCTTCGATCGCCCTTTACCAAATAGGGCTGGTCTTCCGCATTCTCGGTACCGCTATGAAGATGGTGGATCCGATCCACATATGGTTCCTTGAAGACAGGTTTTGCTACTATATCATTCACATCCACACCGAAAATAAAGAAGGTCCAGTCACCCATCTCTCCGTAAAGAACTCGTGATATTCTATAGACATAGATCTTGCCGAAGCTCAAATCTAGCATCCTTCGTCCCCAACTTATCGCACACACGAAGCCGAAAAGCAAATAATCGAATGATTACCATTGATAATATAAAATCTTTTCCGAATCAAGTCAGATTCCTGTGACCAGCTCAGCAACTCCTTTGTATCCGGATCAAAGGGCACTACATCTGCTGGAGTGAATACCGGGTGTGGATCCTCAGCAAATGATTTGCAGAGCCTCCTAACATGCTCGGGGTTAATAACCCTGGCGGTCATATTAGGTGGGGCCTCTTCTAGATCCCAGATAGATATTCTTCTGGTGTATGTGACTCCAAGGGGGAACATGTGGCCGTGCTTTTGTATTTTCTTTAGTGTTTCCTCTGCCATTTCTTCTTCTTCGTCACGGTCCATCTTTAGTTCCTCGGGCACTTCAAGATCTGCAATCTTTTGTAATTTCCTTTGCCCTTATCCGTGCTTTGGTTTCTCGGCTTTCTTTGTCTTTGGAGTGCTATCTGCTTTGTGGATGCTACATTTCTTATGTGCTTTGTAGCCTCCTTTATTGTCACTAATAGTGCGGTCACTATCGCCAGGGCTTTTCATCGCCAGGGCTTCTCGCTGGACTTCACGGGAGAATCATGTTTGTGAGCCTCCGTCTCATCCCTCTTCTCATCCCTATGCCCCTCCCCTTTCTCAACTTCTCGTCCTTCTTCTTGTTCTGTATCCCTGTGTACATCACCACCTCCACCTGTTTTTGTTCCTTTGCCAGCTTTGGTGGCATTTTTAATTTTTACACCTTTTCTCTGCATCTCTCCCAGCAGCCATCTGCTATCCATTACTGCTGGCATGTTGCCTGAGAGCTTCGCTCTTACAATGTAGGACACGGAGTTTTTGGACATGTCCATGGCCGCTCGCAGAATACTGAATCCTTTGAGGATCTCTACCGTGCCTTTGATATCTGCTTGCTCTCTGGACTCATAAGATGGCAGCGGCCAACCTTTTTTCTTGGCCGACAGTGCTTGGTCCTTCATGCTGGACTCCATCATTGCAGGCTCGTAGCACTGCCAATCCATGCAATAGAGATCAATGCTGCCACTGACCGGATCTTCCACTGTGCAACCAAGAAAGTCAAGTCTTCCTTGTTTCTTGACTTCTCTCATGTTGACAATGATGCCCATCTGGGCCACGGTTGAGGCTCCTTCTTCACCTGTACCTGATTTGACAAGGAGGCAAAGTTCTCGCCTCTTGTCTCCCTTGTTGGGTCCACGCCAACAAGGGTATGGCTCTAACGATCTCCATACACCAAGACCTTCCAAATGGGACTATGCTCCTCCGAAGTCACCACGCTCCATTTCTTCTACACTAGCGACCAGTCGAGGTAAGCATGGTGAGAGAAATGGCATGTGCTAGAAAGTTAAAACAGTAACGGCATTTTAGATTAAAATGGCGGCAGTGCTTATTTAGTCTAAATATGCACTGCTACCATTTAGCTTTTATATAATAGAATCTAGCTTATTTAGTCTAAATGGCGCAACAAGCCATTAGACTAAATGGGCGACCTCGCTCCATTTAGCTTTTTATATAATAGAGCAAATGGCGAAGTGCGCCATTTAGTCTAAATGGCGCAATGCTTTGGTTTTTTTCGAAGGGACCCATAAAGAGCAAATGGCGACTGCGCCATTTTAGTCTAAATGGCGACTGCCATTTGCTCTTTTATGGGTCCGCCTCACAAGAATATTAACAGACATTATGGAAATGGCGCAACCGCGCCATTTCACAAACTATAGGAGGAAAAGGGCGCTACAAACCCACCCTCTCCTATCGAAATGGCGCCAGTCCGCCATTTCGCAGCTACCTAAGACACTACACTTCAGCTACCTAAGACACTACCTAAGAAACAAATGATACTAACCTCGAGCCCGGCTCCCCGATTTTGATCAAGATTGCCATTGTATAAAAGTATAAAAGTACAGACCGTGATAAATCCTACTCCACTTTTTTTTTTTCCGAAGCCCCCCATCAACAAAGCGCTAGAGAGAGAAGATGGTTGATTAGGAGAGAGAATGCAAGGCGCTTAGGCGCTGGTAGGCGGCGAAGGCGGAAGGCTGGAGGCGGAGAAAAGAACAATGAAATTGAAAATGAAAATTGGACGGAAAGAAAAGAAAAGAAAAGTCGGGGAAAGAAAAGAAAACCAATTTTACCCCGGGTCCTCTTCAAATTTATGCTACCGTCTGGCTCTCGAATTTATACAACCGGTCTCTACAAATTTTAAAATTTTGAATTTTCCGCCATTCGTCTTTCTTCTCCGCCTGGTTCGCCATTATAAATCTTAGGTAGTTTAAGTCATTCACCACCAAGACCAGAAACCCCTACCACCCGCTCAAATTTGAAATTTGAATTTGCCCACCAGTATTTTGAACTTTGAATTTGCCCGCCGTCATCCACTTCATAATGGCGCTTTTTTGTCGTCTGGCGCCGAGGCGTACATGGTCATTAGAAGGCGCTTATACTTTCGACTCCGACGGTTATGCGATTTTATGCACCTCGTCCCGCTTTCAATATTCGTAGGTATTTGCGCTTTGAGATCTCTTTGGTCGACAAAGCGGGCGCTTCTCCCACGCCTATTCCGCCTTTAGACGTTGGTTCCTTAGTCGATAGCGGCCGGTTTGATGCCTTTGGCGCTTGTCTTTCTTTTTGTACGGCTTAGCCCTTTGTCTTCATTCTTTTCAGCGCCGCAGCTTTCGTTCTTAAGCGCTTCGGCTTCATTCTTGGTAACATTTCATTCCATGGCGCTGTTTTCATTTTTCAGCGCTTGTCCAGATTCTCCAAGCGCTTGTCCGGACTTGTCAAGATTATTCAGCGCTTGACCAAATTCTTCAGCGCATTCTCCGACATGGCGGATCCTAATCGTCAATGACGCCCGTGTTAGAGGCTATTCGCTTCTAGTAAAATGTTTTAGTATGTTTAATGTAGGATGTAGGATGTTAAATATTTTAATATGTTTAAGGGTAGATCTTCTCTATCTTGTTCAAGAGATAAGTTCTCAACAATTGATGTCTTGCTGAATCTTGTAGTAATAGGAATCCATAACTCTAGCTATTAGATATAGCATTTAGAATAAAGATGCCATTTACCTGTCAATGGGCCATTTTCCTTGAAATGGAGCAGCTGCGCCATTTTCCTTGAAATGGAGCAAGGCCATTTCCCCTTTAATGACGCAAACGCAGCTTTTTTAATGGGAAATGCGCAATCGCCCCATTTCAAGGAAATGGCGCAGCGCTCCATTTCAAGGAAAATGGCCCATTGATAAAATGGCGCAAATGCTGCCATTTAAAGGTAAATGAGCGCTGATCATACCATTTCAGAAATGGAGCAAATGCCATTTGTCTTATGTCGTATAATTTCTTTCACATTTTCGCTTATTTTCACTAAGTATATGTCATCGAGGGTTGCATGTCTCTAACAAGTATATATATATATGTGTATTGATTCTCACAGGAAAAGGCCCCTGCGTAACCTTGTCGATGGGGATGTGGTAGTTGCCAGGGGACATGAATTGCATAGAGGCCATCTGCATGGCGAACATTCCATGGTGCAATGTGGTCGGAGGTCACCGGGCCATAGTGCCCACCCATGTGCTTCCCATTCCGCGTGAGGGAGCAGATAACATTGCCGGGCCGGGGGGACATTTATCGAATGGCCTCAAAATCAAGTGAAATACCGCGGAAGGAGCCCCAACTTACTCATCGGAAACGCCCCGATACCGAAAACCCCGAACTTGCCTAGTAGTCCCTCCACAACATCATCGGACTCAAGTCGACGCTCGCCCGGCCCTTCAAAACAAGAAGCGTTAACAGAGAATATGGTGAACCTTGTCGCAATAATAATACCGGGTTGGTAAGGGTGTCTTGGTGAATAGAACTTGCATCCATGGGAAGAATGTTGACGACTCAACGTAGCAAAGCAAGTTACCGAGGTCATGGTGCCTACCCACATCCTTCCGATTCCATGTGATGGTACCGACAACATTGAAGAGGGGTCAGGCACGCTTATCGAATGGCCTCGGCAAGATATAAGATATCATGCCATTGATTTAGCTACCCCCATCACCGACCTCGATTGTAGAATCAGAGGCAATGTCGATGCGATGAAGAAATTGATCCTACAAAGGGATCTAGGTACACGCTTTTCCTCAAGCAGATAGCATCGATGATGATGAACCACCACCTAGTTTCTCAAGAACTGATCTCTTGATAAGCATTGCCACATTCTTCATGCATGTGACCGGAAGTAAATATGCAGAGGCCATAATTGTCTTCTCGATCCCTGATGTCGTTGACGGCGAATTTTTAGGAGACTCAAAGGTGGGGCTCAGGTGGGAAAGATCCTTCCCGCACTAATTACTGAGGATCTCAAATGTCATGCTTGTGTTACCTTGTACAATGGGAAAATAGCCATGTGATGTCATAGGATGGAAGGACCGCCTCACAACATCCAAAGCTCGAGAAGCTAAAGAAAATGAGGATATGGAAATAGAATCTTTGAGGACAACATTCAGCTCAATTCAAACGAAAAAGGAAGTATACTTACACACATAGGATTCCAAGACAACCCAAGGAAAGAGCAAAGAGGAAAGGCTATGCTCCACAACTTCAATCAATAAGTTCATGAAGACAAGCTGCCGCAAAAATACTTGCAACAAGAAACTTACCAAGCATCAAGTATGTGAATTAAGAAAAGAATTTTTATCTCAACCATACAATGCAAGGGTTAATGTATTTTTTGACGCGGCGAAAGTGTGACTTTACACGGAGAAGGAGAGGACAGATAGTGCTCAAGGGGATGGAATTGCACCTGGCCGGGTGGCGATGGCTTTAGGGTATCGGGCCACCAACATTTTACAATTGGAGAAACAGATTTGAAGCAGTGCAAAGGTAGTCAACATGGTAATATCGGGCTCTAAGAAGCCCGCATCCACTACATAATCGGCCAATTTAATGTGTGCTAGACAGATTCATTCAGAGAATGCCGAAAGTATTCCCCATAGAAGCACAATTTCATTATAATGGGAAAAATTTTTAGTAAACCGGAATTTTTATTATGGGGTTGTATAGACCTTATGTGGGGGTTGTATACACGCAGTACAAGACTCGTATCATAGACCTTATGCAGGGGTTCTATACACGCAAGCACTCGTGTATCATACATACATGAATATTTAGAGAACATAATAACACCTGTATCATATACCAACTTCCAAACACAATAGAGACCAAAGTATGAACTATGTATGTCCCTAGTAACCTTCCCCTGTGTTCCTAACCCCTTCCCTTCCCCTTTCCCTTAAGCTGCGAGGTCTAACCCACGACTGGGTTAGGAGTCAAGAGCTCACGCCATCCCATGCTGATTCTTCCCACCATATGGGGTACCTAGTCATTAGAAAAAGTAATTCCACAGATAATACTCACGGAAGAAGAGCGACCCAACTCCACAAAACCGTTGTACTCATTGTAGTACACCCTAATAAGGCCATACATCCGTCCCTTTAGAAATTTCATGAATGAACTCCTCGATATGTATGTATCCGTGAGAGTGTGCTAAATATCCAAAGATCGAAGAAGAGGCCTCAATTGTCCGTAGCATCTCGGCCCGATAAGGAGGGGGTTCAAGCATTCCCCATTGCAAGTCTCCTATAACATTCGATGGATTAATTTCCATCAGTGGCTCATGACCACAATCAAATCGCCCGTAATGAAGTTGATCAACTCCATTGTAAGCTCCTTGGTGGGACCGTATGCAACCTCCACTCCAAGAAATGGTCCCATAGCTCATCCATTCCAGGCCGCATTTAATGCCCGGGGCATGCTTGCAGGCCTTCCGAGTAGCCTGGGGAGGATTGGGTCCAATCATTTAAAAAAGCAAGCAAGGATCACCGACCGAGCAAGGAACACCTGAGCGCAGCAAGTAGCAAGTTCAAGAGCAAGCAACAAGATCAAGCAGCGTGGAGCACGGGAATGAAGTAGCAAGGAACAAGGATCAAGATCAAGTAGCAAGATGCAATGAACAAGGAAGATCAAGTAGCAAGAAGATCAAGGAACAAGGAAGATCAAGGAGCAAGAAGCAAGGATCAAGATCAAGTAGCAAGGAACAAGATCAAGTAGCAAGATCAAGAGCAAGGAACAAGATCAAGTAGGAAGGAGAATGGAATGAAGTAGCAAGGAACAAGGATCAAGATCAAGTAGCAAAGAGCAAGATCAAGAGCAAGGAACAAGATCAAGTAGGAAGGAGCACGGAATGAAGTAGCAAGGAACAAGGATCAAGATCAAGTAGCCGTAAGCAATGAACAAGGAAGATCAAGTAGCAAGAAGATCAAGGAACAAGGAAGATCAAGTAGCAAGAAGATCAAGGAACAAGGAATATGAAGGAGCAAGAAGCAAGGATGAAAAGTGAGAAGTGAAAACAAGGTAAAAGAATTTATAGCTACTGAATCCAATAATGTTGAAGTATAATACCAATAATGTTGAAGTATAATACCAATAATGCCGACGATAATACCAATAATGCTCCAATGATAATACCAATAATGCTGAAGTATTATACCAATAATTCTATAACGACTATAAAAGCAGCTCCATTCGTAAGTCATTCATCTCCCATCATGGCTTATAATATTTATGATGATCAGTTTTGAGACCATTCTTTGCTCCATGAGCTACAATGATATTAATCGCCGCGATATAATAAAGGTGTTAAGTCGGATCCTTACTTACAATCCAAAGCGTATGGTCGTGAGTGTGATTGCCCCGCCTTTACGTGTTGTGATCCATCTTCTTTGGGTTCCCGAAATACCATGCCCACGAGCTGAATGCGATCACAATAGCAGTGGATTGATGATGAGTGAATCATCGACTCTATAATGCCATCAATAATATGTGCATCTAAATTATATGTATGCCATCAATAATGTGTGCATCGATGTAATGATGTGTATTAAACACCTATTATAATAGATGTAAGGATGTTAGTATAAGCATAAATTAGGATGTATCGACAACGTATTAATTGTCCAAAATGCTTAAGTATTATAGCAAAAAGAAATTACATACATGATTATCGAGAACATGACCGAGATTGAGAGCTTTTAGCTAATGCTATGTCCCCCCACATGTCAACAATGTATTTTGGAATCAATGTCTTCGTCTTTTGCCATTTGCATCCCATGCATAATGTATGGCATCTAACTTCTCATACCTTGATGGATCGATGGATTGGGTCGCCAACGTTTAGTTAAGCAACCTCGTATAGTCAATGACCAACAGCATCCACCATGATACATAAATGTGACCATAATTGGTAGACTCGGATCTAGGATGGCATCTTCTTACTCAGAAGCCCAACCACGTTGGAGTTTCATCGCCTCCGTGTCGGACTAAAACAAACATACCTTTCGTAACATGTGCATGAGGATCGAACTCATCCATAGGCAACACCGACGCTTCATCCGCCGGCCCACAATATGTAGGCAAAGGTCTTACAAGCACAGCGGGTTTCATCGACCTCCTCGAGTAAATGCAGCTTGTAGAGGTTCTTGCCTTGTAATGCAAACCAAAAGTTATCATTTTGAGGTCGCCCCGAGATACATCTTCCAAACACAAAGAATCTCGCTTCAAGAATCCATAGTTGCTTTGTAAATCGTCCGTGCAAACACACTATCTTCCTGATTTTTGCGTAAGGAATTCCATAATGCTATGTACTTGTTGATGCCGTCTCACAAAGGCCGGGAGATCTTTCAATGTCTTCCTTTGAGAGGGATATTTTTAGGCACCCCTGTTGGTAACGCTGGCTCACCATTTTCATCCTCCTTCCACATTCTTATTCCATTTTCCTCGAATCCACTCTTTATGGGTTGGCCGCATCTTATATTGCATAATGGGCCATTTCCCATCCATTTTAAATCGGAATAGCAATGGCTCGGTATGGCTCTGTTAGGCGTTGGCCCTTATCGTGGATATATCCCTTGACAAAGCCTTTCCAATCTGGAACTTCATCCACAAAATATGGAATGAGACTTTGCATTGCACTTGCTAAACAAGTAAAGCAACTCGTGGCAAAGTTAGAGCATCCGATGAACTCATTAACGCCGAAAAAGTTCCCAAACAATGCATCAATATCGCCATGAGTGTGCCCAACCATCATGAAGCCAACCTGAATCTCATCGAATACCTTAAGCCATGTCAAATAAGAGAGGTAGGAGAACACATATCTATTTTATTTTGACCCGATGCATTATCCAACCTGTAAGTAGAGATTTCGGAAGAAGAGGATTGAAGCCTTCTAAGTTGGCACTAGAAGATGAAGGCATCTTCTCTGTGTCTGCGCACTAGCTTATGTTGCGTTGGGTCGAGTATCTTTTTAGGCTTGCATCAATTTGCAATCAGAAGTTCTCGCTTCCACACAAATCACCACACTTGTCTTCTTCCCAAGCAACTCAAGATAGTGTAGGATCCTAGAAAGTGATCCAACATGAAAGTTTGAGTCATCCTTCCAAAGATCAAGAGAGAAATGGCCATAAGCCCGGCCCACCATGACCATGTGTCAATGCTCCCTGCAAAGCTGCTCTTCAAGCGATCTCCTCTCCAAACAGACTTTTCGAGATGGTGACTTCTTGGTGTGAGTGTTTTGACCTGATCCATCTTATCATGTATTATGCGAGGTGACTTTCTCGGCGAACGATGTGATAATGCACGCCAATGCCAATATTGACTCCTACAGAACGTTGTTCCAACATATGTGCCCGCCGGAATTGAAAGGTTGCCTCTCCCTTATATCTTTTGTTCTTTCCAATTTCTGCTTGATGACTACACATATGTTACACTTGGAGAATGCTGTATTTTTTGCTATGTCGACGTCCCGAAACTCTTTTCTTCCAAATATTGTAAAAAAGAGGGCAAGGTTACACTCTTTCTCACAATTCTTCCACCACACGGCCCACCTCCTTATGTATGCTCTTCTTATTAAGGATGGAAGGAAGTTTCTGAACATTCTTCTCCCTTATATCATCCTTTCCTTTTTGTTTCTATGTGGAATGCTCTCTCGCATTCTCACTAATGAAGGTATCAAGCACACTTTCAGTAGCTAGTGTCACGATCATCTAGGCTTCTTAGAGCCCTCAGATACCATGTCGCCCGCTTTCCACCTAACTCGAACCTCTTCCTCCAACTATAAAACGTGGACCGAGCAACTCCTAAAGCCACGCCATGCGAATTGACAAAGACTCCACCCACTGCACCACTACTTTCGGGCCCCGACCGCCTTGTATAAGTTACACTCAACACATCAAAAACAAGCGTAATCCTCGGGTAATCGCTTTGATTGAGAATAAAATTCTTTTCTTAAGGCACATACTTGCCGCCGGCTCGGGGTTTTTGACACATTAGCCCTGCAAAAGATGTTGATTTTAGATCACTCTTAATTGCCTTGGAAGCGCACATCCTCTCCTCCTTGCCATCCCCTTTGGTTCCCCCGACCCTCTTCACATATGTATATTTCCTTTTTCCTCTTGAATTGCTTCTCAACATCAGCTTCCAAGCACTCAACTTCTAAATCATCATGTTCGAGAGCAAAGAGAGCTTGTAAATGTTGTGAAACCTGTCCTACCATCATGAAGCAAAACAGCATGGGTCTCCTGTGTTACTAGGATCATTAGCTATAGGCCTCTCAAAGACAAGCATGACATGACCTCGATATTTTGGTTTCCCCGTTGGATCTATTATGTTACCCAATCGAAAGCCCGACCTTTGATACACCCAAGAACTCATCGCCTATAGCATCCTCGAGGATCACTAAAGACTATATTCGCCTCCCAATATTTAGATCCTAGGAGTGAAGAAGAATGTAGCATGGCAAACCTAGTAGATCTGTTTCGAGTAGTAGATCGTCTCATCTTCGTGCTTAAACAACTGAGACCAAGACGGGCAGCTAGATTCTCATGACCTCCAATCTCCTCTACTATCTCGCCTTTTCTTCATTTGTTGTCGTGGTTGCTTGGTTCACCACGCTGAGCGCAAGAAACCGATGTCCGCTGGCTTGGCGACGATGGACTACTAGATGAATCCTCTTGTGAAGAGGGCAAATTGAGGGATCTCGAAGACGTATCTTCACTTGAGGGCCACTCATTTGGTTTTACATCCCTCTTAGGCCATTGAATGAATGTGCCTACTGCTTCACCAATGTTATTTGCCCCTCCGCAGGGGACTGGAAGCTCTGTCGATGGGATCACGGACTCCGTGACCTCAATTGCTACATTTGAAGGATCTATTTCCTTCCCATGAAGAGTGGTTCTATTCAAAATATGTCCCCGGGCAACAATTGTCCCTCCCACCTAATAGGTTGTACAGGAAAAATTAAACCCTTTCAATCAAGCAAGGCGACACTTTTCAGAACATATGAAATAGAGGAAAAATAAGCAAAAAATAAGCGAAAATGGCGCTATTTAGTACAAATGTATAAATTTTGGTCCAAATTTGGAGCTAAATGGCGCCATGGCGCCATTTGGTGTAACGGTGAACACTTGGATCAAATGAAGCCATGGCATGGCGCCATTTTAAAAATGGTGTTTGGATCAAATGAAGCCATGGCCATTTGATCCAAATTCACACCTATGGCACATTCATAGGTGTGAATTTGGATCAAATGGCTTATGGCGGCCATTTGATCCAAACACCATTTTCGACTAAATGGCGCCATGGCCCATTTGATCCAACACCATTTCCACCAAATGGCTTAACTCCATCACAAAATCTACACGGGTGCCTAGCTATGTTATGCATTCTTGCTCCCATTGTTGTATATGTGTCAATAAGAGCAGGCATGCATAACATGGGCACCCCATGCCAACTTTGCAATTGAAACCAAGGTTCTGTGTCCTAGCAGCATTAATGTCGGCATTTGAACACTCTATACACATGGCAGCAATAGAACAGAATTTATACCGTAAAAGCAAAGACTTACTTACTTGATATTAGATAGATCCATAGTGGTATGTCCCCGGCGATGAGATAGAACAGGGAAAATGAAGCTGATCCCAGCATATATTGGCGTAAGAATGCGCCAAGAAGAGCCAAGAAGAAAGCGCCAAGAAAGATTCGAGAAGAAGAAGGAGGATTCGCTTAAGAAGAAAGCGCCAAGAATCACCCGATTTCGCGGAGCTAAGAAGAAAGCGCCGACAAAGACGATGCGCTTTGCAAAGTTTCGCCAGGCGCTCGAGAAAAGAAGCGCTTTATGCGAGCGGTAAAATGAGACGCAACAGCGGATTCGAAGCCGCCTGAACCGTAATAACGAAAACGCTCAAGGCCGCGGCATGGTCGCATTAAGGGGAGCACGGCGGCAAAGAGGGAGCTTTAAAGGCAAAGTACAATTTTCAAAACGGACGATTCAAATTTGGATTGTGTGGCGCCAAATTTCAATATACCGGGCGGAATTTTGACTTTATGTTAATTATGGGCGGCGGAATTTTGAATTTTATGTTCAAATTTGGGCGGGCGCTTAGGGAGGAAATATTCAATTTCAAAATTGGATGTATGGCGGTATGGGCCTCGACCGCCCACGGGCATGGGCGGGAGGAGTGGGTGGCGGGCATGGGCGGCTGGACCGCGACGAACCACGGCGGGTTGGACCGGCCAGACAACGCTGGCGGAAGCGGTTGACTGGCTGCATGGGCGCTGGACCCGCCCGGGCATGGGCGCTGGACAGCGATGGGCCCCTAGTTGGCGCTTGTTTTCTGCTTCTCATTAAGCTTCATTCGTTTTTGATTCCAGCTCCCGTCGACCTTAACGCCCGGCGCCCGGCGCCTAAAGCAACCCTTTTCATCCTTTTTTTCGGTGATTTACGGCGCCATTTCCCCGGTTCACCGCCTCAACACATCTAGATACACACCGGTTTTGGGACCAAATTCAAAGCTACAAAATGGAAATGGACAATTCGGAGCTCAACAAAATGTGGGACCCGAAGCTAGCTTACCTCAAGGGACGGTATGTCGTCTACTTGCATTGTTTGTTTGGGCTAAATGGCCACCCGCTATTTAGATGCCCGAAGTAACCACTTTAGGGTCTTATAGTTGACAAATGGCGCCATGGCATTTGGATGATTGAGTGCACTTTAGAGTCTTAGCTTACTTTAGGATGCCCGGTAGCTTACCATAGGGTCTTGTTGTTGGCAAATGGCGCCATGGCGCCATTTGATGTGTATTAGCATACATTTGGGACTTGTTGTTGGCAAATGGCGCCATGGCGCCATTTGATGTGTATTAGCTTACCATAGGGCCTTGTTGTTGGCAAATGGCGCCATGGCGCCATTTGATGTCTATTAGCATACATTGGGAACTTGTTGTTGGCAAATGGCGCCATGGCGCCATTTTTATCTGCGTCTAGTCCTTTAACACTAATGGAGTCATTCTGCATATGTATTCTCCTATAAATCGCGTGGTGCCTCGACCCGGTCGAGCCACTCTCCTTCCAACCATCTTCCGCGAATATTTGGAAGGGAGGGGCGACCGGGTCGAAACCGGCTACCAAATGCATCGAGGAAATGCATTCGCTTCCATTTGCTTATGCGACTGGTTCGGATGCAAATGAAATACCGCCATTTGCCTAGTCATCCGGTGCATGCGCTTGTTACGTTGTGGTATCTCCTAATGGTATCGCGGGTGCCTCCACCGGTCCGATCCACTCTCCTTCAACCATCTTCCCCGAATATTGCGAAGGGGAGTGGTTTGACCGGGTGGAGGCCTCTTCGACCAAACGCTAGGGATAGGCATACGACGACCTCCGGTATATGCACCTTCGATACAAATGGCCCGCGGCCATTTGCCAACCACAACCTATTGTCCGCCCGCTTGTTCAAACCATTTACTGATGCCTCTTTGTTGCCGATGCCTCTTTGTTGCGGCTATCTTACGTCTTGGAAACACAATTTCAATCCGACCGACTATGATGCCGATAGGCAGTGCTTTGGTGCATGGAAGTAATCACGGGTGAGCCCCTCTACCGCTACAGCTCTAAAGGAGATCAAAGAGAGCTCACCTCCTTATAAGGGAGACGGACACGTAAAAAAAATTCTAAGATTTACCAGCCCGGTATCTTGGTCCAAATGAAGTTGGTTGCCAAGAGCGTCAGCAGGATTGATCCGGTGGTCTGTGAAGATACTTTGAAGCAGAGAATAATTGTGTACTATGTGGACTGGAAGTTTTATGATCCCACTTTGATGTCTCGCTAGCATTGCAAATGTAGCCGGTTCGGGCGAAGAAGCAAGGTCGAAGGCCGCCGTCGCAGACAACAGCCTTTGAAGAAGTCGACATCAAAGGTCCACAAGAAATCTTGAGGGGCTTTATGATTCTTCGCAATCGGATGAACGAAGTCGAAAACTCGCCTTCATTCGTTGTCAAGGCAATAGCCCAGCAAAACTACCCGGCCATTGTGGACACGGGCCCGCTAAAAAACAAAGGAGCAAGAAGAAGACAAGACAACCTAGGGATACACCTCGGCATTTACAAAGACTCCTCATCTTCTAACGAGGATGTCCAGAACCGGAGGAAGGAAAGGCGGGCAAGAGGAAAGTTAAGAGAAAGGATCACAAAGATCCGATATGGAAAAGAAGGAAAAGAAACAATCTAAAGAAAAAGGAAGAGAAGGAAAAGGAAGAGAAGGAAAAGGAAGAGAAGGAAAAGAAAGAGAAGGAAAAAGAAAGAGAAGGAAGATAAAGAAAAGAGGGAAAAGAAGGAAAAGAAAAGGGCAAGGAAAGAAAAGGATAGGGAAGGCAAGGGGCGCAGGAAGGAAAGGCTACACAGAAACGGAGGGAAAGGAAGTGGAGACAGAGGAAACGGATGGGAAAAAAGAAGAAGCACAAATGGAGAGCCTTAAGAAGGAGAGGACACCAAAAACAAAGGAGAGCCTGGACTCCAAGTCCCGGCTGAAGTCCTAGAAGTGGTGGTGAACCTCCCGAGCCCAAGGCATATAGCGAGGATCCCATGGACACCGCCAAAAAGGGTCCCCATTAAGAAGCTAGAGCCAAAGAAGCTCACATTAAGAATAGCTCAAAGACTTGCTAGAGGTGCCTGCAAATCTTCTGGTGGAAAGGTCGGAAGAGGAAAAGACGGCAGAGAATACACCGCAAAAAAATTTTACGATCACCGGATCAGCTTTCCTCTCGGTGTCACATTCATTAAAAAAAATAGACGTGTTCAAATTATATCAAGGACCAGCAAATCGACATCTAGACCAAGGAATATGGAGCACGCCAAAACTTTGGTGGAGTCCTTTTCGAGAGAGACCCACATCCGGTCTTCACTCCCGCACGATGTGATTCCATTCAATCCCCTCACAAATAAACCGGTCCCTTGGAAAACCGAGGATGACCTCATGGGGATGCACTATTATATAGTGAATGGTAATCATTCAGTTATGGCTGCTCAACTTGTATGTAGAAGACTCCTAAGACACCAAAGTCCCAAGAGCAAATGTCAAAGATTTATCTTCAACGGAATTGCCGAAAAGTTTGTCCGCACGCCAACGAACAGAATGCCTGCAGCTCGGTTGTGAAGTCAATGATATCACTGCGAAGACTATTTTCAAAGAGCCATTCATTGATAACATAACCCACCAAGGCAAAGAATATGCTCTATCTTGCGGGAAGCCTCCATCCATCGGGACGCGGGCAATCTCGCCGTAACCATACAAGGTACATGTTTTAATTTTTCTAAGATTATGAAATGGCGCCGTGGCCATTTGTTCACCAAACGGGCCACGGCGCCATTTCCTCACCAAATGAAAATGCCACGGCGCCATTTTGCTCATTAAATGTTCAAGTCTAACTTCTTGTTGTTTCCAGCGTTATCGGCTCGCTGAAGTTACCATGCGTGTAAGCATCCTAAAGATTTCAACCCGATTGGGTCTTCATGCCGAGGATATTTTTCGTTATTCGTGTCCCTATGGAACTTGTGGAAATCTTGCAAGCTAAAAGACAACAAGGGACAAACTATTACCACAAATCGGGCAAAAGAATCGACTACTTCAAGACCTACCACCAGGTGCATGAGGGGTATGGACTACTTAAGACTGCCGGGTTGCCTGTGAAGTGTTTGATGGGAAGACCTTCGTCAAGGTCACTAGTGATTATACAGGTAAGCAATTCTTCAAGGCAAGGGCAAAGACACTAAGATCCATATCTTTCTTGAAGAAGGAGATTTTTGCATACGTGAAGGATAATTTTCCGAGGAAGTTCAAGTCCTTCACTGATCTCGGTACTGCAGTGCCGGGCTTCGAGGATACCGACCTGATTTCCATGGCCACCTTGCATAGTAAGTGGGTTGAAACCGGAGTGGGCAAGGAAGGCATTTTCGGTAACGTGCCACCTGCCTTGGCAAGATTCATACGCAATGCTGTCTTGAAGAGAGAGGATACTGAAGACTTCCGTTGCGAAGTTGAACTAACAGACAGCAAGGGACAAGTTGTTTGCACTCCTGTACCAGTATCCTTGATTGCCCTGGACACTAGAGGCATATTTCCAATGTGGGTGCTGCCACTCATGGCAGCATGGAAGAACCATTAGCATTTCCAAACACATGGTTCAATAAGCACATAAGGAGTATTTGAAGTTGCAACTTTGAAGATCTTTCAAAAAGCTACAAAAGACACAAGGACTTGAAGAACCAAAGAAGGACATTCACTTGAGAAAACATCAAAGGAGTATTTTGGCTAAATGGAAGGTCACAAGGCAAGTTACTAAATTTGAAGCCCTATTGAAGATTTGCAAGATCACAACTTGGTATGACATTTCTGATTTGAGCATTGAAGTTGATATTCTAAAGTTCTTAAGGAATTTGCCTAGCCATTCTTTCTCATTCTATATCTTGAGTCTTTCTCTCCATTCCATGTCTAGCCTTCCTTTTTTCCACACTTCCATCTCTTCTCATTACATACTATGGTGTTGGTAATATTTTTTCCCTAGTCAAAAGAAACACACACTCCATGCTCCATCCACCCACTCACCAAAGTCAAGCATTAGGGAGCCTCATGAATTCATTTCAAAAGTACCTAGAGTTATACTTACTAGGTTTTACAAAAGAAGGACAAAAGCAAGACATGTCCAACTATGCAAGAAATGAGCTCCCTAGTAGCATTTCATGTCAAAAGAAAATTGCAAAAGATACAAACATCCACTTCATCATTCATAATTCCACTTCACCATTCATATCACACGTGTCACCCATTCATCCATACTTCATGCCACTTCACCAAAATCATCATTTTTGACTAGGGAAAAGATGGTTACCAATCCTTAAGTGCCACATCTTCACCATTTTTCTGCCACCTCACCAAGCCCCATGCTTAGTCATTTCTTTTTTTCCAAAAAAATCAAAATATTCCATTTGAAAATTTGATGATACTATCTGATAGCCCACATGAAAACATGCCACCTGGCACAAACATTTTTGAAAAAAGAGGTTATATTGACTTTCTAAATGGCCTTCTTAGCGCCGGCCTTTTTGAAAAAATGATAAAACCTACCTACATCTACCCCCCATTCATCTACCCTCTCATCCTCCGCCAAGTGGCCCCCCGGCATGCCAAGTCGAAACACGAGCGAGCTTGAAGCTGGGAGGGAGACCACGAATCGTAAGACCGGTCAATGGATCTATATTTATACCTTGGCTTTTTCCATTCCGCCTGTGGGATATTTCTTCACAAGAAAAAAAACAAGAACCCTAAGATTTGCGTGGCAAGAAACGGATTTTTAGTAGCCGGAACTACCTAATCATGGATCAGTACCCTCCTCCGATTTAACTTGAGTGATCCCAAGAACTCCAAACCTGCTAAAATGACTATATAACTGTTGGATCTTGCAAGAATTGGAACGTAAACCAAGCATTTTTAAAAGGGGCAAATCGACCCCAGGAAATTTCAAGGGCTTTTATGCATTTGGGAGATTGGGGATGCGAAATACACGCCAATACGATCTTACGCTTGTGAATTCGACCTTCCTTGTCGCATCAATTTACTTGATTGAGCAAGAAAAAGTCGACCAATTATTATTCTATTCGATTCTGGAAGTATTATTGACTCTCGAATTGTGAGTTATTTGAAATTATGTGGAACTCCCCCTGTATGATTTGTTAAGTGAATGAAAATCCGACTTTTGGTAAAATTTCCTTTTCTCAACTTCCTTTTCAAGAAAGTTATGCATATCCGCATAAATATTGTTCTAGTTTTTTCTACCGCTTATTAGGAAGATCATGCTTAGGCTTCATAAGAATAGTCATCTTGCATTCAAAGAAAACATAAAACATATAAATATTTGTCAAAGCTAAGTCCTATCTATCTGATCAGAGTCAAGAAAGAAACTATCTTTTCGCTACAAAAACTCTCTAGCAAAGGTTCAGTCCATATGTTATTGTCAAAACCTCAGTAATTCTCTTCTATTCTGTCTCAGGAAAAAAACAAAAAAACATATACATAAATATCCCTGTCATCAAAAACACAAATTGTCAAGGTAAATTACTCTGTTCATTCAAAGATTCAAAGTAAACCCCAAAAAGGTGTTGCACTTTACCTACAAGAACAATCAGATCAGTCCCAGTTGTCCCAGATCAAAGATAATATCTCACAAAACATTTGAGAATTTCTGCTCTCTGCCGAGAGTATTGACCAATTTTTGACTAGGTCAGGCATAGATTTTTCAAGCATCTAGAACTGTCTGACTTCAAAAAGGATTTTGCACTCTTTTAATATCAAGTGTTGGGATCACACTCATACTTTTCCCAAGTAAAATTCACCAGTTATTTGTGCTTGGTATTGAAAAGAGTAAACAGGGTTTTTTCTTGAAATGGGAAAGCTGTACTAACAGGCTTGTGGTGAAAAGTTTTTGCAAGATTTAGGTTTAGAGTGGTTGCCTGAAGCAACCTGGAGGTCCTAAACCATTCTAGTTGAGGGTTTTGCCAGGATTACCCTCAACATCTTGGAGGTCCTACCGATCCAACCCGGTTCTTGGGAACTATGGCTCCTAGGCGAAATACCAAACATCCCATCATTGAGGTACAAGACAATACGTAAAACACAAGCTACCCTCAAGGTGTATCTGTACATCCCAATAAGTCGCAAGAATCTCAATGCTAGTATGCCTGCTCAATACTTTGAACTCAATGTCCCTATTCCTGTTCCTACATTTGATTCTAGCATGAGTGCTAACAACTTCCTTAAGATCTTTGATGAATATTATCAAGAATACGGACATAAGAAAGGGACTAAGTTTGCTGAATTCAAGAAGTGCTTCAAAAATGATGAAGTAAGGGCTTGGTTGGAGTATGTGATAAGTGATGGTATCAACACATGGGATGAAATTGTCAAAAGGTTTTTATCTAGATTCGGTAAGGTTTATGACCCTCAAGATCTCATTTTTGAATTACAAACCTTTCATATTAGAAATGGTGAGACTGTTCACCAATATGTGGAAAGATTTCATGTGTAGGGCAAAAGTATGCTGGTGGGTATCAAAAGCAGGCGTCCGGACACATGCTGACAGCACTCATATAGCACCCCATATGGCAGCTTGTTTAAGGTGTTACTGGTACTAGCACATGGTAATTAGGTAATCAATAGAAATATGTAACAATTCCAATTAATAACAAGTGGAATACTATGATAGAATAGTACATCCAGGGTGCTGATCTAAGTGCTAGGGCCGCGTTTTTTTGATACCCACTAGCATACTTTTGCCCTGTACTTAACAAAATGCCAAACTAATCAAGTACCTAACCATACATTACACCTTGTTGCATCTTTCATAAGGGGTCTGACTGGTAGATCAAGAGTACACAGGAAGATGCTAAAGATTTACAAACAGGAGGGGTTTGCAACCATCCATAAAGCTTTTAACAAGGCCATTGAGATTGCTGATGTGCTTTCCTATTTACCAGATGATACTCATACCACTAATGATCCTTTCTTCCCAGATTTTGAACAGGAATATATGGGTGCTGATGCTATACCAAAGATATCTTTGTACAAAAAGATAAGAAGAAACCCAAGGCACCAAGAATCGACAAGATCGCCGCTACTACCAAGGCGTAGATTGACAAAGTTGTTGAGGCTTTTACTTGAGGTCACCAAGCAACTTCAAGAATTGAAGGCATCTAGACCTGAAAGAAAAGCTATCCCCTTTGTGCACATTGTATGAGAGAAACACATTCTTCCTGATATTTGTTGGTACGTGATATGCCTCAAATGCAACAAGAGAGGCCATTATGGAAAAGAGTGTCCTGCTTGTGCCTTTTGTAAAGCTACAGGACATTATGAAGACAGATGCGCAGTGTTAAAGAGTATTTTGCAAGACAGAGAAAGCCAAAATCGCTGAGCCTATCGCTATCGCCAAATATTTGTCCGGCTAGCTATCCCATCGATTTATGCGAATTTGAAGAACGTGAAGAAATTATGGTCGTGCATACAAGGGGAATGAAAGACAAGGGGTTATCTCAAGAAGAAATAGAAGCTAAGCGCCATTAAAGGTAAAATGAGTGAAAACAAGCAACCCGCACAAGATGGTAAGCAAATTGTACCTCCCCCGCGTGCCTTGTCGAAATTCCTAAAAAAGATAAAGATGGTGATGACTTTGAAGTACTTATGAAAAATTCTAAAAGTTAGTGTAGATTTGCTCACATTATTAAGGATTGCACCCACTTATAGAAAGAAGATGCTTAACTTGACTCAAGATGAACAGGTTTGTCTCACACAAGAAGAACAAATTATGCTTACAAATCACATTGAGGAGCAAATGCTAGTACAAGATGAACATGATCCTGGTGCCTTCACATGTGCAGCCAACATTGGGAAGAAAGCTTTGTCTAAGGTATTGTTGGATGGGGGATCACCTCTAAATGTTATGCCACATCATGTGATGAAACAATGTGGCTTAGAGGTAGACAAGAAAGCTCCTATGGTACTGAAATCTTTCTCTAATTCAAGAATTAATCCCATAGGGATTGTAAGTAAAGTACCAATAGATATTGAAGGTAATTGTTGTGGCTGCTAATTTTGTTGTGGTTGCATTTGAAGGAATGGATGAGAAAGCAGATATTTATGATTTACTTCTAGGAAGAAGATGGTCATCCAACGGAGATGCCAGACTTTGTTTGGTCAAAAGGGGAATGTACCATAACTGATGGAAGAAAAACAGTTGTTATCTACAACAAGCTTGGGGAGTTTGATTCTTTTAACTTCATTGAAGAAGATGTGTTGATATCCAATCAACTTGGGGTATATGAAATTACCATGACCAATATGGGGGTGGACACAAGTCCAATTAAGGTATGCAATGTACACCAGGGAATAAACTTTGCTTATTTATGGTTTGATGGTGGTGTCTCTAAGAAATTGAGTATAGCTTCTTCTGCTGCCATTCTTAAGGACAGGTCAAGCAAACTAATGGCAAAAGTTGGCAGAATTCATCAAAACGCTACTTCTAACATGGCCGAATATAAAGCTTTGATAGCTGGGCTACAAGAGGCTAAGCACTTAGGTGTTACTGACATCATTGTATTTGGAGACTCTCAGCTTGTATGCAGGCAAATTTTGGGGGAATATCAAACGAAAAATGAAGAAATGATTATGCTTAGGGATCAAGCACTAGGGGAACTATCAACATTTGCATCCTGGGAGCTACTTCATGTCACCAGAAAGTTCAATGAAGAGGCTGATACCTTGTGTAAAAGTGTTTTGCTTTCGAACATTTTATGCGTAGGTGCTATCAAGGAGGAAGAATTGGAGGAAGAAGAACTCAAACAGCTACATCCTATATTGGTAATCAATGCTAGCAGTGAAAAACAGGTTAGAGAAATTAAGATAGAAAAAAATGGACAAGAAAGAACTCTTTATGTTGGTGATATGTTTGAGGAAAAAAGTGAATGCATGGTAATAGATTTCTTCAAAGAATGGAAAGATGTTTTTGCATGGGATTATAATGAACTGATTGGTGTTGATAAAAACATTTGTGAATTTGAAATAAAAATTAAGGAAGGTGTCAATACAGATGCAAAAACTAAGAAGAATTAATGTGGCCTTGCTAGACTTGATTAGAGAGGAGTTACTAAAAATGAAAGATGCAGGTGTGATCACTGAAATTTCAAATCCAGAATGGTTATCATGCATTGTGCCTGTTGAAAAAAAGAACAAAACTATCAGAATTTGTATTGATTACAGAGATTTGAACAAGGCCACTGTTAAAGACTGCTACCCTCCTCCTTTTGGAAGAGGTTTTACATGTTTGTTGCGGGGAAAGAGACATACTCTTTTGGATGGCTTCTCGGATTCAACCAAATTTACGGCTAAGCTAGAAGATCAACCAAAAACAGCTTTCATCACTCCATGGGGAACTTTTGCTATGAAGAGAATGCCTTTTGGTTTGATGAATGCTCCAAAGCAACTTTTCAAAGAACAATGGATACTATATTCAAGGATATGCCTCCCATGCTTTTAGAGTTTTTCTTGATGATCTCTGTTTGGGATCAGCCTTGAGAGATCATTTCAATTATCTAACTAAGATATGTGGCATGTGCAGGAAGGGAGGAGTAAGTTTAAACCCTAAAAAATGTGTATTTCTATGCTCTAAGGGAGGATTGTTAGGGCATGAGATCTCCTCTAAAGGGATTCAAGTGGCTGAGAGCAAAGTGGAAGCATTAAAAAAGCTTGCATCACCAAAACCGTCAAGGAAGTAAAAAGTTTCCTAGGTATGGTAAGTTTTTTAAGAATGTATGTTCCTCACTTCTCTAATACTGTAGCTCCTATATCTGATCTCACCAAGGTAGGCAAATACACCAAGCATGAGAGTAAGTTAATCATGGTAGAGTGGACTCAGACTTGCCAACTTGCCTTCGACAGTATTATACAAGCCATCTCCATACAGACTTTTAAAACCTCCGATGCAACTAAACCTTTTGAAGCTTATATCAATATAACAAAAAGAGTCAGGGGTTGGTTTTATTGCAAGACGAAGGGTGGTAACTTTTCCAAAGAAGATTTGGTCTAGTAATCTTGAAATGAGGTACCCAAGGCTCGAGAAAAGTGCAAGCAGGTCTTATGTTTTGATTGATAGACAAGGACATCTTATCCAAAACAAGTCATACTCAGTGTATATGAAGCAAAATCCTTTGTCCTTGTTGTTTTCAAAAACAGCCTAAGGCCAAGATATGTGATGGGCTTGTAAGATTCAAGAATATGATATTGCTTGTTAAAGTGATTAATTTGGTAAATGATCCCAACATATTTTGACTAATATTTTGTTTGAGCGGGAAGATGAAGAAGGGTTGACTCATGAGGTTCAAGATGATGCAGTGCTAATGTAAACCTTGTGCAGGAAGCAGATTGGTGTTTAATATAAGAAGATATTTGGAATCAAATGAGATGCCGAACTCAACTCCAACCAAAAAGAAGGTTCAAGGAAAAATGCAATAAGTTCAAGCTAATAGATAATGTGTTATGCGGTATGACAAAGAGGGTATCATTTTGAGGTGTGTTGATGAAGAAGAAGCTAAGTTAGTATTAGAAGCATGTCATGAAGGAGTATGTAGGTGGACATTTTGCTGCAGATACTACAAAGAAAAAAAATCTTGAGGGCTGGTTATTATTGGCCAACTCTCTTCAAGGACTGCTATGAAACAATCAAATGCTTTGCCATAAGTGCCAAATTTTGGTAGAAGAATTCTTCAACCAAATTGCCTTTAATCGCCATAACTTCTCCAGACCCTTCCAAGTCCGGGGACTTGATTTCATAGGACTGTAGAGATCCACCTTCTTCTTACAAAGACCAAATATTCTTGTAGCTACCGATTATTTTACAAAATGGGCTGAAGCTATTCCCCGACAAGCAAATGCTTATACCAATCGCTAGGTTCATCCATGAAAATATCGTGCCAGGTTTGGTGTTCCCTTTAAACTTATATCCGATAGAGGCAACCCGGTTTCGAATGATGTTATAGCTACATTGCTAGCAACTCTCAAAGTAAGACATTCTAAGAGTTCATCCTACTATCCCCAAGGTAATGGTCAGGCCGAATCCACTAACAAGGCGCCTCAAAACTATCCTCAAAAAAAGACTATTAGTGTCTCAAAAAGGATTGGCATTTGAGGTTGCATGATGCTCGTGGGCTTACTGTAACTACAACTAAAACTTCACCAAACATACACCTTTTAGTCTAGTTTATGGGATAGAGTCTATCATTCCAAAGAGAGCTTGAGCTTCCATCCTTGAGAATGGCTTTGAAATTAAATTTGGAAATAGGGGAAGCACTTGAAGAAAGGTGTGTAATGGCTTATGCAATTAGAAGAGCATAGATATGAAGCTGAAAATGCTATACTATTAAAAAAGGCTAAAGATCTAGCAGCTTTCAAAGCAGCACACAAATTGCAAGGTACCTTGAAAGATGGAGAGCTAGTCCTAAAATGGAATAAGGCAAAGGAAGACTGTGCTAGCAAATTTGAAGAGGCGTGGGAAGGACCTTTTTGAAGTTACAGACCACCAGCGGGCCAAGATTCATATTGGTTGAAGTCTATACCAGAAGGAAGAATCTTACCAAATCCTATCAACATTCTACATCTTAAGAGGTATTGGCAGCAACATGTTGCCCTTAGTCTATTTGAATAAACTTTGATGTATAGATGTTAGAGTAGGTAGTGTGTTAGATAAAAGTTTTTTGCAAAAGCATTACTCTTAAAAGCACTGATTTATCTTAAGTTAGTTCATTGATAAATAGAATAGGCAGTGTGTCAGATAAATTGTTCCTTTAGTGTTGATTTATTTAAGCTAGTTCATTTATAGCAATTGATAAATTAACGTCCTTGGTTCTAATGTGAAGTTGCAGAAAATGTTTATTTCAAGGCTACAAGTACATGAGGCTCAGGTTGTTCCCTCCTAATATTATATTTTGCCATGCAGGACCACCCTCTTGATTTCACCTTACATCTTTATTCACTTCTCATCCATTCACCTTGATGAGCATGCTGTCTTCACTTCCACCACCAGACAGCATTTTATGCTAACCTTAATTTATTTTTGTATAACAGGTACACCCTCTGCTCTTCATTCATAAACCTTCCATTCTGCTCAAGAGTAGTCCACCATTCATACTTCATCATTTCTCTACTCTGCTCTGAGTATATATTCATATCCCAGAAAAAGCTGCCACCATATCACCACATGGCAGCTAGATGTTGAACTGATTCTTGTACTGTCATTACAGGTTCACCCTCTTGTTCATTCATTATCATCTGACACACTCAAGGCTTGCTTTCATATAAACTTGCTTTCCAAACATTTTTCTCCCATAATTGCCATTCATTCCATCCATCATGGCAATATTCTGCATGCTGCAAGAAGGAATTAATGTCTTGAGAAGCTGGAGAACCAGCCTGCCTCTTCTTTTTTTTTAGCATGATGCTGCCACTCATGGCAGCATGGAAGAACCATTAGCTTTTCCAAACACATGGTTCAATAAGCACATAAGGAGTATTTGAAGTTGCAACTTTGAAGATCTTTCAAAAAGCTACAAAAGACACAAGGACTTGAAGAACCAAAGAAGGACATTCACTTGAGAAAACATCAAAGGAGTATTTTGGCTAAATGGAAGGTCACAAGGCAAGTTACTAAATTTGAAGCCCTATTGAAGACTTGCAAGATCACAACTTGGTATGACATTTCTGATTTGAGCATTGAAGTTGATATTCTAAAGTTCTTAAGGAATTTGCCTAGCCATTCTTTCTCATTCTATATCTTGAGTCTTTCTCTCCATTCCATGTCTAGCCTTCCTTTTTTCCACACTTCCATCTCTTCTCATTACATACTATGGTGTTGGTAACATTTTTTCCCTAGTCAAAAGAAACACACACTCCATGCTCCATCCACCCACTCACCAAAGTCAAGCATTAGGGAGCCTCATGAATTCATTTCAAAAGTACCTAGAGTTATACTTACTAGGTTTTACAAAAGAAGGACAAAAGCAAGACATGTCCAACTATGCAAGAAATGAGCTCCCTAGTAGCATTTCATGTCAAAAGAAAATTGCAAAAGATACAAAACATCCACTTCATCATTCATAATTCCACTTCACCATTCATATCACACGTGTCACCCATATCATCCATACTTCATGCCACTTCACCAAAATCATCATTTTTGACTAGGGAAAAGATGGTTACCAACCCTTAAGTGCCACATCTTCACCATTTTTCTGCCACCTCACCAAGCCCCATGCTTAGTCATTTCTTTTTTTTCCAAAAAATCAAAATATTCCATTTGAAAATTTGATGATACTATCGATAGCCCACATGAAAACATGCCACGGCACAAACATTTTTGAAAAAGAGGTTATATTGACTTTCTAAATGGCCTTCTTGGGCCGTGCCTTTTTGAAAAATGATAAAACCTACCTACATCTACCCCCATTCATCTACCCTCTCATCCCTCGCCAAGTGGCGTCCCCACGGCATGCCAAGTCGAAACACGAGCCGAAGCTTGGCGGGGAGGAGACCACGTGTCGAAGACCGGTCAATGGATCTATATTTATACCTTGGCTTCTTTTTTCCATTCCGGCTGTGGGATATTTCTTCACAAGAAAAAAAACAAGAACCCTAAGATTTGCGGAGCCAAGAAACGGATTTTTAGTAGCTGGGAACTACCTAATCATGACTGTACCCTCCCGATTTAACTTGAGTGATCCCAAGAACTCCAAACACATTGCTAAATGACGGATAACTGTTGGATCTTGCAAGAATTGGAACAGAACCAAGCATTTTTAAAAAAACCAAATCGACCCGTGAAATTTCAAGGGCTTTTAAGCATTTGGGAGATTGGGGATCACGAAATACACGTCAATACGATCTTCTGCTTGTGAATTCGACCTTCCTTGCTGCATCAATTTACTTGATTGAGCAGTAAAGCTGACCAATTATTCTGTCCGATTACGGAAGTATTATTGACTCCTGAATTGTGAGTTATTTGAAATTATGTGGAACTCCTGTATGATTTGTTAAGTGAATGAAAATCCGACTTTGGTAAAATTTCCTTTTCTCAACTTCCTTTTCAAGAAAGTTATGCATATCTGCTAAATATTGTTCTAGTTTTTTTCTACTGCTTATTAGGAAGATCATGCTTAGGCTTCATAAGAATAGTCATCTTGCATTCAAAGAAAACATAAAACATATAAATATTTGTCAAAGCTAAGTCCTATCTATCTGATCAGAGTCAAGAAAGAAACTATCTTTTCGCTACAAAAACTCTCTAGCAAAGGTTCAGTCCATATGTTATTGTCAAAACCTCAGTAATTCTCTTCTATTCTGTCTCAGGAAAAAAACAAAAAAACATATACATAAATATCCCTGTCATCAAAAAACACAGTCTGTCAGTGGTAAATTACTCTCTGTTCATTCAGCATTCAAAGTAAACCCCAAAAAAGGTGTTGCACTTTACCTACAAGAACAATCAGATCAGTCCCAGTTGTCCCAGATCAAAGATAATATCTCACAAAACATTTGAGAATTTCTCGCTCTGCCGAGTATTGACCAATTTTTGACTAGGTCGGGCATAGATTTTTCAAGCATCTAGAACTGTCTCGACTTCAAAAGGATTTTGCACTCTTTTAATATCAAGTGTTGGGATCACACTCATACTTTTCCCAAGTAAAATTCACCCGCTATTTGTGCTTGGTATTGAAAAGAGTAAAACAGGATTTTTCTTGAAATGGGAAAGCTGTACTAACAGGGCTTGTGGTGAAAAGTTTTTGCAAGATTTAGGTTTAGAGTGGTTGCCCAAGCAACTGGAGGTCCTAAACCATTCTAGTTGAGGGTTTTGCCAGATTACCCTCAACAAAGGGGACAAAACCACACTAACAAATTTCTTTAATACGGTATGTAAAGAACACCACAAACATTCTTTTTGGATAGTAGTCTTTGCAAGGCCGAGCACAACTTTTGATTTCATCGTAGATGGATGATCCGGATTCCAGATCCGAGTTTATATTGGCATGTATGAGGGGCGAATACAAGAATCCGCCTCCCAGGGAGTTCAGAGGCCCATTCACTAGTGTATGCCACAAAGATTGAGGGCCGGTGAAGGTCCTCCCCGTCGAAGTTATTGACCTCAAGTTCCCCTTCAACGATCATCCTCAAGAACCGCCACCGGTTCGTGGCCTAACGAAGAAGACGAAGGCGACGGGAGACCGAGGCTATGGTTGGAAGCTCACAACGCCAGATTCAGTACGGGCAAGGCTTGCCGGGGGACATAATTATGAGAAACCAATTTGGGTCCCGCTACATGCTCGTTACCTCGTGCGAGAAAATGGTACCGCCGAGAACGAGGGTGTTTGATTACTTCTCTGTGGTTCTTTTGGCGAGCTTCATTGCTGAATAAGAGATTTTGCATTGTATTCGAAAGTGACCCGCTTAAGCATGAGTGCCTAAAAGGGGATTCTAGATAGGCTTGACCGCCATTGAATCCTACCATCGCAATGTTCCTGTGGACAGAGACCACCTGCTTTGAAGTTGAAGAAGTCGTAGATCCACCAAATCGAGAGATGCCCGAAGCTCCACCCGATGTGGACTACGATGTGATCAAGAATACACAATTCAATATGGACATTCTTGATGATCCCAATTTCACGCCGCCACAAATGTTCGAGAGCTTTTCTCGGGAGATCCTATGGTTGCTTCTTCTAGCCATGGCCACCCGCCATACTGGAACCCCGATCCTATTGTGAGCCTGTTCCTGATGAGGAACCCCGAATTTTGTATGAAAATAATGTAAATTGTACACTAATACTCTTGTATACAGGCTGCCTCTTCCGAGTCACCGCCTGTTTTGGCAAATTTTTTAATATGCAAATCTATGAATTCGGAATTTTTTACTATTTTTGTGATGTTATGTTTCTCCAGCTTCATTTTATGCAATGCTGGAATTTTTAATGGCGCCAATAAATGGCACTTTAGATGCATATTTTTTTTAAATGGCGCCATAATTGCTCAAAAAATTGGCATAAATTTGACTAAAAAGGATTTTCGTTCCTAATTGGAATCACGAAATTTCTCATTTTAATGAAATTGTGCTTATAGGAGCAAAAGAGGTAGAGATGATGTAAGAGAAAATGTACGCAAGCTTCCTTCCATTCTTAATAAGAAGCTTATACATAAAGAAGTTGGAGCAGTCGTTGAAGAGCTTACAGGAACAACTGTAGCCTTGAACTCTTTTTATAGTATATGGAAAAGGGAATTTCCAGATGTTAGCATTGCAAAAAATACAGCCTTCTCTAAATGCAACATCTGCGTGGTAATTAAGCAAAAGCTGGAAAAAACAAAAGATACAAGAGAGAGACGAAATCTTGCAATTCAACGTCGGGCTCATATGCTAGAGCAACGCTCTTGCAGAAGTCAATATTGGCATTGGAGAGCATTGTCACAACGGTCTCTTGAAAATCATCTATGTATAATACATGATAAGATGGATCAGGTTAAGACTTTAGTGCCTAGAAGTCATCATCTAGCAAAATCTGTATGGAGAGGTGATCGCTTGAAGAGCAGTTTGACAGGAGCTTTGACTCATGGGCATGGTGGTCGTGCCTATGGTCATTTTTCACTTGATTTATGGAAAGATGATTCAAACTTCCACATTGGTTCACTTTCTAGAATATTGCATAACTTGGAATTGGTGCAAGAGGACAAGATAGGTGACTTATGTGGAAGTAAGCCTGCAGATCAGGGATAGGTTCAATACGCTGTACGTTTTATACGGAATACGTATGAATTGTATGATACGGCACATATTTGCCGTATAAAACGTAAAAAATACGGCAAAAAAAAATTCCGGCGTCGGAAGATTTTCGCGTACGCGAAACCTTCTAATTCAGCGTCTGTGAAAGTTTTTCGTCACGCGAAAGCTTGAAAAATCAGCGTCTGTGAAAAATATATATATTTTTTGAAATTCAAATTTCAGCGATCTGCGAAACCTTTCGATTTCGCGCGACGAAAGTTTTTTCACAGACATAAAAATGAAGGTTTTAAGGTTTTCACGTAACCGCCAAAAAAAATATATATATATATATATATATATATATAATATATATAATATATATATATATATTTTTTAAATTCAAATTTCGCGTACGCGAAACCTTCTGTTTCACAGACTGTGAAAGTTTTTTCAGCAGACGCTAAAAACGGAAGGTTTCCGGCGTCTCGCGATCCCCGAAAAAAAATTTCACGACGCTGTTTTTTTCCCGCGTCTGCCGAAAAAATTTCAGCGTCGCGGCTTTCCATCGAAAAGCGTCGCGAAATTTTTTCCCACGGGCGAGGTTTTTATCGTTAAATACGTTATTTTATTAAAAAATACGTATTTTTTTGACTTTATCGTCGAAATTTTAATTTTGTATGCGTATAGAACCTATCCTAGCTGCAGATTGCAAATGGATGCAAGCGGTCAAGGACATCAATCCTTTGAAGAACAAACTTGCTTCCATGGGAGAAGTATTGCCAAATACTTCAACTACAACGAATCTGAGGTGTTCAACCCTCTTCCCCCTAAATCTCTATTTGCAACTTGATAATGCAAAGGGGCAAAACAAAAATAGGTATGTCTTTTCATACTTATCTTATTTGACTTGGCTTAAGGTCTTTGATGAGATCCAAGTGGGCTTTATGATGGTCGGCCACACCCATGATGATATTGATGCTTTATTTGGAAATTTTTCAACCTTGATGAGTTCGTTTGATGCTTTGACACTACCTAGCTACTTTTTACTTGTTTAGCAAATGCAATGCAAAATCCCCAATTCCATACTTTATTGATGAAGTTCCAAATTGGAAGGATTTTGTGAAGGGATTCATCCCCGATAAGGGCCAACGCTGGTTGGGCATAATTGAACCATTGCTCTTCAAATTTAAGATGGCGTGAGATTGGCCTGTTATGCAATACAAAATCGTCCTACACATAAAGAGTGGCTTCCAGCAGATTCTCCGGAGTTAGAATGTGGAAAGAGGATGAACATGGTCACCAATGATACCAAGTGGTGTGCCACAAAATATTCCTCCTAGACCAACATTGAAAGATCTTCCGTGGTTGAAGGATAGCATCAACAAATACATCTCCCCCATGGAAGGACATATGTAAGAATCAAGAAAGTAGCTTGTTTGCAAGGCAATACACGGCAAGTGTTGAGTATTGGAGCCGACTTCTTATCTCTTTGGAGGATGTTGCTTCAGGCGTCCTCAAAATGATGCATTTTGGCCACAAACAAGACAAGCTCCTCTAGAACAAACGGCATTTTGTTCCGGAGGTCGACGATACTGCCTTTGGTCACACGACCTTTACCATCTTATTGTGGCCCCGTCGATGGCCGTCCGGTGTTGCCTCTTGAAGAGTTTGATCCTCACGCACATGTGACAAAGGGTATGTTTGTTCTAGTCGGACACGGAGATGATAACACCGCCACTTGGTTAGGATATGCGAGAGGAGAATGCTGTTCTTGATCCAGAATCTACATATTTTGGCCATATTTTTGTATCGTGGTGGAAGCCTACTGGAGGGGACTACAAAGACTGCTTGACTAAGCGTTGGCGGCCTAATCCTTCCGATCCTTCAAGGTATGAAAATTTAGATGCTATTCATTATGCACGGGATGCCAATGGCAAGAGGCGAAAAACAGTCCAAATTCAAATATATTATAGACATGTGGAAAGACATAGCACATTGTTCATCTTAATACATGAGATCTTGTACTTGTAATACATATCTTTCATCTTAATACATAACATTACTATATTTGTGATCATATATAACTGCTTACATCTTTAATATATAAATGCATACATGATTCATAGATAAGATGGTCGGTGCTTATATGTTGAATGTGATTCAATCATCTTCGGGATTCGTAGTAGTGATCCCCGATATCTCATAGCTCATGCGCTCGAGAAGCCATATCGATGGATCATAACACGAATTGACGCAGGGGGGCATGAATCTCAGCCCAAAGCTTTTCTTCGGTAGGGATCAAGAAGAAGATGCCTATCTAGGCAACCAACAAGATCAGAGTGGCTCATCGAAAGCACTTGATCGCCGATGTGATGAATAGAAGAAGGAAAATAATCCATGGGAGACGAATGACCTCTAGCCCCGAATGGAGCTGTTTTTATAGTGAAGTAAAATTATTGGGGTGGACTGTAGCGCCATCATTGAGCGTATACAAGTATCATGTACTTTCGCATGTATGATTCTATCATGTACTTTCAGATTCTATACATCAACTAATATTCACCGTGCTTATATTATATATATCCTTAACGATACACAAATCATAAGTGCTTATATTAGGTATACATATCATAGATGATTCACTCGTCATTGCTGCTTGACTAATATAGGTGTGATTGAAAATAAAAGACAGCTTGCATAGTTCATAGGTACTCATGTCATTATTATATCCTTAGCAGATACAGATTCACTCATCATCAACATCAAAGCACGTGATGCTATTCAAATTCAAAGATCTCCCCGATCGGGAAGCCAATAAAGGTGGACCTTAACACGAGTGAGCTTCCCGCAAGCACTCCGCAGGACCATCTGCTTTTGACCTTTTGCCATGGATCAAGTTTGATACCATTTCTGTAGCATTCACACATCATTATAGCTAAGGTAGCACCCCTTTGAAGGATTGGATGTTCTCTGGACGATCGGTGAGGAAGCCATGGGAGATGAATGAGCTCTACCACCGGATGGAGTCGCTTTTATAGTGAAGTAAAATTATTGATGTGAATTATTGGTGTTCATTGCCTTTATAATGAAAGTACCATACATGTATATGATCCAATAATTTCTATGTATATACTATCAATAATTTTGGTGAGTATATACCATCAATAATTTTGGTGGGTATACCATCAATAATTTTGGTGGGTATAAATATACATCAAATTGCCGAAAGTCAAAGAACATTGGCCTCCGCCTCTAGCTATGACTTATTCTCGGTCTTGAACGTGATTCTATCACTTGCAAGATGAATCATGAGGACTTCAAAAGCGGTGCAGTGGCGAGATATACCGCTTGAAGACCGGCTCACCATGCTTGTTGCTCTCAATCCTCGCCATTATCCCGATCCGTCGATGTTATCATCCATCTCCGTGGAATAGGGAGTATCAAATGTTCATGATCGAAAAAGGATCTCCTGGAGCGCTATACGCTAGTTCTCGATCATTCGAGTAATAGTAGAAGAATAATATTACTTGTTATCTTATTGTAATCTGGTTGTGTTAGTATACAACAGGTACACATAACCTTTTGTAATACACATAACCGTAATATAAGTAATAGTAAAATAATAGTACTTGTTATCTTATTGTAATCTGGTTGTACTCTTATTGTTATCTTATTGTAATCTTATTGTTATCAGGTATACATAACCTTTTGTAATACACATAACCATAGTATGCAACAGGTATACATAACCTTTTGTAATACACATAACCATACTATAAGTATTGAGGTATACATAACCCTCCAAGGTATACTATATAAAAATTATTCCAACTTGTCTTCAGAATTCCAACTTTAATGAAACTCTGCTTAAAAGGCCAGGCATCCATGTCAGGAGCCAAGACCATGCTAACTAAAAAGAAGAGACCAAGAGAGTCCGTAGTATAAAGGAACCCACGACGCGTCAGTCTTTGATGCCATGAGTCATAGCAATCATGATGCCAGATATCATGGCAGCATTACCTGCGCGGTCAGCAGAGAATTTGGGATTAGGTAACCGAAAACTCTGAAACGACCACCTTTTTGCTATTCTGGGCCAAAGGCCATTGTTCTATATATATCATAAGTTTAGACTTAGAAGCTTAGATAAGTCTTGGCATTTTGGTTGTCTCATCTCCTCCTTGGAGATTTCATGTATTCTCAGCGATTATTCAAGATTTTTTCTTGTCTCTGCTCATTATTCTCTTATTTCTTTTTGTTCTTTAGTTTTCTGATTTCTTATTGTTGCAAAATCCCGCGTGACATTCACTGGTGGCGAGTTTTTTGTTCGACTCTGGTTCTCACAGAGGATCGTCCTACAAGCTCTCATGAATCTGGACTTCAAACAAGATAGACAGCCTAGGATGGAGCAATTTGTCCCACACACATCGCTAGACTTCTTATCGATGAGGCTCAAGGATAATTAAAAGTCATTTTAGTGATGAAGGCAGCAACAAGACAACATACATCGAATGCACTAGTTGCTCCTCCTTGACACTGCCATGAACTATCCAAAGCTGGGGAGTCACACCTTGTGGATCTGGAGGAAGAACAAAAGCTACTTTTTGCCAAATGACGTGGTCCCAATGAAGGAGGAACTTGCTAATTAAAAATCAATTTGGGGTATGCTTTTTTAGAGTAGAAATTTTATTCCTTGCACCTTGTATGTCTTGCATGTGTGCGTTTGGCCCAAGGGGAGTTCACTTTTTGGTGCCATACAATGTGCCTGCATGACTTGAAGATATTCTTTTTGACCCATTTCCATATGTATAGTAACTAGAGGTGTTTTTCACCATTACTTGGGGTAAATTTTATGGCAGAAGTCAAATTTTGTCTTTTAGAAAATTATTGAGGGCATTTTTGGTCATTCTCTGCAGGCATATGGCATATTCTTTGTTGTATAATGCATTCCCCAAGGTTTCACCTTCCAATCGTAATGTTTCTTTTGATATTATTCATTTTTACCAATATCATATACACCATCGTGATAATAATGTACCTCATGGTGTCTTTTACTTAATACCACTAGGTCCCCGTCCCCTGAAGATCTCAACTAAGGGCTGACCTACTTATTCTTGTATCTGATATCAACAGCTGTGATCATGAACAGAAGACTAGAAGGAATCATAAAAAGTCTTAACTTACTGTCGTAAATGATTAGCCACCTACTTGATCAAATCTAAACTAGTGGTAGCAATCTCTTGCCAAATCGTCATCTTTTTATAATGTCAAAATGCACCCTAATCCAATTATCTAAGGCGCTTGCAGCTTGCTTTGCGTATTGGTCCTGGTGTTGTGCATGGGTGGCCCTACAAAAGGAGGATGACAAAATCAAGGTTTTGCTTGTAGTCACGTCGATACTTCTCTTTGTGGATACTTCTCTTTTTCTGCATGAGCATGTGTGGGAGTTGCATCCATAGGAGTGTGTCCACAAGCACTAGTATTGGAGAACAAACCAAAGCAAAGGCACTGATTGGCCTGAACTGACAAAATGAAGTTGCCTTTGTGTGTTAGACGACGACATGCAGAGACAAACGGAATGGCCCATGAAGGGAATGTAAAAATGCGTATGTGGAGAGCAGAGAAGGGAATACCAATTGCACAGTACAATTTATAGCAAATAGGAGAAGATTTTGTAGGTAAGGTTTGTGGCATTTTTCTAACCACTATCGAAAGAAAAGGAAAGAAAAAAAGTCACCTTTCAAAATGAAGGGCGAAAGCCCGGCATGGCGCGTCAAAAGAAAAGGTTGGTTCCAGAGTCGTGGACGTTTGGGCGCCAATACTTTTGAACAAGATTCATGGTTAACGTGTACAGCTTTGTGCCTGTGCTTGGGAGGTAAGTATCAGTTATGGCGGGGCTATTTAGGCACTAGTTCAAAGATTACCTCGTAAAACACCTGTTGCAGAGCTTGATGGTCAGATCTTCGCTTTCTTTCCTGTAATTCCTTGCATTTGCTTTACTGTCAAGATTTGCATGTTAGAGCCGGTGGATGGAATGTTTGATGTGGTAAATATTAATTGTAGTCTCCTGTAGTCTCAAGAAGGCCACGATAGGTCGGTGGGAAGTTGTGGTTCTAAGCTGATCATGGCTATGGATCTTTGCATATATATAATCGGAAGGTATGAGAGTATTTGGAAGCTTTCCCAGAGGTTCCAGTGTCTCGATATGTTCGTGTGTCCATTCGATCAAATATTGAGGATTCTGGAGGAAGTGAACTTGGATCGATGGATCAATGCTTGAAAAGAGGAGAATGCACGGCAGGAAGAGTGTGGCATGCTTAGATTTTGCTGGAGTGTGGATCTAAGCACAGGCGCTTGTCTCTTCATTGCCTTGCGAATATAAAAAGTCCTCTTGTCAATTCACAGGTATTATTTTTCTATTTGGGTGAGCTTGCATTCTTTTTATTCTTACCTGGCTTACACAATACCATACATGAGTGGAGAGATTCTGCAATTTTTTTTTATATGCTAAGGCATATTTGATTGGATCCGGTAGCAAGTTTAAGTTGTGCCAAGGATGAGCCAAGTATAGATTGTTGCAATGTGGAGAGATCTTCTTGATCGACAAAGCTGTCTCTCAAGTGTTGTAGATATGCATATTTCTTCAGGACTTGAAACCCAATGGCAGATTGGCAATTAGATCATGTTATGTTTGTATTATAATGGGAATTTGCCATGTATCGCCATTTCATCATATTGGGCTCCAAGTGCGCCAAAGTATGCCGATAAAAGAAAGGCTTGAGATGAATAAGATGCAGAGCAGTTGGAGCTTTAAACCTGTCTCAACTTTTACTTTAGACAGTCCATTACTGCAGGCCTCCGATGTCATTGGCACAATAGACTACCAAGAGACTGAAAGGCTCATAGCAACGGGCGGTATTGCAAGAAAAATTAGAATATTATCATATGATGCTGTTATTAATAGAGCAAGAAATTTTCTTTCACAAGAGGAATTAGCTACAGGATTAAGTACAGGAAGCACTTCTCTCTTTCATGGCAGTGAAGAAGGTAGAGATATGCATACTCATGCTTCTTTAGATGTAATTTCTGACTCTAGTCTTCTCACAACCATCTGTACTCCTGCCAAACTAAGTAGTCTTAAGTGGAAACCAGGCACATGTGAAGTTGTAGGTTGTGGAGATTATGATGGCTCTGTTATGGAGTGGGACATAGAAGAAGAGACTGCTATAAGTGAGAGGTTTGAACATGGCGGAAAGCGTGTTTTTAGTGTCCATTATAATGCTCCTTCTTCTCTTCTTGCTTCAGCCTCTGCAGATGGGACTGTAAGACTTTGGACGTCAAATTGTGATACAAGTGTAGGAGTGATCAAATCACCAGGAATGAATTCAATGTGCTGTGCTGAATTTAGTCCGTTTGCACCTCATCAAATTGCAATAGCATGTGCAGATTCAAACATCTATGTCCATGACATCCGGAATCTCGTTGCAGAACCACTATTATGCTTCCAAGGCCATAGAAGAGCCGTGAGTTATGTCAAATGGCTAAGCAAGGAAAGTATTGTATCGGCATCAACAGACACCAGTATAAAAACTTGGGACCTAAACACTGCAAGTTGTAGTTCAAGAACATTCAATGCACATATAAATATGAAACACTTTGTAGGGTTAGATGTGATGAGACCCGCGGATTCGGGTTCCGGCGGGGCATTGGTGGCATCAGGATCTGAGGATAATGAAGTGGTTGTATATGATTGTAATGAAAAATTGGATGATGCAGTAGTGTACAGGCATAAGTTTTCAGGCTTACAACAGGCTTTTGTAGGGGCAGTATGCTGGACCAGGCAAGAGGATCATGTTTCATTGTTAGCAGCCAACTCCAAAGGAACCATGAGCCTCATCCAGGCGCGTTCTTCCACGCCTGTGATTGGCTTGTGACCAGATATTGCCCACGTGGCCCACTGACATGTCGCATTCAGATTTGTTGTCTTGTACTTTAGTGGCTATTTTTCTTCCACGTTGTACATCAAATCAATCCAGCATGAATGTCCCTGTCGCTGTTGGGCTCCCTTTTTTGCACTCTGGTTAGACTGGTTATAAAAGGATATATTTTCTTCTATGTAACATTCGTTACACACATTGTGTATGTCATTATATTGAAATAATCGACACTCTTCCCCATATTTTGGGGTATACGTTGTTATACTTGACTTCATTGATCAACATACCATTCCTCAAAGTTTCATCTTACCACATTGTATCATCAATTCATTGTCACTTGCATCTTTTATTCTCTTGAGTGTGAAGTGTTAGAAGTGTGAAATAAACAATATGTGTTGGTATTGTAGGGTAATAATCCAACTTGAATATTGGTAAAAACACGAGTATTAGCATCCTCCACTCTTATTCACCTTCTATTTCTAAGGAGCAAATGATGAAAACCACTTCGGGGTAGGGGTTTTAATCATGTACATGATAGGGTTATTGTGCTCTCTTGTATTGGATCTCATAGAGCATTTGGTCTCCGTGTATGATAAAAATTAAATCACCAATTCAATTCAATTTGTTTTTCAATCAAATTCAATTCAACCTATATGTGAATAATGTTTCACAGATGTTGCTTCTATTCATACGTGTAAATCTTATTCATGGTAGTCAACCATTTCATATCCACTTAGTATCATTTTGCAACGGGTACTAGCTCGAATCATACAACCTCTAAGGCTTTAAAGCAATTGTCATTTATGATGGACAAAAATAGCGTAGAAAGAACGTCCAAAATGGTTAAAGAGCAAGAAATATATTGCTTGGAATGCTATACAAAAATAAGTAGTTGTTTCAAGTGGTTGACAAGGAAAGTATGATACTGGCATCAATAGCAAAAACATTGGAACTCAAACAATGGAAATGTGTAGTTCAAAACGCTCATAAAAACATGAAACACTTTGTAGGGTTGTTAAACATGGTATGCAACAAATATTTGAGCTTGAAAGATCATTGTAGAGACCAAGATCTAAGGACAATGAAGTTATTCTAAATGATTATATTTTCTTCTTATGGATTGTGGCAGCTCAAACTTTGAGAAAGGATATTGTGATGAAAGAAAAATATATTATCCAAATTTTGGAAAGAGCGCCAACTAATTCATTAACATATCCAATGTGAGGAATAGGAAAGCTACATGAGAAAACAAAAGATTATTTCAAAATGCAAAAGAAAGTGTGTACTAAAGGGAAAACAAAATCCAAATGTGATTTATATATGTGGGCCAATGTTTGTTCACAAGCCAACTATCACATCAAAAATGATGCCCACATCCTCCTTAAAATATGTAGCATAATAACAGGGGGTTTTCTTTGTGTTTTTGTACGCCTTTCACAAAGGTTTTCCTAAGATTTCATGGCGTATTCGAATGGATGTACTAATGCGTACATCTAGAGTGCACCATTTCTTAGTCGTTGATTTAGTTTTTTTTTTCAATGGTCCAACATCCAAGGGTTCACAACATGCAAGCCCTCTTTTTATTTTAGGGGCTGAACATGCAAGCCTCATGAATAGCATTTTATGGCTCGAAATGGGGCTTGCAAATCAAGCAACAACATGGGGATTAGCAAGATAAGATTGGCCCTTTGAATGAGCGAGGAGGAGATGCCCTTTTTTCAATCTAACGATGAAGAAATTGGAAGTGCGGCTTCTTCGTGAGCCTACAGTTGTATCGAGAGTCGATTTCTTCCTCAAGCATCAATTCTCCGGGAAGTTCTTAGCATCCTAGGCATGAAGGATAACCTAAAAACATGGGCTTCATTTTACCGGGACATGTTTTGGTCCCTATTGATATGTTCAGACTTTGGGCGTAATGACCGTATTTAGGGGCCGACCTTTAGTCTCTTGTATCCGCATATTTTCCTACTAATTCCTTCTCGGGATCTTGTGATATCAGCTCTTGAAGGGTATTTGAAGGGCTTTTCTTGTGATATTAGCTCTTGAAGTATTTGTCGTCAAATTTTTCTATGGTTGGGCTCCTAAACTTGGTCGAATATTGGCGGGCATAGCTTGGTTTCGGGCTTAATTTTAGCTTGATTCTTGGGAAGATTTGCCTTTTTCTTGGGCGGTCGGATCTTTGCGATCAAGTTTCGCGAATGGGTCTTTGCGTCCGGGTTTTTTGCGATCCGCGATTTTGCGGCCGACCTACAGAGATACATCATGGGTTTGCAAAATGAAGCTACTGAGCATGGGTTTACAACCGAGATATATGCATAGGTTTTGATTTTAAAATGCGAGCCATAATCGTTTTTCTCTGTGGCACACCAAAAGAACTTGCTCGTCGGCATTCCCGGCCTATATTAGTTGCAAGATTTTGAGAGAGCAAGGCACATTACTAAAATCCGACATGAACGTTATAATAGCTCAGTATGGATATGGTTTTGGAGGAATGTTCATAGTGATCCGTTATTTTATGAAGATTGGGAATCATGAAAAAGCAGTTGTGGAGTTCACGCATTTGGAGTTTGTTTATGAGAAGCTTCCTCAAGATGTATTTTTTACAATGCATTACACTTGGCGCCAAAGGCCATCATAGAGCTTAATCCGATGAGACGCATAGGTATTACAAACAATGCTTGCTACTTGGTTTACGCTAACTACCCTTTTTGCGGTATCGCTTTAAGTATGAGACGTGTTTTGAGCACGCGTAGTGAATTCTATTCACTTTGATAGGTTCGACATTCTCTTCACGGTTGGGTACCATCCTTTGCACATACAGATTTTGGTAATATGTTTCGGAGAGGATTTGAGTAAAGGAGGTCATGCTTTGTCTATTATAGATCGCTGTGTGAGAAAATACAATAACATCTACAAGTAAAGCTTGTAGAACTTCTTTATTGATAAAGAAGTGCAGAAAAGGTAACCATGTTATACCTCCATTGCACATGGTATGAGTTTACTTGTCTTGCAAAATGAAGGGCCCTATCCTTGAAACAACATGCAAACTTGGTTTATGACCATTATTAGGATGCAAACGATTTGCTAGTTACAGTTTGGGCAACATGCATAAATGGATTATTAAATGGGTCAACATCTGACAATCTAAAGTAGGAGGATTATGAGTCTTGCATTGCCCCTAGGGTCAAATAAGCAAGTTTAGGTGGAAACCTAACCTTATTTATAAAGGAAATCTAACCAAGGGAACTTTGGAAAAAAGGCTGAGGGGACTCGTACCTCCACCGTGGCCAGAGAATTACATAACATCAACCCATAGGCAAGAGGAGAACTCAATGGAAACCTAACCTTGAATCATACGGGAAACCTTACATTTTTAAAATGTTATCACCATAAACTCGGGAGGGCAGAGGGCATTGACGTTCAATTTGAGGTTTAGCAGCCACGTGGGCCAATGGGAGATTGACAGGCTGTATCCCCACCTACCTCTGCCCATACGAAAAATCATTACGTAATGATCGCCAAGATGCGATTACGGCAACTGGCGATTGTCCCATTCTGACCGTCCGGGCAACACTCGAGCCTGTGACCTTGCTTTTTGCTTTTGCCTTAGGGTGCTTTTCCATGGACGGACGGACCTGGATGAGGTCGAACCAGTCCGGTAATCGTCGGGATTACTTTCCAACCGAGGTTCTTAACCTCGGCCCGGCACTTCGGGAGCTCATGGGAACATCTGAATAGAAGACCGGACCTTCTGAAAACCTGGAGGTTTTCTGCCCATGGGAAAGCGCCCTTAGCAGAGAGGACTTGGCCATGGCGACCATTTCCATTCCGGCACTGAGGGATCAGCTATGGCGCTAAGACCGACTGATAATTCTCCCCATGCAACTGCATGCGATTGAGCTTTGCATATCCATTAGAAGCTTTGTTGTCTACTTAATTAGTATTTATGATTGGATGAATTGAGACCTGCAGCTTCTGTTAACATTGCATAATCCTTAAACTTCAGGTCTTTCACGGCCCCTTATATATAACCACAGCCTTGCCCTTATTCTAGTAGAGTATGCTTCGGCAGTAAGTTGAGCTATTTACTCAATCACCTGTGACAAATAACAAATCAAACTAATATGGTGCTACTTTGACAGGTGTATGTTGATGACACGGCCTCTTTACTTGCATGGAGCTGTTCTAGATGCCATGGCTTGACAGAGGTTCGTTTCTCTCTATGATTGGCTATTTTATGTTTCTTGTATGGGCTGCTCCTTATATCGTGCTGTGCTTGCAGCGATTTAGAGTTATTGAGGTTGTTAGGGATACACCACATTGTCTTCAGGTATTTTGGTTACAGTAATATTAAGCCTAACTCCTTATCTATGAATCTATATCCCAAAATGATAGGGCTTTGTTGGATATGCACAAGATTTGGAAGCTATTGTTATCGCATTTCATGGAACTTCGGGAGCGGTGAGGTTTTTTCTTTATGGCACTACCACATTCTTCGGCTTCAAATTTTGGGTTTTAATCAAGACTCTTAGTTCTATTATAAGTTATCCATTGTGTATTCATTTCTAGTGGGTGGATTTAACCGTCGGGTTGTCTCTTGAATTATGAATCAATGTAATCACGAAGCCAACTATTGTTTATTTTGGTAGAGCCCGATCAATAGGGCTTTTTTGCCTTAACTAAAAGATATCATTTTTTTTTGCATGGCGGTTCCCCTAAATCGAGTCTTCAAATCCGGCAAGGTTTATCCCCGAGAACTAGAGTGATGGCGATGGAATCCCCGCTTGCAAGAAGGGTATATTTCTCACCCTTCTATTAATCCTTGAAAGTAGAACATTATATTGATATTTTAACATGTATTGACATTTTTTCATTTTTTTTCAGATGTCAAAGAAAAAGAAAGGCGTTTGTATGTTTCTAATGAAGATCTCAAGCTGTCTCATCAATGAGATGTACACTCAAATTCCAAAATTTATGGCGGGAACAAAAGCGAGGTTTAGACAAAGGACTTTTAAAGGTATTGAAACCTCGGTCAATTAGAGAAGCTAGATCTAGTAGTAAAGCACTTACTAGAGCAAAATTCGAGTTGGTTGCCAAAAAATGCTCACCAAGTGGGGTTTTGTGTATCGATTTGTTTTTCGATGTCGACTCATAGTTGGCGGGGCTATAAAAATGACTAATGTCTTGATCTTTGATCTCTTAATAGACCCGATTCTTGACTTGGTCTTTCTATATTCATGGTCTTGGTATTAAGAAATTGCATATAATTTTTAGTTTCTTTTCTTTTAATGTACTGATCTTTGATCTCTTAATAGACTGATTTACTGACTTGGTCTTTTTATATTCATGGTCTTGGTATTAAGAAATTGCATATAATTTTTAGTTTCTCTTCCTTTTTTTTTGTATGGAACATAATTTGTTTTATAGAATCCACAACCAATCCCATCCTATCTGCATTCAAATCTACATCTTCATATGCTTTATTATCTGATCTAAGTAAACTACAAAATAAAAAGGGGGGATTGTTGAGAAAAGGGTATTAACTAAGTACAGACAAAAGGGGGATGGTTGAGAAGAGGGGTATGAACGGAATAAGAGGATATTAAACACAAAATCATGAAGGGGGATTTTTGAGAAAAGGGTATTAAGAGTATGGGATATTAAATTACAAGGTCACAAAAGGAGGATGGTTGAGAAGAGGGGTATGAACGGAATAAGGGGATATGAAACATAAAAGGAGTATGACGGAAAAGGAGTGTAAACATAAAAAGGGTATGAACGGAATAAGGGGATATTAAACATAAAAGGAGCATGGTTGAGAAGAGGGGTATGAACGGAATAAGGGGTATGAACGGAATAAGGGTATAATATGTAGCATTATAACAGGGGGTTTTCTTTGTGATTTTATATGCTTTTTGGCATGATTTTCATATGATTTCATGGGCGTATTGCACGAGGCATACTAATTAGTACATCTAGAGTGCGCATTATATTTGCATACGCTTGAATTAATTTTGATGCATATTTTCAATAGTCTAGACCCATATATAATATATTTTTCTATTATGTTCTATTTTTCCTATTGCATTTTATTTTGCTCGACATGCAAAGCTCGAGCAGCTCATTTTAGGCTCGATTGTTGGTTCCAGAAGCATTTCGAAAATCAATCTGCTTCCCTGATTAATCCGTTGAAACATACATTTGCCATGACAGAAAAACTGCCGGAATGGATTTGCATACATTTGCCGTCCACGTAAAAATTTGCCAGGAATGGATTTGTTGTTTGCAACCTTTTTTGTGCGAACCGGGTAATACTCATCTTTTTTTTGATGAAGTTGGATCATGCTTTGGCGGATGCCCTTAAGCGAGGATTCTGAATCGCAAAGAGAAGATTTTTGAGCGCATTGTCGGGTTGAAAGCGTTATAAGGAACTACACTATAGAATCGGCATTGGGTACATCTCTTAATGAAGAAAGCGGGAGGCATGAATGACATTTTATATCGCTGTATGCTATTACGATATGTTATTACGAAGGATTTTTCATTTAGTTAGGACACACTTGAGAAATATGTTTAACGAGGGATCTGTTTTTAGCATCGGGGAATCTTTGGACATTTAAAGTTGGCACATCTGTTTTGATAAACCGTGCTTTCTTGGCCCGTTAATTTCGTTCCGCGTACTTATAACCGGATTTCCTTGGTATTTCATATGTATCAACTTGCATATAGCAACCGTGGTTGGATTAGCCTTACATGTGGCTCGACCATGTTTTCTGTCGCGGGTTTTTTTACGTTGCCTTTCTCTCTTGTGAGTAAAAAAAATTTACGTAAAGCAACCTGCATGCCATGTTTCTGTGGCTGACTTTTACATAAATTAGAGATGGATGAAATGAAAATAAAGCGAGCTCCCTCGAGGGCGACCTAGAAGTTCAAATTATGAAGTTGTTAAAGATGATATTTATAAGGTTTGCCTTTCTCTTTGTGAGTAAAAAGAATATCAAAGTAAAACAACCCGCATGACCGCGTTTCCTATCTTTGGCTTTTACACAAATTAGAGATGGATGAAAGGAAAAATAAAACGAGCTTACTCCTCACGTGATGCAACCTAGAAGTTCAAATTCCACGATCTTTTGTTGCAACCACGGTCTTTTCTCAAACAACTTCTTTTAGAATTATCATTGTTTGTGCTATATTGTGCGCCCTCTTGAATGTCATGCGAGGAAACGTGATTCATTCTCCTCTTGGAGATGTGGAGATATTATTCTCCTCACGGAGATGTGGAGATATTAAGTAATAAACCTATATATCGTCATGTCTTTGAAGCGGTATGAATTCTAGGTGATGTTGGGCGTCATGGCCATTTCACCTCTTCTACTCCTCTGAATCTTGATATTTTGCGAAAAGGTTAGTCCTAAGAGTTTTTTCCTTCCGATGCTTCTCCACTAAGAATGGCATCGGTAGCGACATGATGATGGCGATGTTTGTGACCTAAATGCCTTCCTCATATTGATTAATTTGCAGATTTGAAATGCAAGTCTTGTTTGGGTCATGCGGTTTTGGCCCAAAGGATTTCTTGCACTGTGTTAAGTTCTTACTACAAATTACCTATTCCTCAAGTCGGCATCCGGAAGTTGGGCTTCTAGAAGCATTATGCGGTTTATATCAAAGCAAAGGTGAGGAATTCCTGTTTTCTGGCTTTGGTCTAGGAAAGTAAGATTGAATTCTTACTAGCAAAAATGCTTACACAAGCTGACATTATTTGCATGGATTGTTGTTGCAGGGATTCTTAAGGTTTGATACCATGGCAAGTTGCAATTCTTGATTCATAGTCCACGTGAATAAAAATATGGATAGCTTGCTTGAATATTTGTGGTACTTTGCATCGGTTTGGATCGTACCCCAGTGGGATGGTATTGGTTGTGGGCATTTTGTAATTGCCCATGATTGGGCCTTATCCATGTGATTACCTTGCGTATTTCTTTCAATGAACATGAGTCTTATTATCACGTTCATAATTATCACGTTATGTAAGCTTATTGGCCTCCCTTTCAACTAAAGATTATAGAGTGAAACTTATCATGTCATCCCGGATATTGCATTGCAAAAAGAAAAATAGAGGTTTTATAGTTCTACACAAGATATGTTGCCATCTCTTTGTTTCCCTAAGGGCCCGAAGGGCCAAAATTTTTTAATACAACAACCAACACATAACTACATAAATTAACTTAGACCATTGCATCCAACATTTTTAAATTAAAATCCCCCTTAAACCCCCTTTGGTTTGGGTGCATATTCACACGAGGGGGTGGCGTAGGGCGTGAGAGCCCTTTTAATTATATTTTACCGCATTACAAAATCAACATCATATAGTATTTTGCTTAAAATCTTATAGTATTTTGCAAATCTTGTTATACAGTATAGCAAATCTTGTACTTGCATACCCCACAAACGAGGAACTTTACGTACGGTGTAGATTAAGGAATAAGGGATGAATATGCCTATCCAACAGCTCTCGTTGCCCGGAGTCACCCCCCGTGTGAATATGCACCCAAACCAAAGGGGGTTTAAGGGGTATATTAAACTACAAAATCACAAAGGGGGATTGTTCCTAGAAAGGGGTATACACATTATTTGTGAGAAAAGGGGTATGACCATTGCATATGGCAATGGGGGATATAATGAAAATTCAAATAAGGGGATATTAATCTACAAAATCACAACGGGGGATTGTGGCCAAATACCCCGTTTCTGAAAATCATGTCCATTCCACGAAAAGGGGGATTTTAAGGGGTTTTTTATGGGGGATTTTAAGGAGGATATGGGCATCGTTTTTGATGTGTATAATAGTGGAACTATGTGCCTAGATGAGTTGGCTTCTAACAAGGACTTTTTGGTCTAGCATACTGTCCTCAAAAGAGGCGTGTTCTTGCTTGCTTGTCTATGCTAATCCTTTCAAGAAGAAAAACCTATGCCGGAAATGCCACTGAATATATGGCAAAACAGTTGCCACATTCCAAAATTGACTACACTTAATTCTTCATGATAGCCCAGGAAGCGAAGTTCCATATGTACATGTAAAGTTTCAAATGTATAAATTCTAAAAATATGTGTTTTTGCTATTTAGTACGTTTTCAACATATTCCACATATGACATGAGCTTGTTCCATCCTCCCTAAGCTTGGGAACATTGTACAAATACACGTGGCATATGGCTCTGTGTTAGGACTCATATGTCTAAGTTTTATAGTTCCGCTTAAAAACATATGGCCGCTCTACAATTCTTAAGGGTTGTGGTTACTTATAGCATACAAGCTCATGTCTTGTTGATCCTTTATGAAATTATATGTCCTTATAGTATAAGGGAAAGTCCCCTTGGGCTTTTTTCTGGCCTGGCCCGCGCGGAGGGCCCCTTCCTTTCCAGGCCAGAAAAAAGGACTTTGGCATAACGGAAAGATGGCTTAGCTGGCATTCTGCCAAGTCACCATATAAAAGTGGTCCTCCATAATTTTTCCTTCCTTTCTTTCTTCTTTTTGTCTCCGGCTATGGCACCTCCGGCTACGGCGCTGCTTCAATGGAGCGCTTGAAGGTCGTTGCTGGAGTGCTTCGAGACCGTTGCTGAGGGTTTTTGGCGCCTAGGACAAGATTTTGGCGCTTGTGCGGAGGTATTTTTCTTCTGGCCTATGTTCTTGTATAAACAGCTAATAGTGGTAAAGATCCTGATATTTTGGCCGATTTGAAGGCGCTTGGACGAGAAATCCATCCAGTTTGGAAGATCCTTCGATTTTAGGTCATTTCTTTGTTTTCTTGTTATGTCTGCTTCTGTGTTATGTTACTGACACTGTTTCTTCCTTTTATCAGGTTCTTAGTCTTCGAAAGTTTCTAATGGCTCGACATTTTCTGGCATTTTGTTGCCTTTATGCTTTGGGCTTATGTTTTTCAGAGTTTTTGTGCTATTCTAGACTGTTATGGCTGGAATATCGCCTGAAGATCAAGAAGATCTCACATATCATGATCCTTTGATATTCTTTCTCACAGAAATCCCCCTTTGTTCAAAATATACGCAGGAAATGGGATTTGTAGAGGGCCTCTTGGATCAAGGAGACGATCCAAATCTTGTCCTTTTGAAGTCCAAATCTCGGCCTTTTGTAAAGCTTTGAAGTGTAAATGGAAATCTGAACTTTTGATTCTTGAATCACCATAAATTGCTCCATGTCACTACTTGTTAAAATAATCTGTAGTAAAATTCTAGGCTTCATTTTGGAGTGCATTCTGGGCTTCATTCTGGAACGCATTCTAAAAAATAACTTATCCACACAATTCTTTAGTGTAGTGAGACTTTAGTCCACTTTCAAAGTTAGAAACATTGACATGTGTCACCACGGGGTTGGAGATGGGAGCAGAATGTCAGCTAAGCCAACTTTCCGTCATATCGAGCAAGCTATTCTTATAGTCATGCAGAGAAAGTTATTTTGTTTAGTATAGAAATAAAAGTGGCAACATGGGATTCAAGTATAGCCAACAACATCTGTCTAGTAAAGGGGACCTTAAAAAATTGTTATGAGGTTATGACTTCAAGTGTAGGTTATATGGAAAAGACCTTAAATCTGCCACATATACAGAAAATCACATGCAATGTAGTGGTTTGGCTTCTATGTGATACAAAGAATGTAATGGATCTGTTGTGATCATGATGTGATGGTGAATAGATTGATGTTCCTTCAATAAAAAAGAAATAAAATAAAATAACTGGCAGAAATACAGGCTTGAGGCAAAGGTTTTGAATAAATTTTGTAACTCCATCATCAGTAGGCCCTAGGCCATGGCAAGATGTTGGAGAGAGAGAAGATAGAAATAGTTGTGCTTATATATAGTAAAATATATGTGGAACAATTTATGTTAGAGATGTTGATGCTTTATGTCAAGTCATTTTGAACCCCAATAGTTGAATGAACCCGAATCGCCATTGGGACAACTGATAAAATTGGAGTTTACAAGGAAATTAGCAAAGGATGATATTTAAATCTGGAAACGTTCTGATTTTTTCAAAATAGTTGGTTATCCTTTTTCTGCAAGCTTGTTAACTATTTTCAGGAAAAACAAAATTATCTTTTAACATCGTCCTCTAGCCCACTTTCCAGAAAAACAAAGTTATCTTTTAACATCAAGGGCACTATTATGAATCCATTATTGAAATTCCATAGATTGTATAATGGAAAATGCTAATGCTAACCACAAAATGTGGAAGCATGCACGACCCACATTTGAAGTCACCAAAAAGACACATTAGAAAATGGAATTGTCATTTTGCTTAAAATGGTCGTCGTCCTTTAATCCAAAGCTAAGAATGCATGACTTCTTAGCTCTTAATTTGCAGATTCATCATCCTTTCAAATAATAGATTATCACTTCAAGTCAAAGGAAAAAATGCACATGATAACTTACCTGATCCAATATGAGAGAAAATAGATTACAAAGGGAAGATGCACTCATTGAAGTCATCACAGAAAAGTGATTTCTCAAAAAAGTGAAGAAAGAGGAGTGTATGAGCAAATCCTATACATTGCAGCGCTGCATAAATGCTCGATGGTCTCACAGCTTTGTTAAACTAGTATTGACTTTGCAAGCATTAGGTAGGGCCTTAGGACCCTTTTATGCCGTGAAAATATATTTCTCCACTGAATAATATTCCTGTTAATACTAAAACACAAGTAAGCCATCAAAATGATATGAAGCAGAATAAATAAAAAAACATTCAAAACCATGCACTATTATTGACAGTGCAAAATCCTGAGCAAAACTCTTCATAGTACGTCAAGAGAGCAGGAGAGTAGAGGGAAATCGCATCGATCCGAGACATCGGATCGCCATTCTAGAATGGGACGAGCATGCATGTCATGCATGCATCGCGAAAGCGGCGCATGCCGTTTTGGGTTGGGAGTTAAGCTATTTCCGAGGCGTGTTTACGCATCCACGTCTCATCGGCTTCCTCTTCTCTCGGCCCGTACCTTATTCTCTTTGAATTGTTTCCGGGCGGGGAGGGGCTTCTTCACACACGTTTTTCATTTGTTATCTTTCTTGCTATCCTTTACCAGCTTTTGGCCTCGTCCTGTGACCTCGTCCTTGATCCTAGTTTGTAAGGAAGTTCTCTGGTAGTCGGGCGGTTTGTTGGTTTCTTGCGAGTCCCATTCTAGAATCGCATCGATCCGAGACATCGGATCGCCATTCTAGAATGGGACGAGCATGCATGTCATGCATGCATGCGGGCGGCATGCCCGTTTTGGGTTGGGAGTTAGCTATTTCAGGCGTGTTTTACGCATCCACGTCTCATCCCGGCTTCCTCTTCTCTCGGCGATTACCTTATTCTCTTTGAACCCACCCTCCCCCCCTTCTTTGTTTATTGTATTTTGTACAAGTTCTGTTTATCATGTTTTTCCACCCGCTGGGTGATGCTTTTTTTCCACCCGCTGGGTGATGCTATTCTTTGGTATGTTTCTCGTTTGTTGTGTTGGTGATGTGCAGGTACAGGTTGGCGAGTGGCATCCGTTTCGACTTCTCCATGCGGGGGTTTTTGGGAGCGATTCTATGCCTTACGTTTGTCTAAGCCCCTTGCCGAAGGCTTATCACTAGGGTTTTTCCTCGAAAACCCGAAAGGGCGGGGTTTTTTAATCCCGGTGATAAGCTTTCGGCAGGTACATCAGCCACTCATCTATTAGCATTGTATTTGTTTTGGGGTCCAATTGGTTTCTTGCGAGTCCCATTCTAGAATGGTCCTTTGCTTGAAAACTGAAAAAGAAAATGCTTGCCAATAGAGTGAAATTTCCAGACTGTATAAGTTTGTGATATATACAACATATATATATTGGCAATGGTAGAGCGTGCCGAGAAGCGGGCAACGAAAGAGGAAAAGAGGAAGCGGAGAGAAGAGAGACTGTCCATAAGTCATGTTGATCTCAATTTTCATAGAAGAAGATTCGACACAGAATCCAAGACAATTGAAGGACGTCATTCTATTCATCATCACATCACGACTATATTCGACATCACTTTATTCTACATATCACATGAAAGCCAATCCACTACCAAGGCACGATATGCTAGGAGCTGCTTTGCACGTGATTATCGAGTACATATAGCTTCAACCCGGGCAGCAATACATCGGTTGCGCTCTTGTATTGGGCCACATAGGCCGGTTGGCCTCCGCAAACGATAAAAGTCATTCAATTCAATTCAATTCAATTCTTATCACCCTTATATGTAAGTGCATCCTTGTACAAATGCGAATTTTACAAAAGCTCTAAAGGGAAACGTTTTAGACAGCGCTGTCCTGAGAAGGGCATCACCTCTAAAAAACTTTGTGCCTATGACCGATTTGTTTGTTATTTGCTTCTTTGACCTAGGTAGAAAATATGTCCTCGATCTACATCATCTACCATTGGTAAAGCATATTAGGTTTTGATTTGCACAAATTATAGGAAAATTGTAAGGCATTGCCCTCGAGATTGCAATCATTTGAAAATGTTAGCCAAATTTGCCCATCCATATGATTGTGTCTTGTTCTACCATCCTTCTAGTAGCTTGTTGCATTCTGAAGCAAAAGGGTATGTCTTTAGATTTTGGCATCGGAATATATGATACAAAAAGATGTCAAATAGCCTCTTTATGATCACTTAATTGAAGAATCAAGAACTATAAATGGAGCTGACAATGGCAAGGCAAGAGTTTGATGTACATCTCATGGGATTTAATGCAAGGTCAGTAACGGAGGCTTGAATAATTGTATAGAGTACTGGCATACCATGTTTTTGCATATTCTTGATGTTTCATATAAAAAGATCATTATTCGTAGATGCTCTTTTGGAACAAACATAACAATGGCCGCAAAGACACTAACTAGTCACACTCTATAGAACATATCACATGCATTCTAGAATGCTTTCCATTTTTTGATGTGATTCGAAACATGTGTGCAAGATTACCCATGCTATGCAGATTGTTGAATGTGTAAATGTTGTTATTTTCTATAAACTATACTTATTTGCCCATGTTTTTTTTTCTTCTTTCTTTTCTTTGTTGAAGGACGTCAGATTTTATTTAACAAAAAGTCAAATACAAGTAAAGATACAAAGATAGAAATAAAATATCAAGGGATAAAGACACACTAAGTGAAGTATCTTACCAGAGTGGTGAAGAAAGAACCGATAGAAGAACACAATGAACCAACAAACCATGACCTCTATCATTTGAAAAAGACTTGCTCAACTCGCACGTTGGAAGTCAACATAATAGATGTCAATACGATGGCCCAATATGGTTTGGCCCATTGCAAAGGGACTCGACGGTGTTGACTTTCTGAGTCATCTCCTGTATCCAACCCAATTTTTCAAATTTTCCGAGAAGGTTTAGATCAAAGAGTTAGCATTAGAATGGTCTGGGCATCACGTTTTTGGACATCCGAACTAGCATCCTTTCCCAAATCAAACAAGGCCAGGACCTTGCACAGTGGCCACACAAGAGGGGAGAGTCTAGACTCCAGAAGGTGGGTCCCAAAAAAGTTCCCGAGGCAGCCTTTCCTGGTAGCGCTTTCCTGGGGGGCGGCGTACACCAATGACTCCTCTCCCCCCGAAGCTCGGTTCCCCTATCTGACCATTGAACCCTCCGGTCCTTCTTCGAGCAGGTCCAAAGAATTCCAAGATCAGTTCGTGGGAACTTATTAAACCACGAAGCGTCCTGTGGGCGACCGTGTAAAAATCGAAGTGTTTTGTTGTTCGAGCACTGTGGAGGCTCCCTAATAGCGATTCAACTTCACCAAATCAACCTGAATGGCAAAAACTACCCTAAAGAGCAAGTTACACGGTCAGTTTTGCAAAAGAAAGAACCACTTATGCTCTACATAGCAGTATTCAGCATCCACATCCTAGGTCAATTGACTACGAGTATGCTGGACATGAGCTACTTTGGCACTTCTTGGAGAAGGGTTGGTCTTCTGGCCACTAAACTTAGTGTCCAGGACAATGAAGACATTCTGAGTCCATTGGCAGAGCCAAATCATGGTTCTGGAGAGGGAAAGTTGCATGTTCATCACCAGTGCCTTCAAGAGAGGACTTTTGGCACAAGCTGTTTCCGGGGGATTTTTAGAGTTCATGCTCTGGCTCAGCACCCCTCCTCTACATCAAGACACGACACAAGGTCCTGGTCGAATCTGTCAAGAATAGGGCCTCCGAAACGTAAACCCTGTGAGTTGACAGAAGTGTTTGCATTTTGGGGCCGAGTTTTGGTCTTTAGCACTTGGGACATGGCCGAGAAGCTGCAATTGATAACGGGATGCAAGGGAGCTGACGAAATAGAGTTTGGATCTGTCCTCCTCCTGATGTGGCAATTAGAAGTCGAGGGCCACTTTTGCATTAGCAAGAGAGCATAAATTTGTGATTAATGCATAGTACGAAATTAAATTCTAATTTTTTGTCACTTGGCTTCCTAAGTCATCACCAACATGTAACCCAATTTTCTAAATTTTTGGAGAAGGTTTAGATCAAAGAGTTAGCATTAGAACGGTCAAGGCAACCTGTTGTTGGGCAGCAAGCTGGTAGGGCTGTCAAACAAGGTCAGGACCTTGCACGACTGCCTAACAAGAGGGGAGAGATGCGGGACCCAAAAAGTTCCCAAGGCAGCCTTTCCTAGCAGCATTCCCGTAGTAATACAAATCATAATATGGTTATGTAGGAGGTAATCATTCCTTCAAACACGTAGAGGTCATTCAAAGTACATAGAATAATAATAGAAGGTAATATTTAATCAAATCTTTGCAAATCCAACTGAGAAATGCATAGAAGCTTCAAGAATCCTTCACATCATGTTCATACATGTATCAATGTCAGATTATACCGAAGACAAAGACAATAATCAACAAAACATAGGATTAGTGAACTAAAGTTCACCCAAACAACTCGGCATATTCCTCATGAGCTTGGTTAATGGTTTCCATCGTGAAGTCCTCCATTTCCATCTCCCTTTGAACCGTAGCTCCATGTCGAGCATGTCAGGCAACATTATTGTCGACCTTAGTATCATGTTAATGTTGTTTTTTGTATGGTGCTTCCCAACCTGGACCATCTCTTCGAGAAGCACTCTCATCGCGCTGTGTAGCCCATGGGTCCCTAGCAATGCCCTCATTGCCTTCTCACCAATCACGCACTTCTTCAACACCTTCATCTGCTAGAGCCTCGTTTCATAGTCCTCATTTTCAAGTGGAGGAGATACACGAAGGATGCCCTTCCTTTTCATGCTCTTGACGGCTCCTACACAAGCTATAGATCAGAAAACAGAGAAAATACAATCAAGTGTATAAATTATGGAAAGTGTAGCCTTACTTGTGAAAACGGGTTCTATATTTCTCTATTCATGGATTCTCATCTCTTCCTGAATTTGATTCAAGCATCGGGGCATAGCTTCCATGGTCATGTATCTCAAAAACAACAAAGAAAAACTCTCACAAAAAATGCAACGAAAAACTAGCTTCTCGAGGAACTATTTATAGAAGAACAAGGATAAACTTAAAGGAACATGTACCCACTCCAAGAACTAAGGGAGTAGCACATGCAAAGAAAGTAAGGAAGTAGCACATGCACTGTGGCAAGAACATGAATATGGGGGTTTTGTAAACAGAAATAATGAAAGCCGAAGTGAAGTGAAGTGAAGTGTATTATGTCTTTTGGGAGGCACGTCGACTCGGCATAGCTCCGTCTACCGCCAACATGGAGAGGTAGAGGGAGACAGAGATGGAGATGCATGCGGGCCTTATTTGACCCAGGGAAAGGCGCCAGCTCAGCTGCTCAAGGACAGCCTGCCTGGACCGTTCTAATGCTAACTCTTTGATCTAAACCTCATCCAAAAATTATGAAAATTAGCATGTACACTGGTGATGATCTAGGAAGCTATCCGACAAAAGATCATAATTTTTTTCATCATAAATAATAAGGAAAGAGATCTTAATTTTTCAACTGAATCATGCTCTAGATGCCATGCTTTGATAGCCCTCTCATAAACAGGAAATACATATTGCAAGAAAATCCCCCCTTCTGATTGTTAATAATCTAGAATACAGAAATACAGGACTGAATGTATTGACCAGAGAAAAACTGGTTGAACAGACCCCAACCATAGCCATGAATATATAGCATATATATGAAGGGATGTGCCTCTCTAGGTGGACCAATCCAACCCAAGAGGCATCTCTAATTGCTGGTGACTCTTGATCAGAGCCCTCCAGTTGTATGGTGAGGATCAGGATCATCTCATCTCAACACTCCCATTTGATCCTGCATTCGAACAAGAATCAAGCCGAGCCTTTAAGCAATTCCCCTAGTCTTCTGCTGCAATCTGCAACAAACCTTTGGACCAATTTGTTCTCGGGCCAGGCTTCTCTTCCGGGATGGAGTCTTGAGCAACAAAATGGAGTCTTTAACATGCATCTTGAATGTACCTGCTTGGGCTTCATCTCTTATGCTGCAAATTCTTCACAACATCTAAATACCACAAGCACAGGATGGGTTCACCAGCAGCACCATATCCGGAATGCATGCAGGCATCCAGATCTTCTTTGGATGGATTGGTATGGGAATGGCATACATAGACTCTGCCCAATTCCCTCATTACAAATCAGGAGGTTCGTCCTCCTCAATGCCAACTTCAGTGCTAGCCTCCATCTCCATGTATCACGAAGTGCCCAGGCTATGTCCTCAGCTCTGATACCATGTTAATAATCTAGAATACAAATAGAAATACAGAATTGAATGTATTGATCAGAGGAAAACTGGTTGGACAAACCCCAACTGTAGCCATGAATATATAGCATATATATGAAGGGATGTGCCTCTTTGGGTGGATCAATCCAGCCCAAGAGGCATCTCTAACTGCTAGTGACTCTTGATCAGAGTCCTCTAGATGTATGATGAATATATAGCATATATATGAAGGGATGTGCCTCTTTGGGTGGATCAATCCAGCCCAAGAGGCATCTCTAATTGCTAGTGACTCTTGATCAGAGTTCTCTAGATGTATAGCATATATATGAAGGGATGTGCCTCTTTGGGTGGATCAATCCAGCCCAAGAGGCATCTCTAACTGCTAGTGACTCTTGATCAGAGTCCTCTAGTCATCTCAACACTGATTCTCTGTTTTGTAGCTAGAACTGAATCCATTGAGTCTTGTGCTATGGCAGCTAATAGATGTTGGGCAGGCGGGGTGGGAAGTGGCAAGGAGGACGTGGGCATCATTTTTGGTATAGGCTGTATGCAGATTCTTCATTCTGAAGCTATGATATAATTGCTAAGAAATTAAAAGAAAGGGCCTATTTGGGTTCACCAAAGGACAACCCTAGATGTTGCTTTTCTAAATCTCTGGTGTATGCATGAAATGTCTAAATCTCTGGTTTTATAAAGTTTGAAAACATGATGACTTCTTTTGTTCCCGCCATGGTAAAACTTACATGTAGTGACATCTATGAAGCACTTGAGCAAAAAAAAAAAAAATACTGTTGTATCTGCACTGTCAATATTGGATTTGAACCCAGAGATCCTAAATTGGTTTGCATTTCAGACCCCTCAAATCGATCTGCACCATCCAACGGAGACCTAAAGCATTTAAGCAAAAAAAACCTCGGGTGTATTTTGCCTCTGTAGAGACTCAACTGGCTAGGTAGAAATGTTATTTGTGTTGTATTTGTTAATTGCTCATATATTACATCCTTTTACTTGATGAAACATTTGACAATTATTCCATTTAGGGGAGGGACAGGCTTAAAGGATGGACAAGAAAAACACGCAATAAAAGTAGGGGCTTGTGGAATATCCTTGGATGGACACCTACAGTTAAACCTAAGCGTAAAACTAAGCATGTTGCTACCTTACCATCAACAATTGCATATGCAACAGATGCCAACGTCCCAAACGTGTGAAAATCTAGCTATTGTCTCACCATCTAGACCCTTCAGGATTAAGGGTGAAATCACACTATAGGACCTACCTTTTGTTGACGTGGCAGTGAGGGAAACGGGAAGGCTAGCAAATTGGTTCGACCGTATCACACTATCGAAAATGGAGATGCCACAACGGAGTCCACCATGGATGAGAATCGGATGAGTCGTGGCGGGAACCAACAGTCAGAGACTTCCATGGATCCGTCTCTCTCTTCTTCAAATTCAATGGAAGCGCCTCCACCATCCTCTTCATTGCATCCTGCTTCACCAGATAATGAATCTGTTTCAAGGTGAGTTTCTATTGTTTTTGCATCTAAGCTTTGTAGACATTTTAGACTACATTTTGTTTTTGTTTTCTCATGTGCTCTTCTTAACATGCTTGGTTCTAGTTTGAATGATGAAATGCAGGTTGCAGTAGAATTCGAATTGCCAAGTGTAGAGGCTTCTAATTTCAATTTGCTGCTTCTTCTTCTTCAAGTAATGCAAATTACGGACACTACAATATTTCTGCTACATGTCAGAATTATTGAATGGATGAGATCAGTGTTAGCGTTATTGTCAGCCTTTCATTCATCAATATTTTGTGACAACACACCTCGACGACTGTGGAAATATGAACGAGGCCCAGGTTTGGATTTGGTTCTATTACACACCTACAATGACCTTGAATTTAGAAAAAGATTGCGCATTTCCAAAGGCACCTTCCAGTATTTGTGTTATGAGTTAGGGCCTTTGATGCAGAGGAAGGACACGAAGTTTAGGCTTGCTATCCCAGTTGAGAACAAAATAATGATGGCATTAACAAGATTAGCTACATGTAACACCATAACAGGTATTGCAGACTCGTTTCGGGTTGGATATGCCACAGTGCAAAATGCAGTAATAGAATTTGCTGAATGTGTCTGCACATGCTTGAAGGAATTGTATATCAAGTGGCCATCACCTGCATGCCTTAAAAGATTATCAGAAGAATTTGAAAGCATTCGCGGAGTCCCATTCGTTGTTGGCGCCATAGATGGAAGTCACATTCCTATCATTGGTCCAAAGGTTTCCCCTCAAGAATACTACAACAGAAAGTGGTTTCACTCCATTTTGTTACAGCTAATAGTGAGCAGGGAAGGGCTTATTTGGGATTTTGATATTGGGTGGACAGGAAGCATTCATGATTGGACACTCTTCCAAAGATCAGCAGGTGGTCAGCGTATCATGGGTGGTTTCATTGCTCCATACTGCTTGGTGGGTGATGCTGCGTATCCGCGCCTCGGAATTATATGCTGTGTCCCTTTAAAGGAAGCAAGGATGGTCTTTCCAGAGAGCAGTATTATTGGAACTATGTCCAGTCCAGCACAAGAATGCCTGTGGAGCAAGCATTTGGAAGGTTGAAAGCGAGATTCTGGATTCTTATAAAACGAAATGATATGGACTTGGAGAATGTGGTTTCTGTTGTGGCAGCTTGCTTAGTGTTACATAATTTGTGCATCATCCACAATGATGGGTTTGATGACAGTTGGGTTCTTGAAGCAAAGGAAGAGCTTCAACAGTCCATGATCCATGAAAATGAGGTTCAAGCTTGCAAGAGGCTTCGCAAATTTGGCGTTCAATTATTGGAAAACTAAAAGAAAGGGAGGAAACGTAGTGTGATTTCACCCTAAAATCCAGGTCGTAGACAATTAGAGTCTAAAACTTTTAGAAGGATTAATTAGGCCAGAAAGAAGAAACAAAAAAATAGAAATGGCATTGGCTAAGTCAAATGACAGCAGAATGCTTTGTAACTGGCCTAAAATGTTTAACAAATGAAAACTTTTTAGCTCTAGCCTTCTGCGCAAATAAAAAATTAAAATGTGAAGCTTATTCCAACACTTGGAATGTGGGAAGTCCAATCTGGAAAGGAAGCAATTCTGAAGCCACCCTCCTGCAAGTGCACAAAAGGGAGAGAGAAAAAGAAGAAGAAAAAGAAAAAGAAACACTGAACTTTTACCCTAACCAAAAACGAAACCAATTGAACCTAGGATGCACTCTGCCATAATAAGCAACAGAAGGAGAGGAGAACCTCATGAATCGCCATGAACATTGGAGGAGTAGCTTCACTTCGATTAGCATGAAGATAGAGCGTATGAATCGTGTTTGCGACTCCCAGGCATTCTATTTCAAGACCACTGCAAAAATAGGCTCATCTAAAATAAAAAGTAGAAGGAATATGCAAAAAAAAAAAAAAAAGGCTCACCTAAAAATAAAAAATAGAAAGAACCTGCACAAGGAAAAAAAGAACCACTGCTTGCAACGCAATGCAATGCAACCTGCATACCCATTTGCCTATGAAAAGATGCAGACTGATTACCTCAATTCGCTCACGTGCACATCGCCTCCAAATCGAGACAGACAGATGGATTAGGGAGCCATGCAAAACAAGCTTTGTTAGTGTTGCCTCATTAGAGCCGTTGAAGATGAATGTCACATCCTTCAGAGCTGTCCAGTGTATGATCAAATCTGGACATACTATGCTAAGTTGGTAAGGCCCGACCAACTGCTACATGTGGATATTGAGCAAAACTTCAGTATGAATACTAGGCTTATACCTTCAGGAGGTCATGGATATGCGGGCGTAGCTAAGTCCTCGGACACTCGCCTAACATGTATATATTTCATGATGTATATTTGTACAGTTTGTCAGCATTCTTATTGCTGCCACAGTTTTAACCTGAATACCCTTCGGGGCGAGGATTTTTAATCTGACTAGTAATAAGTCTACTAGCTCTTTTATTGGGTTTTATAGGCCGATTGGTCTCTGTAGACGATGAAAACCATTTAATTCAATTCAATTCAATTTCAAAAAATATATGGAACAATAATCATAGTCCAAGCCATCCAAAAATACCCTTCTCCAATGGCAGATGAGTGCTCTCGTGCATGCTCAGCCTTTGGATTTGGGAATATTCCACAGTATATGCCTGCTTAGTTCATTCTAGCCCTACAGCTAGGCGTTGAATGGGAGGGATTCAAACCCCTTGCAATTTGCGCATACTATGAGGCCTGTCCTCCCTTGACGAGAAGGGGAACATTCAAATGCAACGGAATCACACATTTCTCAGCCAATGTAATAGTCAACAGAAATTAAAATGCCAAAACCATATATTTTTCCAGTTTCTTTTTGAATTCGTATTTTTCATACCTGTGCACAATCATTGCAGCAGAGTTCGCATGCTTTATTTCCTCCCATTGTCCAATCATATTCTTGCAAGCAATAAAGAACAATGAAAACAAGAAAAACATGGAAGATTTGGATTCTATAGGATAAATGAAAACGTATGTTCGAATGACAAAAATCAAAAGCTTGGTAGCAGGTCGACAAAGGCTAAGGTGGAGGGAGAAAAAAATGAACGTTGGCACTCCTTGTGCCCGCCTCGGGAAATGTGAGAAGCCTGAGACTCGATGGATGAGTCCTTGCTAGAGGATGTTCTCCAGAGTCTTGGGCTTCCCCAGATCCCAGTGGACCACGATGTGACAGTCACTGCCATTAGAAATCTTCTTAGCTTAGCGTACAACAATCAATCTAGGATAGGATTTAGCAGGACATCAGTAGGCAGTCACTTCCTTAGAATTCAGTGCTTTGACAGACTAGGATCCCTAAGAATCTGTGCTCATAACACCGGATATTTGGCTCTGGATAATCGGATTCCCAGAAATCTTTTTCATCTCAGTGTCCCTCTCGATTTTGGGGCAGAACCCTTAGTACGGTGGGCTCTATTCTTCAATCTACAGCCAGCGGAAAGCTTCTAGGACCTTGACATCTTGGTGTGGCGGTTCGAAGTTGACAATTAACAGGAAAAATGGAAAGCAGGGTCAGCAGCGCCAGTTCGGTAAGACCAAAACCAGGAACTCAGGAGGCAAGGCTGGAGGATGAGGAATGGACGCAAATCTTTTGGTTAGATGACAGGAGGGATGAAACTTGGAAAACTCTTAAGGAAATTTACATAGCCTTCAACATTATAAAAGATCAACAAAAGGCTGCAGCGGTTTGCATGGGTGTACAAGAAGATGGTCGTGTTGTCGCCGGAATGGAAAGATATGAGGGAATCGAAAATGATTACTCTGAGGGAAGGGCAAGTGACAGAGATTGGGTGTGGAATATGCTGGAAATCGCCCAGGCTGTGGACCACTCTCTGTATAAATTGATCACTGTCAAAGAGGGGCATACAAAGGATGATTGCTGCAGTTTAAAAAATAATATTTTTAGGAGATCAATGGACGAGTTGCTCAGTAAGGCGAAAATGATAGCGGTTACACTCGACAGTTTGAAATGGACCTCCAAGGCAAGCGTGAAACTTATCAAACGATGGGAGGAAGCTGAAGATCATGTTATAGAATGGCATAGGCGTCAATTCAAAGCCTCCCTCCCTAACAACATGACTGAGTTCTTGGAGGATATTACCACTTCTTTTGAGACCTACCAACTCAATCTGAAAAAAGAAGGTTTAAAAGAATGTAGTATCAGGGATAGCAACAGATTCTTTAATCCTGTAGAGGTGGAGACATGTGGGTGCCAGAATTGCAAGATAATCAAGGAAAACATGCTCATAACACAGACAGCAAGGTGGGAGACTTCAAAATCCGTAACAGAATTCTGGTAATGGGCAAAAATGACTCGGCAAAAGGTATGATCCCTCCTGTCTCTTACAAAAATGCTCTATTAAAAAATGAATCTGTGGAGTTTTCTAAGGACAAAAACAGGAATATCTGTCAGGAAAAGGGACTGAAAAAAGACTTTATCGACCTTCAGGCTATCTCGGATCCCTCAGCTTATGATAATTTCTCCAAGAAAGCTTTTTTTATTCATTTTCCCAGAAAGAGCTTGCCTATCAATGATGTCAAGATGTGGGTTACTAAAACTCAAAACATCTCTATCATGTCAATCCTTAAAATGGATAACAGAACATTCTAAATAGTTTGCAGGGACGAGATGTGTGTGGATCAAATTCTTAAAAGAAAGGTGGATCAAATCAAATACCAGCCATTCTATATTATGAAATGGAGCCCCAATTTTGTTCCCGACAAGCATGATTGCATATCCATCACCACTTGGGTCTCCTTCCCTAACCTCCCTCCGGTTTTTTGGACCAACTCTCATCTTAAGGCCTTATCAGAGGAATTAGGGGAAACCATAGACATCAATATCCCTCAGATGAATTACCCCACTATTTGTATTTCTAAGGCTGTTAACTCTAACTGGAGGAGGGAAATTAAGGTGAAAACTAGCTCAATTATTCCAAGATGCCAGTGTTATCCCCGGGGGAGGATTCGGGGAAAGGTAAGGATATTCCTCAAAAGGAGCAGACTAGGCAGGCTTGGATTCCCAAAATTCATGAAAAAGGTGAGTCTAGCATTAATGCTAGAGAGATTACTGAAAATTACCAAGAAACCAAGAATCTCAAACCCAACAGGGTCTGTACCACCATGAACATGGATCAGAATTTGGTCTTAACATTAAATAATGTAAACTTCTCTGTTAAAATAGATACAGGGTAGTTCACCTTGACCATTCCCGAGAATATATCTGAGAATCTCATGAAGAACAGGGCTTGGGAAATGGACAATAGAATTGAAGAAGTTCTAAACGACAAAGAACAGGATTGGCAAATGGTTACCAAGAAGAAAGGAAGGGGCAGGAAAAAAATCTGTCCAGGACCTAGCCGAATCAGTCCAAGGAAGAGCACCATTCAGAATGGAATGGTTGCAGGTAAGTATAAATACTAATGGACAGAACTTTGAGTTGCATTACCTGGAATCTTCGGGGGATTAAGAGTAGCATCAAGAGGGAGCGTTTGAAGGTATGTATTCTTTCTCTTAACCCCGATATTCTTTTTTTACAAGAGCATAAGATTCATGACATCCATCATGCAAATATTATCAAAAAGATTCTTCCCAGTGGTTACAGTTTATGGTCTATTCCAGCTCAAGACTCTTCTGCAGGAATTGCCATCATTTGGAGAGATAATCTCAACTTAACTGATCCTTACATGGTCAGTGATAGAGAGGGAAGATGGCAGATTCTAAGCTGCAACATGAAAAAAGTGAGATTAGCCCTTATTAATATTTATGCCTATAACAATCCAGGGGACAGAATTAAGGTTTGGACAAAAGTCAGGAATAGTTTAGATAACCTTGATTATGATGAATGTATTATGGGAGGTGACATGAATATGGTAACCAATGATTATATGAGGAATAAGAATTTCAAACCTCTGTTGCCTCAAGAAAGAAATATTTGGACTAACCTTATACAGACTCATCATCTTGTGTTGGCTAGAACCAAGCCTAACGATTTCAGCTGGACAGATAAAGGGGTGGATCCCATTTGGTGTCTTCATGACAGATTCTACCTTTCAGAGAACCTTTGGAACAATAGCAACAGAGTGGAGAATATGGAAGGGTATACCCTTTCTGATCATTTCCCACAAAAGATCATAATATCTACTCAAGATCAGAGCAGGAATAGAAAGACCCAAGCTCTCTCTTAGCTGAAGAAGGAGAGGATTGCAAGCTCTTGTATAACAATATCTGCACCACTTTGACTTATGGCATCTGGTCCATGGATGGTATAAATTGGAACCATGACAATTTGTTGACTTTTACAATTAGGAAGGCATACAGGTATCTGATGAGAAATCGGGAAATTACCATCCACAGAAAGTAGCAAACTGACCCAGACAGATGTAGGAGGGATCTCACTTTCATGTGGTCAAGCCCGATTTTTCCAAAAATCAAGTCATTCATGTGGCAACTCTGGCATAAGGCCCTGGCTACAAACATGAAGAGGCACAAACTCCACATAGCTGAATCGGATATATGCATCAGATGTATGGCAAACAGGGAGGATGAGAACCATTTATTTAGAACCTGCATTTGGGCTGAGTGGGTTCTGGAGTTGGCCTCAGCCTATTTGGGATATGATCTCTCCTCCCTGGATTTCTTTCTTCCGAATAATCCAACTGATTGGAGGATCTACATCCTCCTATGGAGAATATGGAAGGGGAGAAACGAATTTGTTTTTAATTTCGATATTATCCATCCGGAGGGAGTAATAAGACAAATTAAATATGATGTAGATTGGATTCTTGAAGGATTATCAAACTAATGGGCCTCTTATTTACAGGAAAAATGTTTTTGCTGATGAGAAGAATCAAGTGGAAGAAAATCAAGCTGGATGCAAATAAGGAGTGGACCAGAGTATTTGGACCACCCAACACTCTTCGGCATGAAGAACCCTATATGTGTAACTGCTGCTGCGATCAGAATATGGATGTCAGAAGAGCTTTGATATGCAAGGCAAAAGATGCTAAGGGAAGATACAACATGTCGAAAGCAGGGTCCTGCGGATGCATATTCTGTGCCCTGAGCATATCTGTCAAGGGGAAAGGAAGGAAGATTACTAATTTGAATCTCAGATCCTGCTACTAAAAGGGGAAATCTCATCCGATGGATCAAAAATATCTCACCCTGAACTATTTATAGACATATATCTATTTAATTCTGTTAAAAGTTTTAAAATTTTTGACTTATAATAGCTAGGAGGGGTCCTCGCCCTTCTATCTATTCCTGGGTTAAACTTCCCTGTAAAAAGTTTTTTTCTGTACCTTTTATACTTACTTAAATATATATATCGACTTCAATAAAACAAAAACAAAAGCTTGGTAGCAACTCCATGCAGGATTCGTCCAAAAACAACATGCAGAGTCGAGGATTTAGGCCCCAAAATGACCTAGATCATGGAGTATTCAGCCTACTACCTGCTTCAAAGCTTCAAGATAAGCAAGAGACGACCATCTCCACATAGCAACTGCCATTGTCTTCTAAGGTCTAGCCATGAAAACCTAAGCTCATCCACGCCAGACACTTCCATATGTGGCCACTCAGACCTTCTAAAATCCGTTCGCTGCATCAGACCTTCAGAAGGCACCGCTTGGCCTAAAAAATCCCTTTCCAAAATATAGAAATTGTAAAGATTCTTTTTTGCCCTATTTTCATATTCTTTTTCATACATTACGCTCCCAAAACCACCTAAACCTTGTGTTATGAAAATAAGTTTTAATGAACTAGCAAGCCATATACCCCGGCTATGGCGGCTAGAGCGGCGGCTTAGGCCGCGCTCGTTTCTTACAGGGTACGTCGGAGGGGGAAAGCCAGAAGGGTGCAAATCTTGGCACCACTGCCATCTCCAAACCAGAAGCGGCTGGGGTCATCGATACTTGGCAAGCAGAAGCTGAGCTTTGGAGTTCCTGTTTCCGGTTGGAGTATGGCAGAGCACAAAAGCTCCGTGTTCTTGTCCGGAGGGTCTGATGGTAAGATTGATGAGATCTTTGGCATATTTTTTTCAGTCTGTGGAATAGCAGAGGGAATCAACTATGGAATAGGTCGATAGCACTCAGGCATGTGCTACCGCACTCACTGCGGTTTTCAAGGCCTGCACTCATTGCAGGTTGGGCCCAACTCAATTTTCCTTTCTTTAGATGATCTTGATCTGCATCTTGTTCACTGGCTTCTGTGTTGCTTGTCTTGGCTCATCAATTTTCCAAGAGTTATGTGATATATACTCTTGGGGCGATGCTGTGCACCTTGGCACCTATTATGAGCTTTCCTGGTCAGTATATTTGTGGGTTACTCTTTGTGCTTTTTGCTCCCCCCATCCTGGCTGGGGAAGCTTGGCGTCTAAACCTGAGAGAGGTCTGTGCTGTTGTCATTAAATCAAGATTTCTAAGCAGGTAATCCAGGGCGGGAGACCTGGGTTGTCTCATTGCTACATGGAGCTGTAAGTGAATCAATAACCCATGTAAGGGCATTAACGGTATGGTTAAGCAGGTGGACCAGAGGCCTGACCGTTCATTAATTTTGGGGGAAGAAGTGGAGGCTACCTCCCTTAGTACAGGCTGGGAAAGTGAGGGAACTCCGTCTAGTAGCTCAAAATAGTTGGATTTCTGGCCAAGTTAGCGCGGGGTTGAAGCTTGCTTCTTTGCTTCTTTTTTGTTCTTACATCTTTCGGGGGTGGAGCATATGTGATTATTGATTCATCATCAATGAGAACTCTTCTTTTGATGCCAATGGAATAGGCCTCATCAGTTTCAGCTGCTGATCTTGAGCATATGGGCTTCAAAGCTTGATCTGGTCTTGAAGGACAACAACAACTTTTTGGCATTGGAGCAGATGCAAAGGGGTTCAGGAAACTGAGGAACCCTGCTCCTGTAGTACAACTTTGAGCGGGAAGAGGGCGATCGCTTTCTCTAGTACTGCACATGAATTTGTTAGAGGTCTCCATAGTACTTGCTTTTAGAGGGAAGAAGTTAAGCAGGGCTTCCAACGGAATATTGAACCCTTTTGTATCTAAACTGTTGTCATCATAGTTGTTATGGGTTAAATTCTTCCTATTTAGCCCTTTGAGGGATCCAAATAAGGTCTCTGTACCATTCACTATTATTAATATAAAAACTTGCCTTCAACAAAAAAAAAAAAAAAAATTGTATAGGGGAATGGAGATTGGGGCTTCCATTCGGGTTTTCAGTGGGGTCCTGCGGTGTCGGCCCGGGGGCGGGTCATCTGAAACCGAATGGAAAAACCTCCATTCTCCTATAGAAGTTGGGGAGGATTTTTTTCGTTTTCAAAGATGGTGCGCTTTTGGTTTCGGCCAAGAAGTTCAGCAACAGCTCCAGAGCTGGCAAAGCTTCAGATTTTAAACTTTAAAACAATTCTTAGGCTAAGCTCATCTGCACTGCGTAGATCCTGAGCTTCATATGCAAAGCTAAAGCTGCAAAGAGATGCTATTTCTTCCGGCTAGAGGCTTCTCATTTCATTTGAAGCATGTGGATGAATTTTGTCGGGCTGAAAACGTTAAACAAGAAGAGCTTTTGTTAATCCGCAGGCGGATTGAGTGCCTAGCAAGCGACCTTACCATTTAAATCTTGCTTGCCGCGATGGCCATTACCATTTACGTGCTTTTGTTCTTGCCGGAGGACACTTTGCGGGAATACAACATCGGCGGCATCCTCGCCCCTAACCGGAACCCTAACGATTTAACCTAACCCTAAAGATCGGCGGTTGACAACCCGTGAAAAGCCCGTTTGGTCCAAATTCTCGATTATTCTCTATTTGTTCATTATGGGTAATTTTTGGGTTTTGGTTGCTAGTGGGCGCTTGGAAGCGCCGCCATAACTTCCCTTGCGGCCTTGGCGGCGACGGCAAAGCTCCTCAGCGTCTTAGAACCGTCCGGACTTCGGATGGGAGCTTTAGTTCGCCATAGCTTCACTTCGCCATAGCCTCGGATGGGAGCTTCGGTTACGCCATAGCCATAGCTTCCTCATAGCCCGGTTACGCCATAGCCGTCGGCGGCGAGAGATTGGCGACTTCAAGTTCCCCAACAGATCATTCTTGAGATCCATAAGCGAGGGTAGAACAAAACAAGGGCGGAGAAGAGCCCATAGCTTCCATAGCTTCGGTACAGATCATTGATAGCCCATCCTCTGCGGATCGGTAAAGTCTTCCATGCATAAGTCTCGGACATTGAGCCGCAAACCTGCGGAATCGGGCTTTGTTCTTCAAATCCGTGAAGAAAGCAGGCGAGCAAGAAGTAGTGACATTTGCGAATTTAATACTGTTAGCAAGAGTGAAGGCAAATTCATTACCATCCTCGTTGCTGCCACCACTTTTAGCCTTGATTGCACTTTATCCTGATTAGACAAAAGAATTTCCCCAAAGGGATCATCATCAGCACTCAGCATATTACAACTGTCCATACTTTCAGTTTGTACAATGTTGTCACCCTTAGAAGGAATCTTGATATTGTTGGCATTGTTGAGGGCTGTTATTCCCTTCATAAAATCTAACCTAGCCACATCATCTTCCAGAGTCCAGTCCCCTATTTGGGTATGTAATTTATCGTATAAAGCATCCACCACTATGTTGACTTCATCCCAATCATTCTTAGTGCCATTGAGATGAGGGACTAATTTCAACCAGTTACTAAACCCCAGATGACTCACCAGGGAGTATCCATTGGGCCCTTTAGTAGCTTCTTTCTCCAGAATTCTCTGATGTATCTTGTCGTTCTTAATGCAACATAATAAAGTCTGAACAGCATTATTCGGGCATTCTATATTGTTCTTATCATATCCCCATCCTACCAGTTCAGGGTTCCAAGTCGGAATCACCATCCTGAACTCAGTATTTTCCTGATTGTCATAATCAGCCTGTAACAATACACCCGAGACATGAGACTCCAAGTAGTAAATATATCAGCAAAAAGATAGCAATAGCAGCTAAGCTATAATCCATACACCAATACTGGGACAGAACTTTAACCAAGGACATATGGTAGCACAGGTAAGACCAATGCACAGAAGTATCATAAAAAAAACCGGCTTGAACTAGATAATCTAGCACAAACATCAACTTCGGTCAATCCCTCCGTTGTCTTATCTGGCCATACAAGGACTGAACAGTCCAAGATGGTACCATATATCCAGGGAACACAGTAAATCACAAGTAGACACATAGGGAACACAGTAAATCACAAGTAGACACATAGTATCATACTCTCCTTTGGGCCAAATATTCCAAAAGAAAGCAATAAACAATGTAACATGGTCAATCAAGATGACAAGCTCCATGATCTATACACAATTGATCCATAAAATACACCCCATAAAATACACCCCATAAGGTAGTACTTTTATTCCTTTAATTTTAAAACTAAAGCCTTAGAACATAATCCTTGCCTTAGTGTGACCATTACTAGGTACCTATTTGACTTTCCATGTTAAACAAGGTTGCATATTAAACGAGAGCAAATCATTGAAACGGGAGCAAAAGGAATATTCCTCAAAGATTCCCCTTTTTTTAAAAAAAAGGAGCTAAAATGAGGTAAAAATTTTATTTTGATCATAAAATTGCATTTTGACCCCCCCAAAATCACTCTTCTTTTTGTGCAAAGAGAAAATTGACTATGTAAAAGTGACACTTTTCCTAACACTTAGAATTTACCTAGAGCGTGTTCTTAAAGAAAACCACTAATTTAAGTGTACGTCCTACACAACATTTTGTTAGCTTGGAACTGTATTCCAGAAAAGGTACTTTTAGGTTACAATGAGTCATTTTTTAATTATATAATATTTCAAAGTACCAAAATTATATTCCGGAATACACTTTTGCTATTCGAAGATGACAAAAGTGTATTCCGGAATACACTTTCGCTTTTCTTAAAAGTTAAAGTGTATTCCAGAATACAATTTTGTTTTTGCTCGAATCCAATGTGTATTCCGGAATACACTTTTGCTGTACAAGTTTTTGAGACTCAACAGTGGTCTCGCAATTTTCTAGTTTTTCCGGGTTTTTGGCATTTGCAATGACCTTGCAATTTTTTTGTTTCAGTTGATTTGAATGACCTTGTGATTTTATTTGTTTTTTTATTTGGGAATACAGGCATATAGTTCTAAATAATGAATGGATTAGCGAATGGAAAAACAAACCAACAACAACTAGATTTTTTGGCATGTTCAATTTATTTTGATGACCTTTCAATTTTTTTTATTTATTTTGTGTGGATACAGGGTTATGGTTTTAAATAATAAAGGTATTTTGATTTTTGTGCTTTGAAAGCCAGGGATACTGGGTTTTGGTTCCAAATGATAAGTGGGAAATGTATTCCGGAATACACTTTGTATTCCGGAATACGTTTTGGTGTTTTTTTTTTCTGCCTTTGCTCGAGGCGATCTTCCTTTCCAGGCCTCGGGCTACCATTTTGAAGTGGCGATGGCCTTGGCATTGGTGTTGGCTACAGATTGAGCCATGGCGCTGGCCTTCAAAGTACGTTTGTGCCTGTTTAGGGTTTTTGCCTAAAGTTCGCTGCCTAAAGTTCGATTTAGGTTTGTGTTGAAGCATCTGGCGATTTGCACAGCGATGTTGGAGCATCTGGCGACTTGGAAGCTTCTGATAGGTAATTTTCGCAGACCCTTTTTTCTTAAACCCCTAGCCCTGTGCGAAAATTAGCTATGGTGGAGCCGAGAAGGCCCGCTCCTTCCTTTCTAATGGAAAACATCTTTCTGTTTGCTCGATCTAAGAGAAATCGGGGAAACAGACCCCCTTTTTACTTAAGCTTTATGTCGCATGCCGTAATGCTTAGCTCTCATTCATTTTCACCAGAATACTCTGAATCTTCAAAACTAAATAATCTGCTGCAACGATGCTCTGGATCTGATGGATCTTCAAAACTAAATAATCTGCTGGTCTTGCACAACAGGCTGTACGAGTTGAAGTATCACGGTCTTCTGCTTCAAGTGGAAAAATAGTCAAGAATTATACCTTTGTTATAGCTTCCACTAATATCTTGTTGCTTTTGGCTGATGGTTTTATGCTTGTTTCTGTTCTAGCTTTTTGAATGTGATGGGAGACTAGTTTATCTCTGAGGATCATCAACCTGCTTACAATGATCTTCACATTAACCAGGTTGTAGATGCATTTGTGGCTTACCACTGTGATAATCACCATGTCTGCTGCTCATTTTTTCCCTGAATTGTGTCTTCTGCCTTGATGGCACGACTGGGATTTTGTGGAACAACACGTTGTAACTGCCAATGAGGATGTTATGACCCTTCTAGTATATGTTTTATATGTTTTTCTGCCCTGTCACATAATTTTGTAACCTTTAAAATTGTTGAAGGCTAAATCAGCATATAGTATATCCATTTGTTCTGGTCAACAATGCCTCTTTCTGCTTGCAACTGCTACATGAATAGAAATTAAATCATCGATTAATCTGGTTTTTATATCTTGTGTAGGTCGAATCTGCAGTGGAGGCATTAGCAAAAGTCTGCAATCAAGAACCTGGTGATGGAGTAATGGCCCCAAACATGGGCATCCTGATCAGCATATTACCTGATCCAATTGAAGGTTACCATTTTATATAACCTCCAAGTAAATCTTTTAGCCATTGGGAGGTTGTTGCATTCTGCATGGTTTGCTAATGAAGATATTTGAGACATGTCTAAACCCATTTAAGCTGTTAACTTTTTTACTTGAAAGCCTTAAAACGACCTCTTTTTTTCTTCTCTGCCCACATTTAAGTAGTTGAAGCAGACAATATGATTGATTGAGCTTCAAAAAGGCCAAGGGAGGTGGAGCACCAGTGGTGCACTTAAAGCGAAAACTTCCACAATAATCAACCTTTTAAGTCAAATCCAAGTTTGTGTTTCACAGATTTATTCTCTAGAAGACATAGAATAACATCAGTGGATTCGTAGTTCTGCTATGAATAACATGAGTCTGATTACCTAAATGATGATGGCTCTTCCCTAACAGTGCAATTCTAATTGTGCATCTAATGGACTGTAATGCTGATATACTCATTCTACAAAGTGCTCTGAATGGACAGATAGATTACCTCAACGGCTCACTAGAGTAAATGATGCAACTACTGTCACTTACATAGTTTAGAATCAATCTTAAATGGTTTGCTGTTGTATTAAAATGGACAACAAGAACACCTCAATGGCTCACTGAAATAACTTAAATGGGCAAAAAGATTACCTTCAAAGGTACATTTGAATATCCTGGATTGTTTACAGGTTTCTATACAATGGTGCTCCTTTATACCCCGATGATCCATAGAAATGTGTTAAGGAATTGAACACAAGGCTGGCAATTCATTCACATAATTTGCACAACATGCCAAACTAGAAAACATATCAAATATGCCATCAACAATAAGGCTTAAGAGTTCGTTTTAGCTTTTTAGTTCTCATGTTGAATTTTTGTGTAAGTTGCTGGAGATGATATGCATATTTCAAAATGTAGAATCTGGAGCCTCGAAAGTGACATACACAGAGAGAAAATTGACTTGAATCCCAAGCAACAGGCTTCCCTAACACTGTGATTTGTCTTTAGCTGTAATAAATTGATCTCATTGTTGTAATATGCCTTTAACTGAGATAAAGGTCCGCGCCATATTGATCTCAATGTTGTGCCTTCATCTGTGATATGGACATTATGCTGGACAATCCCAAGTCTCAACCCCACGATGGAACAACCAAAAGAAAAGTGCCCAACTTAATAAATTGCTAGTAGATAACAAGTATATAAACTAAATTTTTAATGCTTTCTGTGTTGTTAAGAAAGTAAAAAATGATCTAAATCTTTCTTTTGTATGTACATAAAAAATTCTTAAAAGAACTTCACTTGCTTTTATTTTCAAAACGGAAGCTAAGAATTCAAATGCAATCAAGTCTCATTTGCAGCAAAAAAATTAACAGCAGTACTTACAGGAAATTCCTTCTTGCATATTTTGAAACCTTTTAATGTGAATATTTTAAAACAATATTCAAAATGACACTTTTCGTTTGTAAAGGTCTCGTGTTATTGTGCATTCTACAAGACGTTTTTCGAAATGATGCTCTTGGGTTGTATTCCGGAATAGCATAAGAGGTTTAATAGGCAATATGTTGTTTTGGAATACACGTTTGATTTCTTGTAAAGCAAAGCTGTATTTCAGAATACACATTTGCTTTCTCAGGAAAGCAAAAGTGTATTTCGGAATACACTTGCTTTTTTTAAAAATCCAAAGTGTATTCTCGAATACAGGTTTGTTTTTTAGAAAAGCAAAAGTGTATTCCAGAATACACTTTTGTTTTTACATTTTTTTGTTTTATGTGTCCTAGTGTTCATTTGTTTACTTGGTTATTTTTTTGTTTTTTATTCAGCCAATAGAACATCATAACATGTCAAACGCGTTTGATAGAACAACTAATCATGGAGACTTGGGACAGATAATCAGTTGCAACGTCTGATGAGCGTATTGTTGAATACGCGCCAAATTTTGAGGGCGCCAAATTAATGTACTGAAAAAATTTAAAGAAATAAACATTATTTTTTCTTTTCTATAATGATGTTTTTTATATCTCACTTTCAGAGATTATGTATTCATGTCTAGATTTGGCCATTTCAGGGGTGTTTCTTTGCAAAAAACAAAGTTGTCACTTAATGAAGAGCCAAAATGAGGGGGAAAAAAAAACTGAACCTTTTCAAATTCTCAAGTTTATCCAAAAAAGGCCAATTTTAAGAGCATAGTATTTTTTAAAAGGGAATCTTTGAAACGGGAGTTATGCAACACTCCCGTTTAATTTGCAACCGTGTTGTTACCAATACAATATTCTTCTATTATTAAAAGGATCAGATACACCATCCAATCCGTCCTCATTCCACTACATGGACTAAGACTCGTGGTATTTACATCATTAATTTGAAAAGAACTAGGAATTATGAGGAGGGAAGTCCCATAAGTATCATTATCTTAACCTTATACTTCTGTTTTAAGGGGTAAACTATGCGAATATGATTCATATAAGCAAAATCCAGAATATATGCTTTTAAACTTTCATGAATGTTTCGGTCTATTTAATTCATCTGAGATCATAAGAACTAGCCTTTTATGCTTTATTAAGAGATACCAGGATAGGTTAATTCCTGGGACATCATACCAGATATTGGGAGTGCCATAATAGGCTCAGCTTATGTTTTACCAAAGGATTTATCAAATGCCCAATCATAAGTCCTAAAAAGGAACCATCCTTTCCTAAACTTGACTGCTTTTTACCATGCAATTTAAGTAAAGCTACTTCAGTCAACTGCAGTTATTCAGAGATCATCACATGGCCATCAAAATAGATATTGATTAGAGAGAAAGAAACAAAGGAAAGCTGCTATTTTCATTCCAGCATTAATGACGAGAAACATCCGTAATATACAATGAAATGTCTACAAAATCAAGATATTCTATATCCATGTTTCAGCAGAATGCAGCAGACACCCTGTCACACTATAAGGTGTAAACCTTTAAAGGAAAGCAGCACATATAATCCGGGTATACATCATTATATAATTATAGAGAATTTGTAAGGTCAGCATACCATAATCCTGCTACAACCTTGCCGATATCATTTTTGCTCACGAAAGTTATGATTCCCAAAAAATCTAAATAGATTAAGCCAAATACCTTGGTCTTGCTAAAAGGGAAAACTTTACTAGAAAATAACAGAAATGTTAACTGCCCTTGCAAAGGAGCATTGTCCATCATTTTCAAAGAACTCTTAAAGCCGCTTCAAGTGCTCCAAGCTCATGTCACATAATGCACGTCATCTCCTAAGAACTCCTACTATCGTGCACAAAAGGAAAACATTAAGAGGAGAAGCCCGTACCTGCAGCCAATCAGTACAAAATTAGCCATAGACTGGATAAATTTGCAAGGGCCAAAAGGTACCTTAGGCTTCTCGGTTATTAACCGATCACCTAATGTAATCCTTTTGGCACTATATTTAAGAAAAAACTTAAGAATCTGATGCTAAATAGCAGTGACAGAAATCATAGTCCAGTTAATAGTATACACAGAAAAATACTGATATAAAGCAACCAATGAAATCTGAAAGTAAGCCTAAACAACAGACATCCACTCATAGGCCTACAATCCGAAATGAGGAAGTTTATTTACAGTGATTAGACTTATAGATAAGTCCCTGGTTCACCACCTAGCCCATAGCAAATAAATACCTTATGTCTAAGGCCCATCAACATTAAGTATCCATGCAACCAGGAGTAGATGTCAAAAGATAATTTTCTTGGAAGAGTAGTCAATCCCAGCACTTGTTCAAACAAGCTAATAAGATCAGTACCTGATTATCCTCGAAGTCAGAATCATGATCTTCCATGTATTGTGTTTCTGGAACAGAATATGAAGTATCACCAAAGCTTTGCCTCTGTGAGCCCTGGAATCGCCTATTTTGCTTCTGACCACCATAGCCATACTTGCCACGTTTGTTAAAGCCGTCCATGTCTATCTTATTGCCTTTAGGATCACTGCTTTGCATACAAAAAGCTATTTCCCTGTCTAAGACAAGCTCATTCAGGCGCTGCTTGGCCGAATCGGAGATAGGGAGATCATCTTCAAGAATGAGTTCCCACGAGTCCATTTTCTTACCACATGTGTCTCCCAGACTGGGTATCTTTCCAGAGCAGATTCTAACTGTCATCTAAATCTTACAAGACTAACCTCGAAACTCCAACTCGAGGTAAAACAGCGATTTGCTGCCGCCATTCTTAAAGGCCCGAGCATTTGATAAAAGGAAAAGATGAAAAGTAAAAATGTTAAGGTCGTAACCCTAATCAAAAAGTTGAACAATATCCAAAATGTATTTCTAAGGTTTAGAATGGAAGGCCCACTAATTACTTCCACAAGATTGAGTTTCAAAAAATGAATTATAGGTAAATCCTATTATATAAGGAGTGCTTCCTGGTAGGAACCATCCCTAAGCTTGTTTTGCTAGAAAATGGAGAACATGATCCCATAGCAACCATGGCTAGGACCATGTGAATGTGTGAGGCCACGAGGTGTAAAAGCCATACAGTTAAATGTGTAAAAGCCACAAGGTTAATTACAGCATAAAAACTTTTGAACTAAAAGTTCCCTTCCTATAAGTTCCTATTACGTCTATCCAGACTTATTGATATAACCAATTCAGCTTATATTGGCATGCTAAACACCCTTTATAGAAAAAAAAAAAAAATGAATTGTATAGGGGAATGGAGATTGGGGCTTCCATTCCGGGTTTTCAGGTGGGGTCCTGCGACTGGCGTCAGCCGGGAGCGGGTCATCTGGAAACCGGAATGGAGGCTCAACCTCCATTCTCCTATAGAAGTTGGGGAGGATTTTTTTCGTTTTCAAAGATGGTGCGCTTCTGGTTTCGGCCAAGAAGTTCAGCATGAGCTTCATATGCAAAGCTAAAGCTGCAAAGAAATGCTATTTCTTCCGGCTAGAGGCTTCTCATTTCATTTGAAGCATGTGGATGAATTTTGTCGGGCTGAAAACGTTAAACAAGAAGAGCTTTTTGTTAATCACAGAGCAGATTCGAAGTGCCTAGCAAACAGCCTTACCATTTCTGTACTGCCGCAGTAGCCGTACCATTTCTGTGCTTTTTGTTCTTGCCAGAGGACACTTGCGAGGGAATACAACATCGACGGCATCCTCTGCCCCTAACCGAACCCTAACGATTTAACCTAACCCTAAAGATCTGACGGTTGACAACCCGTAAACTGCCGTTTGGTCCAAATTCCTCGATTATTCTCTATTTGTTCATTATGGGTAATTTTTGGGTTTTCGGGTGCTAGTGGCGCCGCTTGGAGCGCCGCCATAACTTCCCTTGCAGCACTGGCCGGCGACGAGCAGCAAAGCTCCAACGTCTTAGAACTTCGTCGGAGCTTCAGATGGGAGCTTTAGTTCCGCCATAGCTTCACTTCCGCCATAGCCTCAGATGGGAGCTTCAGTTCTGCCATAGCCATAGCTTCCTCATAGCTTCAGTTCTGCCATAGCTTCGTCGGCAGCAGAGATTGGAAGCGACTTCAAGTTCCCCAAACAGATCTGTTCTTCAGATCCATAAACAGGGGTAGAACAAAACAAGGGCGGAGAAGAGCCCATAGCTTCCATAGCTTCGGTACAGATCATTGATAGCCCATCCTCTGCGGATCGGTAAAGTCTTCCATGCATAAGTCTCAGACATTCAGAGCCTGCAAACACGGGAATGGAGAGTTGTTCTTCAAATCCGTAAGAAACAGGGGCAGAGCAAGAAGTAGTGACATTTGCAAATCCACAACTCCAATATCCTGCTCAAATCTAAACTTCTCGGCAATCTCAATCTCAAGGAACCTTGCCATCCCTCAAACCCTCCCTGCTCGCAAGAATCAGCATAAAAACCTTAGAATCGACCCCGGAAAATAAGACCGGAATTTGGACCAAACGTCGACTTACGTTTGGTAGCCGGCCGGATTTTGGGGTTTCCGTCTGGTAAACCGGCAGGCGGCGCCGCCGCTCGTGGCTAACCCCGCTTGCAGCGGCGCCGCCTGCTGATTTACCGGCCGGAAACCCCTCAATCCAGCTGGGTAGCTAGCACGTTAAGTGGAATGGCATTCTGCATTGTAGGCGAGGGACACGTGGCGGAACCAGAATACACGCCATGAAAACAATACGACCCAACTTCTATATTGTCTTGGGAAGGGTATTATAACTAAAAGGATATTGATATTTATCGTCCAAAAGCACTAGCCACCCATGCCTAATCCTCCGCATGGATTGTGAAGAACACTAGGAATGGCATGCGTTCCCTGCGCCACAGCGCAACCTTTTCAATTAGGGAGCAACAGCAAATTCGTTGCACCTTCGACAAATTGCCCTGCACATTACAAGACTGATTTTAGCTATGTGGATAAGTCATTGACAGTTCGATGGAACAGAAGAAATAAACAGCAGAGAAACTATGGCATTGTGGCTTGTGCTGCATCTACATCAGTTGTTAATTTGGAAGCAAATAAGGATCAGAACAGTAAAGCAAAGTGCATTCTTGTGGTTGGGGCAACTGGTGGTGTAGGTAAGCTTGTACATTTTTACTTAGTTAAGGATTTGATTCAACATTGTGGCTAGTATGTTAATTTTTATTGAGAACAGCTTCTATTTCAGCAATTTAGATTCCTTCATCCCCTGATATTTCAGGTGTCGGGAAACATTTGTAGCTTTAAATTAATATATTGGAAATAAGCATAACATATTGGTAAACTTATTGGGGCCTCTTTACAATTCAACTATCACGTCGTTCAGAGATGTGGCAGTTTGTCAGCATAGCCATTGTGTCTCTCATGAGTTCTCGTGCTTATAATTAAAAAAGGAAATCTCTAACTAATTTCTATAAGCGCATATTCAATGCAGGGATGAGTGTTTTGAGCACGAGAACCAGCAGTGAGCTTAGGTTTGAGGATAGCTAACAGGATTTAGTAGATCAAAACTTCTTTCATCCAATACGTTCTTTTCTGCTCTTGTACCAAGGCCCGCAACCAAAGGGAGTGAGTCCCGATCCGTAGGGGTAGAAGAAACTTTTCCCAAGCCTTTATGCTTATCAAATCATGTAATGCACGAATTAAATGCAATGCATGTTATAAAGTCCATCCTAGGAGCCCAACGGGCACACACGTGGTAGGATAATGTTGTATGAGTGGAATGTACTGGTGTTTAGCTATTTGTAGCGGAACCTGCTTTTCCATAAATGACTATGACATTCAGTATCTTGACAAGTGCGCTCCCATCTCTATGATGTTTTCTTTTGACGAATCCATTGAGCTGTCCAGCCTGGTAGATACATGTTGTGAATGTCTGTTTGTGCGCACAAGTTGCGATAAAAATCATATTGTTGGAGGACATTATGGATTGTGCTTCAGTTTATAGAACTTTATTCACGAATTTTAGATGCTTTAGTGCATGCTATATTTTAAAATAAGCTGCCATTTTTGCAGCCAATTTTAGTGATTTTGGTGCATTTTTTGGTAAATTTCTTGCGTTTTTAAACTCTTAAAATTTATATCTGTGAGAATCTTCGCCTATCAGGACAGCTTGTGGTCGCAGCTCTGGTTGACAGAGGAGTTAAAGTGCATATGCTTGTACGGAATTTGGAGAAGGCGCAATCATTATTTGGCAAAGAGTTTACAGACAAAACTAAGGTATTATTTGTAGGCTGCACAGGTTCTTTCACTTGCATAACATTGTGGTAATCAGATTACTTATTTTCTCATGCAATAGTGCAAATACCTTGTAAGTCTTGGCACACTTATATTTGAACTTATGCAGGTGTTTGTAGGAGATACGAGAAATGTGGAAGACCTCAATACCAAATTGTTTGAGGTAGTTGTTTACAAAGGCATGTATACCTTTATCATTTTCATGTTGTGTTCTTTGCATTACACCTTTCACTGCTTCATTCTCTAATATGCCTACATTGCAGGGTGTCACCCATGTGATATGCTGCACAGGCACCACTGCCTTTCCATCACTACGCTGGAGTGGAGATAATACTCCAGAACAGACAGGTATGTCATTTGCTAATACTTAATATGGGTATCTATTTAAGTTCAAGCGAAGCTTACCCTTTTCCTTTGAAGATTGGATTGGCTTTCGCAACCTTGTTTCCGTCGTACCTCGTTCCGTGCAAAGGTTTGTGCTTGTCTCATCAGTTGGCGTGACAAAGTACAATCAACCACCATGGAGGTATATTCAATTAAATGCTCCATGCACATGAACAAGTTTTTCTATTTCAATTGATTTTGGTTATTGTGCGAATATATGCAGCATCATGAATCTATTCGGTGTACTTAAATTTAAAAAAATGGCGGAGGATTATCTGTGTTCGTCTGGTCTGCCCTACACAATCATCAGGCATGGCTTTTATTCAAAAGAGTTCTACAACTTTCTTACTGCAAAGCACCTGTTTTTCTTGGGCATAACGCAAAGTGTTTTACTTGTCTGGGCTGATGAAACCAAAAAGCATCTGAGTACTGGTAGATTATCCTTTCAGGCCTGGACGACTAACTGATGGACCATATACTTCTTATGATCTTAATACGTTGCTAAGAGCAACTTCAGGAACAAGACGGTCAGTGATTTTAGATAAAGGTTGGTATCTTCAAACCTGATTTCTCTAAGCTGCTTATCTAATAGGATTGCTGAAATTCACACCCATTTGCGATTTGGTTATTGTTACATTGAGGTATTGGTTGCTTAATAGGAGATAAAATTGTTGGGGAAGCCAGCAGGATAATGGTAGCAGAAGCATGCATTCAGGCTATTGATGCTGATTGTACAGTTGGTCAAATTTATGAGTTGAACTCCGTTGAGGTGAACTTTGTCTTCTTCCTTCAGTTCTCGTATTTACACGCATAATGTAGATAATCAAACTGCCTGGGATTTCAAACAGCTTAAAATGCTAGGATTTTAAGGGCAAACTCCTTTTCTTTGTAAGATGTTAGAAATACAATGGCAAGGACATCTTTTATAGTACAAGACAGGATTTCTGTCGGCCTTTTACCAGCGTAACATGGTTGCATAATATTCTTTTTTGCAGGGTGAAGGTCCTGGAAAGGATCCTGATAGCTGGAAAGAGCTTTTTACAAATGTATCTAACAAGTAATATTCCATTTTGCTATTACATTTGTACATAGCTATTCTTATAATAGTGCACAAACTATTTAATTGCTTAGAAGATTCTTCTACCACTTGTTTGTGGGTGATATATAGTATCAAGATTCATGGCCAATGGCTGCCTTGGTTAAATGTTTATCTCTATGATTCAGAACTAAGTAGTATTAACCAACCAGTCCACGTGTTTTCATTACCTTTTCTTTAGTTGATATTGGAACTTTAACCAAGAATTCTTTCTCATGACAGAGAAGCTAAACTGATAAATCTTAAATATACCCTGGTTAAAGCAAATGGTAGTGAAATGCTGTCGCTGAAAAATAGGTGGTCTGATGTAAACCTGGGCCTGTTACAAACTTCTGCCACAGAACCTGGGCATGTTACAAGCTTCTGCCACAGTTCATTCTGGATAGCATAGCAACACGGATCCCTAGGATGCCCAAACTTCGAGGAATTACGAGTTGAATTTGATATTCATGCGACATTCTTTTCAAGACAATTTCATCTTGCTAAGCTTCTAGAATTAGCAGAACTTTCATAACATAGGATGTTTAATCTTGAACTAGTTGTACTACTTTTGTCGCCTTATGGACCTGAGGCGCTTGAAAAAGGCATGACCTTTCAATCAATAGATCAGGTTGAGAAGCCACCGTATTATGATGTCTCGTGTACTCTACTTTGTTCAAAGCATCCTTAAACTCTCTCCTATCATAGAAACGAGGATATATGCCTCTCCTTTCGTCTAGTACTAAAGGGCATGGCCTTCTTCTATTGCTAGCAAGTATACAAAAGTACTAGTGTTGGGGAAACTTTTTCCCTCTTATCGGAAAATTTCCTATAGTTTTTTAACCTAATCGGAATTTGTGATTTTGAATCGGATCGTTCTTGCAAACAAAATTCAACCAGATCTCATTTCGCCATTGTAAAGTTAGCCAGATATGTTTCGAATAGTTTACAACTTAGAATTTTTTCTTAGCCATATTTTCCATGTCTCAAATATGGTTTTCAGCTTAGGACTTTTCTTGCTCAGTGAGGAAAAATGCTAGAATGCTGCTTCTTTTCTGCTGAATACCAAACAAGATGGCAAAGGTAAGCAGTTTCGCGACAAGTTTGGCGGCATGTCTGATGGTAAGGATATGGACTTTCATTGCACAAAAACCTGACATGTCATGTAAAATAAGAAAAAAAGCGCTCTGTTTGGCTTCTCTGCTATAAGAAGCTTATGTCTGTTTGTTTATCTGGCTCTCAAGTATGATTTTACATTCTTGTGCTGCAAAATTTAGCCAGAGATTAACCATCAGCTGATCATGCCGATGCCTTGTTTAGTCCTCAGTGGGACATGACAAATTTGCATGGATGACTTAACCACCTGGGAACAAGGTTCTAGAAATTCGAATGGTGCAGTAACTGTGGAAAGTTGGATTTCTACAAATAATAAATTAAAGGAATAAAAAACACGAGAGAAAAGGATTACATGTTTAGCTTTTAGAGCTAAGTAATAAGACGAACGTGGTCTATTGCAAGCACTTTCTGGGTCTCAGTTACACTCAAGCTCTGTGTGGTTTAGCTTGCTCCCAATCCATCCCAGCTTTGTGTGGCTTAACTAGCTCCCAATCCATCCCAGATTTTAAAAGCAGATGCCCTTGCATAAAGCTTGATGGGCAACTAGTCTAAATGCCAGTTCTACAACTCTAGCCGATTGAATCTTATGCTACTAATTGGGGACTGTCGGTGGGTATGTAGCTGCTAATCTGTAACAAGAATGGATCCTTCACTTATGGTATAGGCAATGTACTATGGGTTAATTCTATTGGTTCATCTGTAAATTCCTTCAATCCGTCTGCAACGATGGTTTGCCAAACATAAATCGTTCCACTGTTTGTTAAAACTAGAGATTTCCGTGTAGTATGGACATATGTTCTTCCATCCCTCCCTTTTATTCATTGCATTAAATTTTGACAGTCCTGGTGGGCAATTCATGTCTGATTGACATGCTAGTATGCTAGTAAATGCCAGCTTGTGCTTTCTCTGTTGGCCAATTTCTGGAAACCCACAATTTTTGTGCGGAACAGGTTTCAAGTTTTGCCACTTTGCCACGTTAGACATTGAGTTGGCAATTTGAAATGAAAAATGCGCCTTTGCCCCAGAGTTTCCTTAATGCTGATCCAGTCCATGAAGCACACTTCAAATATACTTGGAAGTATAGATTTTTTCAACACGAAGACTTTGAGCTATAAGTGCACTCTTGAATTCAAGTCACTTCTCCCATCCATACTACTATAGGTGATTAATCACTTTCCATTATTATATTCCTGCTACCTTGAAGCATGACTTTGAGGATCAAGCATTTAAAGCAGACACTTTTGTACAAAGAAGAACTGCTCTCCATCTTCTCGCATAAACAAGGTACTATATGCGAGTGATTCTCCAAAGATGTACATTTCACTCTTTTTCTATCTACTTTGTCTATACTATCTCTATCTCTTTTCTCTTTATTCTCTCTCTTTTATTTTAATTCATCTTTTCTATGTCGGTGGCAGAACATGATATGCATGTTGTCAAGCACTTTCAAGTGGGAGGTGGATTCGGACCAACTACCATTCTACTTGCAACTAGCTTGGCAAGTTGTCCCGGTTCTCCTGGGCAGCATTTGAGCATCTGATGGATTCGGACCACCTATCACTCTACTTGCAACTAGCTTGCAAAATTGTCTCAACCTCCTATGCAGCATCTCCTCATATGCCTCAGCTATGATTGGACTATGAACACGCTGAGGCTTATGCTCGGATGCTCACAGATGAATCGATAGACATTTTACAAATGAATTGATAGGCATTTTACAGTCCTTTACACTAGAGCAACAAGCAAACAGAGAAAGGTGTTAGGAGAAGCCGCCCATGACAAACCACGGGAGCCATAACCTCACCGCGTAACTATTGGTTTGATGCTGAGTGCAGGGAAGGGAACAGAAATGCTGGCTCCGCCAGATCACAGGTTCTAGGTTCTGCTTTACACTCGCACACGATCAGACAATACCGTCTTTTTCTTAAGGCTAAGGAGGCAAGATACATCGTGGCCCATCAACAGAAAATGTTCTTCCTCTTGGACCGTCATTCCAGAACTTCTGGCAAAGGGTGCTCAAAAAGCTAATACAACATAAGCACTCCAAAAACAGCGGGGACAATACCTCCGGCAGCTTTATGATCTTCTGGAAGCATAAGCAAAGGTACCCACACAGCAGACTAGGGCCTACAGTGTCTAGGCAATGAAAAGGCGCCAAACCTGGATGGTACGTAGGCGGAGTTGCTCGAGTGGGCAGGACCATCCATAGTACCAGTGCTGACCGTCATGTTCAATAAGGCGCTACAGGATGATTTCCCCCCATAGTGGACTGAGAGCTGCAGTTGACATCCTGGGCAAAGGCAGCAGACGTGTAGCCCCCTCCCCCCCCACAGGCAGGGTTCAGGCCGCGACACTCAACCATTGATCACATCTTCACACTGCGGACCTTCGTTGAGGATAGTAGAGAACGACGATGGGACCTGTACTTGTTATTTTTTGTGGACGTCGCCACGGCTTTTAACACGGTGCCTCGGAAAAAGCTACGGGCAAGATTGCAAGACTTAGAAATCCCAGCAGCTTTGCAGAATGCGTTGTACAGGATGCTCAGGCCAGTTGCATCTGACAAGCCGTTTATTCAACAACAGTATCGGGGTCTGTCAAGGATGCCATGTCTTTTCTATTGATTAGTTGGAGAGCTGGCTTGCTAAAATTGGGGGCGACAGAGCTCACCTTCTGCACCAGATTACCAAGCAGCTGATATATGTTAAGGATGTGGACCTCTTTGTTTACACTCCGGGAGACATGCAATGTCATCTCAACGTTTTGGACACATTCTGTTATGATCTCCTCTTCTAAATCATCTATAAAAACCAAAGAAACTAAAGGAAATAATCCATTTAGAAGGAGAAGCTCAATCCACCCAATCTAAATTTTAACATTACATTGAAACATTCAATGGGTAAAACTCATAATTGACTAATGGTTAAAGATCCAGAACAATTAAATTAACGGTGAAGGCTCAAAACATGAGATTAATATGATTTGAAAACAATGCAGCCCGGGTATTGACTTGGTTATTGTAGCACAGTTGACTGTGCCAATGGGGTTCGATCCGACCATCTGATATGTGCCTATTCTCCCATGGAGTCGGACCTCCCAAAGATGCCAAAGACTTGATATATGGCTGCTTCCAATCTTATGAGCAACCCAACCTGTAAGTAACTAGACAGAGGCACCGACCTTGAAGCTTCTACCACAAAAATGTATGACAGGAAAAGGTAAACCAGCATATCCTTTCTTGCAGCCATGAATGAATTTATTCTGTGATAAAAAAGAGTTGCATTAATTGTTGCCTAAGATAATGCTATACTAAGACATAGCCAGTTATGAATCAAAGTCCATGAAAGCGGATTACCTTAAATCTTGCTAAGAGATGAACACTGACTGTGTAACATGTGGCAAAAAGAGAGGTCGCAGCTATAGATGTGTAGGCAAAGAGGGAATATTGAGTCTGCTAGTAAAACCTTGTGTTAATCGCTTAGAACAGGACACAAGCTCAAAATGCCCAGCTACCACGAGATGCGGCCAGATTCACGACTGAACTTTGCCATCGCCATAGCTGGAAGGAGCAGGAAACGGAATCGCCATAGCTGCAGCACAAGGAAAGCGGGAAAGAAGGGAAAGAAACACAAACTGGCCCCAACCAATAGGATGATACGACTTGGATCAAAATCGAGGCCGTTCATCTCGGCCCATCTTGGTCGTTGAATGGTTTCGCGTTTTTTAATTTTACTTAATTTGCATGGTTCTTAAATGTGCTACACAATTTGCATGGTTCCTAAATGTACTACATAATTTTTTTGAGGAGGAGGGCCATTGCAGGGGATAATGTTGTTGCGGTGCTTCAAGCTGAGGCCCTTTGTGGTGGCACTGCCGAAGCATCTTGCCATGCAATGGCCCGCGGCATATAAATTATAGTCTATTTTTTTGACAAACATAAAAAGGGACATGTATAGTAACTTTAGTTGAGCATTATGTTTTTGGCAGGAGTCGCCTCCCATGGAACATATGTTCCCATTTGGCTCACTATTATTCCACAAAAGTTTGTAGATACTAGGCAAAATGATCTTTATAACCTGCCAAGTTTCTAGCACTTGATTTTAGGATACATCACTCCACAAGGGTTACTATTTTATAGTCAAATCTGGGATCTTATATAGTAAGTACCCCAAAATCTGCAAAAGTTGGCATGGAATATGATGATGTGGCACTTCAAGCGGTGATATGTCATGCCAAGACTACGCAAGACCAAATTTGACTAGGCAAAAAATGAATTGACGTACACTTTTTGCTTTCCATGGGTGATCTGCAATTTTTGGCTAAGATGAGTGATATGGACTTGACGACTAGGCATTCTTGTAAGAAATATGATAACTTTTTAGGACGTTTGTATAGGAATTTGGCAAGGACAGGTTTCGAAAAAATTAAAAATAACTAGTAAAATTTTATTTTCCAAGTTGCCATGTCATTCCACACAAAATGGTGTCAATTCGTACATCAAAATGTTACGTATTGTAATTTCCAATTTCCAAAATGCCTAGTCTAATTCATATGCTCTAGGAGCTAGGAGAGATTACAAAATAAAATGAAATAAAAAAAATAAATCAATGCAAGTCAAAATGCGATGGACGGACGAGTTTTCCACCCTAGAACTGCAAATTGAGTCTGCCAACGGACCCCCAGAATCTCATCCTTGCTTCATATAGCAGTTGCTTCCAGCTATTTTAAACTTCTTTTTCTTTTACCCCAATACCATATTTGATTCATCAAGGTCGGCCTGGGGAGTTTTTGCATCTATTTTTGCCACTTCATCTTTTCTATTTATTCAGGAGGGGCAAGGTCCCACTAAGTTGCTATTCTGAAATGTCGCATCTTAGGGACAAGCTACAACAATTAATTTGGACAAAGAAAGAAACATGAACGCCCCACGGGACAATATTCTGCAGGCACTACCTAGGCCAATAGACTATGAGTGTATTGGACATGAGCTATTTTGGCGCTTCTTAGAGAAGGGGTGGTCTTCTGCCTACGAAACTTGCTCCCCAAGGTAATGTCGACGTCCTAAGTCCATTGGCAGAGCCAATTCACAATTTCGAAGTGGGGGAATTGCCCTACCATCGCCAGGGCCTTCAGGAGAGGACTTTTTGGGCAATTTGCTTTCGAGGGGATTTAAGTATCCGTCTTCTGGCATCAACACCCTCCCTCTACGGAATGACACGGTGCAAGATCCTGGATGAGTCTGACATAGGCGAGGGTGCCCGAATATCTATCCCCATCCGAGCAGCCTATTGTTGGACAGTCGAGCTGGCACCCTTCCCCAAGTCGAACAAGGCTAAGACTTTGCGTGGCTGCCTCACAGGAGAAGATATCGAATTCCCCCAAGAGACGGACCTCAAAAAAGTTCTCGAGGTAGCTTTTCCTCGCGGCGCTGCTCCGGGAGGCCATATGCTAATGCCCCCCTTCCAGAGCTCGTTTCCCCTATATGACCATTGAATCCTCCGTTCGAGGACTCTGCTTCGAGCAGGTCCAAAAAAATCCAAGATTGGTACAGGAGAACCTATGAAACAGTGAAGCATCTTGCAGCACTATAAGAGAATGACTACTAAACGTCAAAAACATAGTCAAAGGGTCCAAAACTCTCTATCAAATAGCTATTTAACTAGTATACTGACTAAATAAGTTGACTATAAACTCGTTGACTAATTTTTTGCCTAATAGCTTGACTCATTATATGGCTAAAAAGAAGTCTAATAAGATGACGAAAAATCCTGAGTAATGCTTTCGAACGAATTGTCTGACTGACTATTTGACTAAACTGTCTAACTAGTCAAGTGATTAATAGTCTGACTAACGTGCTGACTATATTTTGACTAATATTTTGACTAAGGGGTTGACTAAAGTTTTGACTAATATGTTGACCATCCTTCTATAGTTTTTCTCTTATAGTTCGTTCAAAAGTCTATTGATGTATATGATGTATTAAGCATATAGAATTTCTCCTTTATCCAATATCATCTCTACAACTTATCTTAAGTGTTTTTTCTAATATGATGCGGCCATGTTTCACCAACTCCATTGCAAGGGGGGAATTTATAGGGGTTGGTAGTGAATTTTGTGATTGTCTAGATGCTCTTTGCTACTGTTTGTTTCTCCTATCATGTAACTTCAAGCTCAGAAGCAATCAAGAATGCATATCATACGAGTGCAAAGGAAAGACATACTTCATCATCATTTAGTTGTAGAAGTAACCTTCGTCCTATATTTGGCATTTGAAGCTCAGTGTCCTCCTCTTCAATACAATCTTTATTGGGGAGTGCATTGGTCATCTCAATTCTTCATTGGTTGCTTGCCCTTGAGGTTCATAATCTTCTAGATTTTATGGCTCCATAAATTCCAATTCTTGCTCATGCTCTATATTTTCCTCATGCTCCACAAATTCCAATTCTTGCTCATCCTATATATATAATAATGTTTTAGGGTCTGTCGTGAGCTACGCCCTAAAACTTTCGACGACCTAGATTTTCTACTATCAAATTGGATGGTTCAGATAACCATGGTTTTTTTTCCCTTGCTCCAGCGATTTAGGGCACGTAGAACAGTCCGGCTCCCAATGGGCTCTTTGTGTGCCTACGGATGTTACTATGGTGGAAGCTTTGGCAGTGGGGACCTAAGACCCGGTGATTGGTATTGTTCTGCCGGTAGCTGCAATTGCAATGCTCATAATTTTGCTCATAACTTTGGTGTTCTTATGAGCCCATTCTATTCTTAAGGAGCATATAAAGGAATAGAAGTCTGATACATTCGATTCTCCCAATTGTACACTTGGGATGTAAGATACAAGAAGTTAATGAGGGTTGGACATGCTCTGTTAGCATATCAGGAGCTATGCAAACTCAGAAAAGGAGCCTTAATGGTAGCGAAAGTCTTATGCATTATAACAATGTCTCAGCAAATTACCTCTTCTCAGCTAAAAAGGGTTCTCAAGCATATCCAGGGCTTCTAGACTGTGTCTTCTTAACGAAGGTTCCAGAATGGTCACCCAATCTTCAACTTTATGATAATAGTAAATTTTTAAGAGTTAATGATGCTACGCGATGTGGTATTTGAGGAACCATTGCTTTGCCAGTTTTTAAAGCACAATCTTGTGTTGCATTATTGAGTTGGCAATGAAATCAGAGAACATCATTATGCGTCGGAGCTCACTAACATTTGTCGTGCATTAGAGGTTGTTACAAAATTGAGTACAATTTTTCTGTATGCATATTCATCTGTTATTAATATTGCTTCTCTTCCTATTTTTCAATCTCCCATGTGGATCTGCATGCTTATTTTTATATTTCTTACTTTGTTGTATAATTTACCAAGTTAGAAAAGCTTGATTCCATCATTCTCATTATAATATCATTGTCCAATCTCAATGGATCGAATTGGAATATGTTAGGGTTCTGGAGATCATTCTATTCACATTGTAATTGGGAGAGTATGATTAAGTATTTCTCTTCATTCTTGTAGGCTGTCAATTTAAATAGCTTTACAGATTATATTTCCATAATGCAAGAGGTAATCAGTAAAACATTTTTGCTTCGATTTTTTAGCAAGCCTCCATTTCAAATATGATTATTCATGCAGATACCAACAAAAGGAAAATAATGTGCACATGCTGAGATTCTAGAAGTTCTCACAGCAGTGTGAAACACATTGATTGGCATAAACTTGGCCCGGGCTACAAATGTCCATCGATGAATGTCTGTAATATATGCTATGTTTAATAGAAATCTCACTGTTTAATTGACAGGGTGAAAGTAACACACAGAAAAATTATATTAAGGATGGAGAGAATGGGACAGAGAATCATTGGAAATCTGTCACATCAAATGCAAGGTCAATCATTCAAAAGCTGGCTGTGCAGGAAGCATTGGGGGAAAACCATAAATCTAGTTTTGCATGCAGACATTGGCTTATCACAATCCGGCTATGGCGGAAGAAAAACGTAAGGAGAACACGAGCACAAACAATTTCACCGGTTCAAATGCAGCCGCATCACGGTAGGACCTATCTTTGGAGCAAATAAACCCGAGAACAGAGGCGGATATTAGAGGCGGAGGACCCATGAATTCGAGGTATTCTAGGCTTAAAACATAGGTTAATTCTGATGGGCTTAAAGAATTAGAAGCCAAAGGCGGTGATAGGCGGTTGCCTTTCTTTGTAGTAGATGTTGTTTTACACGAGATGATGTTGTTTACACAGATGCAGTCAGGAGACTTAACAGAGCTGGTGCGGCCCGGCGGGGGTTCAGGGGTGGTGTATGATTAGAGGATGAGTTCTCAACTCTCCTGGGGCTTGAAGAAGGGGATATGTTCATCCAACTAAAGCGGGAAATGATCCATGCTTCAGCCATTAAAAAAGTGCTTTCGACAGGCGGATGCATGGAGACACAACAACTGAACAATACTTTATGAATCAGATCATAAGTGGGAGCGGCGAAGCTTCGTGTTTTAGTGTTCTTTGGATTACACCAACTATTCAGCCAGAAACACTTGATGAAGTCTTGAACGTACTTGGAAGAACAAGAGTTCTGAGATCTCACAATCACGGGGATCGATTGAGGCCCAGTAACTGTATGTCATCTCTAATACATTTTGATAATACTAGAAACTTTTATGAATATAAAGAAGTTTCTGTTTTGCATTCTCATTTTTTATGCTTCAGTTACAGAAATTTGTACTTGAATGTTGAATGAATTCCAAGGTATAACTGGATTAAAAGCTGAATTAAACTTGCACAAGGCCTCATTAGACATATGGGTGAGATCAAAGAAAGGCACTAAGGCACATGGTATCTGTTTTAGAAACAAAGGCACGTGGTAAAAGCAATTAGAAATTTACACAAGGCACAAATTTACACAAGACACAAAGCCATTACAAACTATTTTCGGATTAAACAAAAGGTACAAGGCACGGATTACGGTCGGCACAAGGCCATCATATGTTAAAAGCGAAGATACCAATACTTCAAATTAGAAATTTACACAAGGTTCAAAAAGGCACAAGGCCATCATATATTCAAAAAGGCACTAAGGCCATCATATATCACAAAGAGGCACTAAGGCCTGTATCACAAGGGGTGAGATCAAATGAAGGCACTAAGGCCTATATACCATCTGTTTTTCAAAAAAAACAAAGGCACAAAAGGCACGTGAGACGGACTTGATCAAAAGAGAAAAAAAAAAGGTGGCACACGGTAGGGACTTCAAGCTTCATCCAGTAAGAAAAAGTGAAGAAAATTAGTTTAGAATACATAAAAGAAAGCAAAAATTTAATGCATGCATGCTACTTACTCTGTAGAAAATTTTGGAGTTCCAAAAAAACTTCATGTTCTTCTTTGTCTTCTACCTTTTCTTCTTCTTCTTCGGTCTGGTCTTCGCTCGATTCGTTATCAGAATCTTGGGAATCAAATTGATCATCAAAAGAAGCTTCATCAGAGGAATCGAAATTAGAGGAGGATTCCACCTCTTCAAAGTCTCGAAAGATCTTGAGCTTTTAAGAGGTGGAATCGGACTTTAAACTCGAGCTCGGGGGCTCTCGGCTCTCTTGGGCTCGGGTTCGGGCTCAAAGAAATGGTAATTTGGCCAAGATCCTATTTCATAACTCGCCATCACACAGCCAAAGGAATTGAAAGCGGTTCCGCAGAGGGAGAGGGAGAGGCAGAGTGGAGGGAGAGCGGCGGCCCGGCCTTCGACATTCTATTGGAAGGAATTGGACGATGCTTCTCCTTCACGACCATAGCCTATAAAGGCTGGTGTGAAATTAATTTCGTAGGCTACGATTTTAGGATTTTGTACCATTAGCTTTATTCCTAAAGATTTAGTAGGCAACTAATAATAACTTCGAAATGACCATTATTTTATTTTCTAAATAACATAAATATATATATATATATATATATATATATATATATATATATATATATATATATATATATATAAATATAAATATATATAATATATATAATAGGTACATTTTTGAAACACAAGAGCTAGAAACGACATGCATGGAGGAAACTTAGACCAATTTAACAGTCTCGTAACTCCCACACATAAGCTCAAATTACTAGAGTTGTGCAAAGTCCGGAGCCCTTCTTTTGAAACACAAGTGCGAGATACAACACATGTGATAGTTTATCCTCCAGGTAAATTTAACTTGCTGGTGGGAAACTTAAAACTTAAAATTTTAGTGGCTATAAGGCACACAAGAACTATGTATTGTTTATTGGAGTGTGCCATACCCCATGTGTGACATACCTTTGAAAAATACAATGACCACAATGTGTAAAGGCCACAATGGCCACAATGTGTAAAAGCCACAAAAAAATGGCCACAATGTGTAAAGGCCATAAACATGTGTATTATATGGAATGCATGGTTATTTGCTACCATTGGAAATACAATGGGATTTTTGATGGTTAAGCTGCATCCGTGGCAACAAAAACAAAAATAAAATATGCTGAGGAATGTGTGTCCCAAGATGTCATGATAAAAATGATATTGGTTGCACTTTAAATGCTCCAAAAATATTTGGCATTATATTGGCTATTTAGAATTCAAATGAAATATCTATCTCACTTATGGTGTATGTTATTTGTTTGAACATGGCATGCTCCCCAAGTGTCACTTTTGGAAAAAAAAGCTTTGCATTGTTCTACTTTTACTTTACTTTTGGCAAAATATAAGCAAATAGTTGATTTTCACATTATCTAAGGGACATGCATAAACTTGGCAATATCATAACTTGCACGATTTTGGAAGGCTAAAAGGCAAGGCCATCTTTTTCAATCTTATGCTTTAAATTTGGCCTACATTCAACGCTCACACTATCTCCCCCCGATTGGGGTTATTAAATAAATTAATGGAAACCCTTCCGGGGTTTTATGTGGAAACCCTTCCGGATTTCCATTGAACCCCGGAAGGGTTTCCATATTAGAACCCCGGAAGGGTTTCCACTGAAACTAGATTTTTTTGGGTGAAGATATCCACCCGTAATTAATGACTAGAATTAAATTCCTACGGCTAATTTTAAAGAGGCTTTTTAGGAAGGATCTTTTTTCTCTCACCTCCTCTTCTCCGACGATTTTGCTTCTGAAATGATTTTGCTTCAGTGGCGCTCGAGCTTCGGCTGTGGCTAAATGAGTGGATGCACTCTTTGCTAGAGCTTCATTGGAGCTTCACCTATGATTTCTTTGCCGTAAGGTGCGATTCAAAGCCCCTTTTAGTATTTAGCGAGAGGTTTCTTTCTTTCTTCTTTTATATTTGGCGGAGGTTTTTGCTATAGCATATTATAGGTTGAGGTCGGTGAGATTTTCTTTTTATATTCATGTTTTTTTAAGTAAGCTTTTCTCTTGCAATGTACACACACATCTTCTTACGGATTGAAATCTATGGAAGGTCCTAATATTTGATCTTCTTTACGAAATAATGGCGGTTTATTGCCAATGAGAGGCGGTTTAGGGCTACCATTGGTTCCTCCTTTGGTCTTAAGCTTCTTGCAAAGCTTGTAACAACGGCATAGTCCGTGAAAAAATTACAATCAATAGGAGGATAAGCGGATCTTACGGAGATCCACATTGCTGTCGTGGATCTTCAAATATCTGCGCCATTGAAGTGTCGGTCTTGGTCTTGGGTCCAACCTTCAAGCTTTTGTTGAAACGAGGCATTACGGCATTCGGTGAGACTAAATCTCTGGCAAAGTGGCCCTGTCACGATGCAAGCCGTGGCAAGCTATCGGCCTTGCAACCTGAACACTTTCGTGATTTTTTCTTCGATGCGATGCGCCTTGCCCGAACAAGATAAAGCAAGAAAATGATTTCAGACGTGCCGGGTCAGGCCACAGGGATGTTTATTGGCTATCTTTGCGCTTGGGCAAGGTAATCCGTCTTTGGTTCATTTACTTCTATATTCATTCATTAGTTTGACATTGATACAGGTATTTGTGGATATATCATTTATGGATTCAAGCCCTTTTCTTTGTGGCTCTCCAATATGCAAACGTTATGCTCAAGCACGAAGTAAAGGCAAAGAATTGATTTAAAGAGCTAAAAAAATCTACATGCTTTAACTTATGACTTGAGATCATACTTCATTTGAGAGCCTCATGGTTCACAAAGAGGAATGAGATTGATTCTTAGTCTCTTTATTTCAAAGCGATTTGATAGCCGCCTTAACCTTTCTATGTACGATTATTTGTTTCTTGAAAATGGTAAAATGGTAAAGGCAATCCTTCTATGTCTGATTGTTCTGAGAAAATGGCTACCGAAAATGGTAAAGTTCACGGATTCCATGTTACTCACTTCTTTATTCATTTATTATTTGCATGGTATTTATGGATATACAAGTGAAATTTAAGCTTCTTTCTTCATGGCTCAAACCTGAAAATGAAGGCAAAAAATTGATTAAAGGAATTGATAATTGTTTGCATGCTTTAAGTTATCACTTGAGTTCATACTTCTGGTTACATTTCTAGAACTTAATAACATACATAGGTATATAAAACAGAGCACTCTCTAATTCGATTTGGACTTGGTCTCCTTTGTCCAAAACGTTACTCTTTTGAAAATGTTGGCTCTCCATGTTCTAAAACTTCAATATGTTTGCACGCCTTCAATTCAATTCAATTTTAAGCTTTGATAACAAAATAATTTGACCGAAAGAACCATGATCTAAAACCAGGACTTCCCATAATTTGTACCTTGCAAGAGGCATGCTATGTTGGGTGTTACGTGCCAGAATTTTTGAGATCATGTTATATTGGGTGTTAAGTGCCAGAATTTTTGAGATTAAAGCTGGTCTCAATTCTTAGTTAATCTTACCCCATGGAGTTTCTAGCTGCATGTGGAAACCTAACCTATTTTCCTCGTGTGGAAACCTAACTTTTTTTCCTCCTCACACATGCAAACCCTACCCAATTTCCATCATGCAAGGAAATGGGAAGGGTTTCCACTCAAAATTTGAATTTTGAGTGGCGATGCGGCTTCGATGGACGTCTTTTAATGTCGGGGTCCGTGTGTGGAAAGGCGTGAGCCATAAAGGCTCATGTGTGTAAATATTTAAAAAAAAATAATTTTGTGGAAACCCTTCCGGCTTTCCATGGAAACCCTTCCGGCTTTTCCAATATGGAAACCCTTCCCCTTTCCATGGAAACCCTTCCTTTTAGTGGAAACCCTTCCGGGTTTTCAATTTACGGAAAAACCGATGGAAACCCTTCCGGGTTTTTATTGAAAACGGAAGGGTTTCCACTAAACTTCCATGGAAGGGTTTCCATGGAAAGCGGAAGGGTTTCCACTAAAACCCGGAAGGGTTTCCATTAAAACCCGGAAGGGTTTCCGTGGGAGGCCAACCCGAATCGGGCGTACTTAGAACCATCGTACATTCAATGTTGACAACTTAAGAAGGTCCTTTCGTGCCTTGGTATTGCAAACATGTTTTTTTTGCAGCGACATTAAAAGCGTGGATGCTTTATAAGGTGCATGCAAATAAAATAAAATAAAAGAATAGCAAAAAGTTATGAAGGTTCTATATGCATGCGTTTGCCATAAAATATTAGGGCCAATATCTCTCGCTTTTGGTTCCGCGACCATATGTAACGCTTTTTTGCATACAAGGAAAAATGGATAGGGCGTCTCGCTTTCCGATTTGGATACAAGGCGGATCTGCTCATATGCTATTGTTTGCTGGATTCCGACCAGAATAAGGCTGGTTCTAGCAGATGAAACTAGGCTTTTTGCCTTTGGATGTATGCCAGACTGGAATCATGCATAAATCGGGGAGGCCGGACTTGGCGCCTTGTTTAACCAATTTTTAAGATATTCAAGCGCTGATTTTCTAATCGGCCTCGATAGTCATATGCCTGATTAATTGATGGCGGAGGACTTTGATTTGGCAAATACATGGTTCTACATATACACAGGTTAGCATTTATATGCAATGTTAATTTCATAGATTACACAGAGGACTGTTGTTGGTAAAAGGACTGTTGTTGGTAATGGGGATGTTGCTCTTCTACCTGATGCAGCCTAATAATATGGTGACCTCAATGGGATTCACATTTATAATCTGATACTGTCATGCCATAGCCTGTATGGCAGTGTTAATCTATGCTATAAAAAAGGGCATCTATACCATGTCTGCTACATGATAATATCGGACTGAGGTATTTCCGTATAACAAGTATATCTAAATTTATTGTTTTTAACAAGTCCTTGAACTTGCTAGGAATGCCAAAATGCTGAAGAGATCATTCTTAAGATCAATCAGGTTATGCTCAAATGGTCATCTTTTATGCTGGCACTCTTCCTGGTACGTTTTTTGGGAAGAGAAAATTTCAGAAGGGTGCATAGACACCACAACTAAAGATCAAAGACAAGCTACAATATGCTGCGACATCTATCAGGTTAGATTGTGCATGATTGAAATACTGTAATGTATTTCAAAATGAATTATGATAATGCTTTATGATAAAAAACCGAATTATGCATTATGCTGCACTTAGAGTGCATAAAACAAATAGGCAGGATAAATCTGTTGCATAATTCAGCTTTTGGATGGCTTGAATTCATATTCTGGATATTTATGGTAAAAGCTTATTTGAAAGCAAAAGATGAACACATTTTCGTTTGTTAACATGCAAACTCGATTTGAGTTTATTCTATTGTAATACTGAAGTTTCCTTCTTTTCTTGTTAATGATTTCTCAGGGCAAAAGGATACAATTGGTGATCAGTGATAAACTGAGAGACCCAATGTACCTTTTGGCCCTTGCATCGTTACCAGGATTACTGCTAACGTTTGCATGATTGGCTGCAGGTACGGGTTCTCTCCTCCAATTGTCTCCAATTTGCTTCCTAGGTTGTCGTTTACATGAAAGAAGTTGGAATTTCATCACAAATATGAAACATTTACACGGTGATCACGATCAACCAAGATGTAAATATTGCTATGAATATAAAGGGAAGTTACTGTACCCTTTTCACTTGCTAAGTCTTTACTTTCTACTTTCTTTGTATTGAAAGAAATACTGATAATACGAAAATATTGAAATATCTGTTAGAACCGTCATGTGGTTCTCTCATGGATTAGAGCCTGGGTAGTTCCAGGACAGACCCTCTCTAGCTTCGGTCAAGGACCAAGTTAGTAGTAGAATCTTAGCTAGATTAGATCCTAGTGAAAGATAGTGTATATATTCTGAAACATCTGTTTTCTTGTTCTAGGACTTGAAACTCTTTCCTCCTGAGTCCACATGAGATGACTTAACCTAATACACTTCCCTTGATTGACTGAATATAATACATCTCAAATTTGCTTCCGTACTTTGAGGCTTAGGAAACTAGTTTTCTTGTACAGAGACATGAAATGAGATTACATTTTAGATTATATCTTTTTGATTATATATATATGTATATGCATGCTATTATTCAGCAACCTCCCTATCAGGGATCTATAGTGCAACTAGTTGTAAGAAATTTTTACCTTTGGTCTTGATATTTATCTGCTAGAGTTTACAGATTCCAAATATCTATATACTTTATAATCCACATAATATTTAGATTCCAAGCATGATAAATCCTCGATCATCGCTTAAATTTCTATCTTCTTGTATTCAAGTGGGAAAAGCTCACCTGCCACCATCCAAAACCAAAATCATGTGTTAGTACAGATGCATGGTATGGGAAGACAGGTGTCAGTGCTTTTTATACAACCCCCCTTGTTATCGGTGTCGTGAATAACAAGAAAATTTAAGCTTTGTCTATATATTATCATGCAGTAAATCCTACCTTCCGAAATGTTCCCATTCCCCCATTACTTTACCCCATTCTACTATTTAATAATCACAAACGAATAATGAACAAATAAGAAAACATCTTAATAATATTCCAGCAGAAGCATATTCGTTCCTTCACCTAGCTACTTTTACCAGCTACTTAAAGAACTAAAACCACAAATAGGACGTTCTTAGCTTGGTAGATATAAATGCATTGCAATCTGCCATATATTGGAACTTGCTTCTCTCCTTCTCATAATCTTATCATATCTCGTTTCTTATATTTGCTGACCTGGGTATTATCATAGAAATGCTCCGGCTCATCTTCCACCTCCATAAAACTGGAATCCCCTATGTCTTCCTGCATGTCACTCATATATATATATATCTATCTATCCTGAATTGGCCAATATGCCACCTATGATACACCACATGATTCACCAAATGCACCTCATGATTCACCACATGCACCATTTGCATCACCAAACATGTTGGTCAATGAAAGTCAAACATGTAACAAAGGTCCTGTAAAGGCTCAAGCATGCCAAGGTGGCTCAAATATGCCACCTAGGCTCCAACATGCCAAGGTGGCCCAAACATGCCACGTAAGCTCCAACATGCCACCTACGATGCACCACATGATTCACCACATGATTCACCAAATGCACCTCAAGATTCACCACATGCACCATTTGCATCACCAAACATGTTGGTCAATGAAAGTCAAACATGCCACGTAAGCTCCAACATGCCACCTACGATTCACCACATGATTCACCACATGGTTCACCAAATGCACCACATGATTCACCACATGCACCATTTGCATCACCACATCTATCACGACATGTAACACCACATTGTCATGAATCTTTGAATACATCAATTTCTTCTGGAGATTTGAACTCCACCAGAGTGTTGCTCTGGTCAGCCAGAAAAGTCTATTGTATACAATAGTATACAACAATGTACATTAGAGTGTCAATGAAAGAATAGATTACAAGAATAACCTCTTTGGTTACAATAATACAAACATGTGATTACAAGTAAAGATCTATTGATCTGTCAACCTCAGCTTCATTACTACAGCAACTGTGCTTCACAACATCAATCATCATTCTGCGCGTGTCCAACAGCTCGCAACTAGAAATTGGTACACCCTGCAACAAACATATCAGGCCTCACATTGGATGAGTAATACCTTCAAATTCTGAAACTTCGATAGTATGTCCAAGTCTCGCATTACTGCAGCCACAACTTTCTTTACAAAGACACATATAGCAGGACCATACGACCAGCAATCAGACTGAGTGGGGGAACTTGTAATTTTCTTGTGGCGCAGCTTCATGGTGCTTGGGAATTTTGTGTTTGCATCCTCAACAAAACTCATGACAGGCTCGGAGCCCTTGTACATTTCTAGAGGTCACAAAAATGGTACACACCGGCTAACATTTAACCGGGTGACCTCCAAGACCTACAATGACATACACCGCCCAAAGCTGCCGATAACATCTTTGGCGTAATGGTACATTCTGAAATTGCAAGTTGAGGGTGCAAATAGTTTGTCCTTTGAAGCAAGCTCGCTCGACAAAGAATGTGTAAATGAGCCGGATCCATGAAATGGAACCTGCTCCATGTCATGCTTGATGCAGAAATTGGTGCATACACCGCCAAAGTCCAAGGTCGGTAAAACAAAATGATTTAAGAAACAAATGAAGACTTCAAATCTGAGTTGTTTATATTAAATTACTAACCTCATGAAGAAATGGACTATCCTGTCACTGAACCAATCCCTACTTTTCTCCAATATTCTGATTGCCTCTTGATCAAGCACAAGAGGCTCCTGCTGTCCTTTAAACACTTCAAGTGGCAAGTGTTCTGGTCGGATGTGCGCTCTTAACACCTAGCCCTCCTGTGGCTGGTGGTGTAAGTTTACATTCAGCAAATGGAAGATCATTGAAAACCTTGAGGAACATTGAAATAGCCAAGAACAATTGAAGTAAAACTTTGTTTGTATTAAAAAGTCAAGAGAGGTTATCATATACACAATAATACTATTTCTAGGCTTTAGTTCTATGTTTTTTCATCATATTAATACAAATTTCACTCTCAGTGTCAAACATATTCAGCATTTTGTTGCTTTCGACATAACTTTGCACATTCCCCGCCTTGAGAACCCACAAGCCAAACCTTTAGATCATTCATGAGGAAATTGCCATCTACTCGTCGTGGCTCTCCGGTTTGTTTGGACCAGATCATGGTGTTTAAGGCGCATTGAGGTACCCTTTGTATCTGGCTGTCATCAATGAGAAGCACGTTCTCTTTGTGAAACCCGGAAATTAAATTAGAGACCTTTTTCAGGTGCTTCAAAAAAATTGGCTTTTTACTGTTAAATAAATTTGTGTTGGTACAGTGATCCTGATTCCATATGAACTTGAATTTGTCCTTGTGTTTCATCAATGCTCCCTTAACTATGACTCTCAAGTTTTGAGTCTGCAGGCTGGATCAAAGTGCTATATGAAAATTCTTACTGCACCAATCTATGAACTCGCCCAGCTGTTCTAGTTACTACCCACTTGGTTACTCATTAAGTGTGATCAACTTAACATCATCTTCTTTGGCAATTGGGTATGGACTCACTCTTGTCATAGCTTCTACCCCGAAACTCCATTGTAGTAAAAACAAGCGTGATTGGGCTTAACCTTGTAGTCTTACTGATAGACAGAGTTGGTCTCGAGGGCTGAAACTTCGCTTCAAAGATTTCTTGGTGCAGGGCTGGAAACTTTTGCTTCAGCATCTATTCATGCAGGGATGGAAACTTCTGCTTCAGAATGTCTTGGAGGTGTCTTTTGCTTGGAATTCTGCTCTTGCTTTTTCTCTGAGACACTTCCAGCTGCAAAAATTTAACAGATTCGGTAACTATATGGGTCAAATTAAAAAGAAGACAGGCACAAAAGGTTGGAAGTTACCTTGTGACTTACATTCACGAAACGATTTGTTCAGATCATAACCTGATGCATCTGCTGATTTGGCAGATTGGTGTGGAGCATGACTTAATGCATCTGTTGATCTGGCAGATTCTTGTCCAGTTGGAGCACCTACTGGAGCTTGACTTGATGCACCTACTGATTTGTTGACATCTACTGATTTGTCCGACTTCCTGTAACCTGATGCATCTTCTGATTTGCCCGAGTTTCTATCTGTGTCTAATGCTTTTGAAGGGGTGTGAGTGTCTTGTCCCCCTAACTGACCACATTGTACATCTATATCTACAAAGTAGGGATGAAGAAGTAAGCTACATATCCCAATTGCATCAAACAAGACTTGGTTACCTTTGAGGGTAGAAAATAATTTCCTTTTTGGTGTGCTAGATGGACTCACATAGTCATTGCCACCAGTATGAACAGTTAGACCTGAATTAGTAAACGGCACCATGCTCTGCAAACCTGGAATTGAATCACAATTGATTGTAACTATACTTTGGTTTTTTTTAACTAAGCTCCAGACTTTTTACTCTCTTTACGATGTTCCTGTTTTTATATATCTAAAGTGTCCCCTAAAATGAGCGAGCGATCTCATCCCAGGGGGCACTTTAGATACACAAAACAGGAGAAGCAAAAGAGACTAAGCCAGCCAGGATCTTGTTTTATGTCGGGCTTACTCCCTTTTCGAAGTTTCACCTTGTGTATCTAATTAGCCACCCGAGCGGCGATGTCATCCTAGGGGCAAATTAGATACGATAAACAAAAACCAAGGAGACTAAGCCGGAGCTTACTCTCTTTTGAGCTACCTATAAGTGCTCACCAGTAAGTGCCTCAAGAGCTTGAAGTTGTTTTTGATCCTCCCTACTCACACCTAAGGCTTGTACCCATCTTTGTAGAAAATTCATGACAGCAGTTCTCAATGCAATGTGATTACAAATCCTGCAAAAGTGAACGCAAAATTTGTCAATGAGAATACAATTATACTAAGCACTTCAGAATTTTGTTATGAAGTACCTCAAGAGGTTGAAAGGACATGGAAGATGGTATTGGTGATTGATTCAAGAATCAAAGTTGGTAGTGGTTTCCCCATCCACTGAGGATCTTGCCACGAGAATGGACAGCCACTACCATAATCTTCACCTTATCAAGGTTTGGAAGTAGTGGATCCAAGACAAATAAAGGAAGACGGTCCTTGCAAGGCGAAACCTCTCTAACCTTGGTTCCAAAGACTTTCAATCTTTGTTGTGTGCTTCCCCTCGGGCTGGCGCCAGATTAAGCTCCTCGATTTTTGTCTACGCTCAAGTTACGGTAATAGTTCCTTCACTTAGCCTCGTATCTTGGCATATAGCCCAATACCGCCGTCTGCCGCGACTTGGTTTATCCTTAATCATTCCTTCCCATTTTTTTAAATCTTTATTCATCTTCTCGGTCTGGAACTCAAGTTGCTGAACCTTCATTTATAGCACCTGCAGGCTTTGATCACAAGTTTGCAACCTTGTCTTACACTGAATCACTTCTGATCTTGTAGAGTTGATCCATTCTCCCAGTGTCCTGTTGAATTCATCTGGAAAGTAATCCAAGGTTAGTACCACATGACACAACAGGCACCACTTTACACAACACAAATTCCATCATGACAAACTTTGCACCACAAATGGCGTCATATTCACCACATGTGGTGTGGCATGTGGCACCAAACTGGTGCCACATGCCACACCACATATGGCACCACAATGCACCCAAGGCACCACATATGGCAATCCATTACTTCGCACCACAAATGGCGTCGAAGACACCACATGTGGTGCAAAATGTGGATCCATAGTGGTGCCACATTAGACACCACATGTGGCATCACAATGCACATAAGGCACCACATCCGGCAGTCATCCACCACCACATATGTGGCAGATATGTGGTGCGATATTTAGCGCAGCAGTTGGCACCACATATGGCAGACAATCCACCATTCACAAGTATCACCATATCTAACATCACATATGACACTAAGTATAGAAACATATGGAAGCCAATTCACTATTCAGAAAAGCTACCACGTTTGGTACTATATGTGACACTACATATGCTACAAACTACATTATTAACATATAATTGGCACCATATGACTGTCCTGTAACACATTTGGAGCTACATACTACTGTGAACTGAAATTATCCACCACAACTCGAAACTAGCAGCACAAATTTCCTACACATAACTTACAACACACCCAAATGAAGAAGTAAGTGGTGTACCTGATTGTTCAAGCTTGCTAGACCTTGCTGGAAAATAACAGTTCCAATATTAAATTGCATCATATGGTGGTTCCAGAAGAAGAGGGTTGAAAAGTACCTATTTTTTTAGTGATTTTCCCCGAGATTCTTCTTACAGCTTTAGGAGGCTTGAATTGTGGCCTAGTCATTTCAAGAGAGGAAGCATCATCTGTGGCATGTTGCTCTGCTTCCTCACTATTTGAAATGCTTGCATTCTTCCTCTTAAGTTGGGATGGAGAGGCTTCAGACTCTTTTTCTCTTCACTATTGCCAGAAACTCAACCAGTTTATTTCTTTTCATTTTGTGTGAAGGTAATACGCAACAACCATAGTCTGTGAGGCCATGCCTCCCCAGGCACACTTCCTGCCTGTGATTTTTTTGTAAAGGCACATATATTCATTATACCTCTCCTTTCAACCTGCATGATGAAACAAAACAATATTCTAAACAACAGAGAATCATGGGCATCCGCGAATCTAGAATGCAACCCACCTGTAAGTGGATTTTCCTAATACTTTCGGTCCCCAAACAGACTCGATTTCTTCTTGTGTGGCGTAATGCTTTTCTTGCCTGTACATTTCCTTGTAGGTGTATCCCGTGGCATTCAAGTCCGGTATGATCAGAGCCATTTCGTGATCGATCTTCTTGCCAGAAATTAGAAATGGTCTTGCCGGATTAAGGGAGCGTGATCAGAGTTTTTGAGGGAAATTGAAAATTCAGAATCAGAAATGGTCTTGCCGGATTAAGGGAGTGTGATCAGAGTTTTTGAGGGAAAATGATCGTGTACGTTGCTGAATAAGCCTGAATAAGACTGAAAGGACAAAATTTTGAATAAGTAATCATGTGTATTTTTGAAAAAATAACTCCCTCTCCCACTACAAATTCGGTAGTTCCCACCACACTTAGCACCCAAAAATGTGGTGCTAAAATGCACGTTTTTGTTCCACTACAACATGCTTTCACCCTTGGGGCTTGGATGGAGGTTTTACCACTGTGTTTGTAGAAGCTTTTACAGCTTTGTTGCTTGCCTTTCCTCTGTCTAGACATCTTCTATTATGGCAGCGCTGTATTTGTGTATTTGGCAAGGCAATATCCACATCCTTTTTTACTGTTATCTTTAATCAATGGACATGGCGGCGTTCTCCGACCCCATATTTTCGTCTTCTCAATTGCAGATTCAATCAGATTATCCATTGCTGTGGATATTCAAGGAGGCCTTGTGTCTTGTTGGCGATTCATCTCTAGGATATTATTAGTGATTTCACAGCGACATGCACAAGAACGGGTAAGGGATTTTCTGCTGTGTTTGAGATCAGATGGGAAAACGCAGTTCTGGAGGGCGACCACTATGAAAACTTGTAACCATTTAAGCTCCTCTGAGATCTAGCTATAGTTGACATGGAGGCTTTGGCACAAAAAGCATGTGTATATTGGGCACAGAAAGCGAGCCAGTTATTTTCCTGATGCAGGATGCTGCTATGGGAAGGGGGTTTTGCCTTCTATGGCAGCCCCAATTGCATTATGCATTAACCGTGGAGCTTGAGGCTCAAATAATCGGTTGTGGCTGGTATTCAAATGACAGATTCAGCTACACCAGATCCATCAGAAGTTGCCGGATGTGGAGAGCTCCGAATTACGGATGTCCCTCCTATTGCTGCCGATTCATCTCCATTGCTCGGGAGCTTCAATGAACCGCCTTTTGTTGCTGTCGATTCGTCTCCACGACTGTGGATGCAAGCTCTGGCTATGGTCGACATCAAATCCTTTGCTGCAGATAACTATGGATTTCCAAGGTAAACGAGTCTACAAAGCGGTCAGTTTTCTCTCTTTCCTTTTCATTTTTTGGCATTCATGCGTATCCTGTGCATCGCTGTGTATTTGTTGAGAAAGAATACCGGATCGTTTGGTATTCCATTTTATTTCTTATTCAATCACTAAGTTGAGTTGTTTTAATCCATAACTGTGCTGCAAATTAGAGTGGCCAGGCTACCATTCTGGCTCTCGCTGCGATTCAGGTAGCAATCCGACAAAACAATTTTGAAGCTTGCTGCAATCATGGTCTCCTCTACCAAACAAGCTTACTGCAATCATGGTCTCCTCTCTGTTCGTCATTAGTCTGCAATTTGAATGCTCACCAACAAATGAGTTATGTCTGCTGCCATGCAAAAGTGTTCTGCCTTCAGCGTTCCCATCTTAGCCATTTTTCAAATGTTTGCAGTCATCACTCAAATGGCGGATCTTCCCACTCTTCTAGCTCAATATGCTCCCTCAAACTCCTCATCATCACATCCATTTTGCCCGTCATAGCTAGAGGATTGCTGATTGTTGCATTTCTTTGATCTGGTGATGATCTGCCCTAGATTTATCAGCCAGAGTTTTTCCCCTTTCCTCCCGCTCTTCTGAAACAGAGTGCTGGCTTATCTTCCATACAAACTGATTAAACCATTTCTTTGCATCTTCTTCTTTGTTTGCCTTGGCCGCTTCCTTGTATTTGTTGTAGTAATCTTCTAGCTCCGCATGATCGTGCCTTACTCGGTCTATTAAATCTCTTCTTTCATGGCTCTGCTGCACGCTCTACTGGTGCTGGCTATGTTGTGCTGCCGCTTGAGCTATCGTCTGCTTTGAACTACGAATTAAACACAAATCTTTCCAAATCGTCTTCAGATTGGAGCAAAGCATGAATCTTTTGTAATAACAAAAACAAAATTGTCAAAAAAGATACAAGAAAATCTTGCGCTACTTACTCTCTTCAAAGAAAAGGGCGGAATGCGTTTTCCAGAGAGAACAGGCACCGGAAATGGAGTCTGGGGGAGAAGAAGAAAACAGGCTCGAGGCGGGCACACGCTGCGGGACGAGAAACATAATAAAGATCTTTTTAGTACACGCATCGCTCAAGGAACCAGTATAATGGCATTGATTTAATTTTTAATGGTAGCTAAGCATTGGTATGACGAGGTTTTATGCTTAGTTTGTTCAAGTATGCCCCTCTCACATTAGTACATCACTAGACCTATTTTGTTCGAGGATTTCTTTTGCATGCCTTTGTTGCTTTTCCTGATATTCATCGCATTTTATCCATCATTTTCATCTATTATGGCCATTGAGTCATATTGATTGCTATTCTCTTAGGGGCTCCCCTTTGTTGCCACTTTACCAATGTGCCACAAGTCCCTATGTTTTAATTTTACATAACAAATCCCCTTTGCTTAAGTTTTCATGTTTGTTAGTTCCTGCTACATAATCGATATGATCATTTATATTTCGTTTAAGTGCTTTCAACCTAGAGATGCTTCTCCATAATATATCCTGATCATTTAAACGTTGGTGAGTCCTATCCTTTATTGACTTAGAGACTCTATAGGGTTCACACTTTTGGAGTAAGAGTCACATGCTTTAGCCTCCTTTTGGGTTAAGCGTGGATTGACATAATGTTTTTTTTTTTGCTTTCATTTGTACAAAGGTATTAAGCCTTTGGACTACACCATTTGGTTGAGGTTTCATGCATTGTTATTGTTATCATCCTTGCTTGTTATTTCTACAAGGTTGCAGATTCTATTTTCAAAGGTGCTATTTGCTTTGGATAATCATTCAGTGAGAAGTTAACGTTACATAAATTATTCATCCGGGTTCGTTTCTTAATCTCCAGTACTTTTGTTGTATGTTTGTTTCCTGTACATAGCTATCGATATTGTGTCTAGGATTTGACAGTCCCTCTATACTCGGGATTATAATATTGTGTTTTATTACATTCGATGCATTGTTTTATTTCTTTAGCTTATTGTTCACATGAAATTGAGGGTCTTCATGTGTACATATCCTGTTTAAGTTCAGTTCTGTCTGTTGGTTAGGGTTGTTATCAAAGGTTGGCTAGTTGACTTTGGTTTTGCATCAAGTTGGTGTCTACGCTTCTATTTTTCACTTGGATGTTAGTTCCCATTTGAAGTTTATATTTTGCTCTACTTTTGCTCCATTTGGTTTATTATTTCTACATTTCATTTAATTTCTTTAATTCATGAGTTCCTTTGATCTAGTTGGCTCCCTTAGGCCCATTATTCATGTTAGTCCCCTTTTTGTTATTTTTCTGTTTCTTTTCTAGTTATCCCATGTGTTGCAGTTGTTCTACTAGTTTTCGTTGCTTTAATCATCTCAATGTGTATCCCATTAGTCCCTTTGTTCTAATTTGCTCCTTTTTAATCCATTCCCTGTAGCCATTTGTACTTTGTTTTCTTCATTAATTCTTTCAGTCCCATGTGTTATAATGCACATCTTGTTCTTCTAGTTCTGGTTTCTTTGCTCCAATCTGGCAATATTCCCACAGTTTATTGCTGTCCCTATCCTCTTTGTCCCTAGATTTTTCCAAGATCCTTTGCTCCAGGCATGTAATATACCTTTTGTTTTACCACCGCCATCTGTTTTTGTTCGCCGTTATATGTTTAGATCCTTTGGGTATACTTGCCCCATTTGCTTTGTTGGTTCATGTTGTTTTGTTCTCTTGAGTAGTTCCTTTGCACTATATATTCCATTAGTTGAAGTAGCTTCATTCATTATATGAGCATCTCTAGTTCTATTTTGCTTCGTTCCGCTTTTATTTGTTTCCCTTTATACTCTTTTTTGCCCCTTTTAGACCATCATATTTGTCTCATTTCATCTTATATTAAAACTTTCCTTGGCAATTTGCTCTGTTTGGATCATTGTTCAGGTATTCTACTAGTGCCTTTAGTCATTTTAGGCTCTACTGTTATTTTACCTAATCCAGTCATCCTAGTAGTCTTTCTTGCTCCTTTAATCTTGGGTTCCATTCTATTCTATTATTCTCTTTGATCTTCTTTCATTATTTACTTTGTTGCATTTGCTAGCCCATTTAGTCATGTCTGTTCTATTCTATTCGTGCCATTAACTCCATAGTCTTTGTTTCTAATTGTCATTAATTCATTGGTTTTATTGTTGGAACGTCTCTGTGGCTTTCCTTTGCTTTAGCATTAGATGTAGATTCAGGTATGCAAATAGATTTGTTAGTCCCCCTTTTGATTCTTTTCATTGTTCTACTTGCTCTAGTTGCATCCCTTGTTCTAGGGTTGCTTATTAGTATTTAAACCCATTACTACCTTTGTTATTTTGGTTCCGATTCCTTCTGCTTTCTAATTTTGACCCCAATATTGTCTATATATCCTATCTATCTCTTTTTAATTGAAGGCAATATATATTAAATATGTGTAATAAAGGTTCAAAAAGGAGCATTGAGCGCTCTAACTTTTAGGAAGTAACCTTTAGGAAAGGGTAGGTTATTGACCCTGAAAAACCCAACTATCCCAAAAACATACAAAGCATAAGAGTTTATGGAAGTTACAGATATAAACTGGTAGCAGAGTAAGCCGAAGGCTTAGTAATCACCCGAGAACCGTCTTTTCTTGGGTTCTCTTTTGGAATGGTCTTTTCTTCCCATTCCCTTGTTGGCTACAATAAAGAGGCAGTAGGGGCACTTGCATAAATGAGCTTTTCCTGGGTTGAATCTGTCCTTCTTGTCTTTTGCATTGCATAAGATATATCTTTTTTCATCAAAATAAGAGAGGCAAGCACAGTTGCAATTACAGTCTTCACCATGTCCATTTGGTACTTCAACTCCAAATTGTGTCAGCCAGAGCGCATTTGCATGGAGATTCATCCTTTTCCACCTCAGTCTTTTGAACATAATCAAAGTATTACCTGTAAATAAGGAAAAAACCAACATAAGTAATTTTAAACCTTACTGTTGATTTCCATATACCTCAAGGACCCAATTAATATCAAATTGGGCTTGCTTGATGATGGCATTAGGCCAGATAATTTCCTCCTTAAAGATTAAGGAATTTCTACCCTTCCACATTCTCCACATGAGAATATATCTTCTCCATTCAACAGGGTTCTCAGGGAAGAAGTGGTATGCATATTAGAAAGGCCTGGAATGTTCAGTTCAGATTCAGCCAGCTCCAACACCCATTCTGCCCATAGGCAATCTTTAAATAAATGTGCTTCATCCTCTTGATCCTGCAAGCATCTAACACAGATATCAGAGTTAGACATATTGAGCCTCCATCTCTTACTATTGGTGGCAAGGGCTTTATGCCAAAGTTGCCACATAAAAGCTTTGATTTTCGGATGAATTGGGCTCTTCCACATAAATGTCAGATTTTTGAGTACCCTGTCAGGGTCAATATTCCATTTCAAATGAATGGATACTTCTTGGTTTCTATTGAGATACCTGTAGGCCAAGCTGACTTTATAGCCACAAAAACCATTAATATGCCAAAAAACATTAGTATCATGCCATTCTCCATAAGCCAATCTTTGGGTAATACTATTGAAAAGCTGCCTGGAGTCATCTCCTAGATCTGCAAGATTGGAATCTTGGTAAACAAAATCAATGTTAGGGTCATCCAGAATCAGAGAGGGGCTCCAAAAAATAGGCTGGTCCTGTGAGAGTCCTTCTTTCCATGTATACATTCCTCTTACCTTTAACCATGCTCTAATCCACTTCTTAATAATCAAGGGCATGGTGGTGGGGATGGTAAAATCAAAGTAGATATTGTGAGGAAGCTGCATATTAAGATTTCTCCAGCCAAAGGGGTGGCACTTCTTAATGTAATGGGAAATGAGAGTACTCACAGGGTGATTAATCTGGTTGTTGCAAGCCCTGAAGAAATATTTTGCAGCCAAAGCAGTGGCCTGCTTCTCAATGTTTATGACCCCAGACCTCCAATTCTTTTGTGCTTGCAGCATTCTTCCATAGAGATAGGAATCCAGCATCTTCTGCTAGATCCACCTGCTATAAACCTTCCAATAATGCTTTGCATTTTGGTCAAGACTTTCTTAGGGGCCATAATGATGGAGGACTGATAAACCTGAGAGGAAGAGATAACCAAGTTTGCCAGAATAGCTCTCCCATTTTTGGACAGGAACTTGGAATTAAGGGAGTCAACTTTTTCATAAAATTTATCAAAATTAAATCCTCCCAAAGTTCACAAGCATTAACCCTTATAGCAAAGGGGATACCTAGAATTTTAGTTTTAGTATTGGAGAGATACATACATCCCAGTCTTGCTGCTGCAAGCTCACCCTCCACTTGATGCCTAGAAATTAACTTGGTCTTGACAGAATTGATTCTGCAACCCGAGCACTTGCCAAAGTCTTCCAGGATAGCTAGAGTGTTCTGGATGGATTGGTCTTCCAAATGTAGAAATAAAAACGTGTCATCTGCAAAGTGGACGTTAAGAATCTCACCATCCTCCTGAGTGGGAAGCCTGAGACCCTTGATTAGTTGAAGATCCTTTGCTCTTTTAAGGTTGCTATTTAATCCTTCCATCACAATAAAAAAAAAAGGAAAGGTGCAAGTGGGCATCCCTGTTTGACCCCCCTTTTGATATCAAAAAAAGGGCTACATTCACCATTAATGAGAACAGCAGATCTGGAATTTTTAAGGATGGCTTGGAAAATTGAGATTACCTCCTCAGAGAATCCAAGTTTCCTACAGCACCAGCAAAGAAAAGCCCAACTTACAGTATCAAAAGCCTTTGTGATGTCCAACTTGAGGAGGCCAATTGACTGGTTGGAATCTTTGGCCCAGGAGATACCCAAGGATGCAGCAGCAACATTGTCAAGAATACCTTCCCAAAGAATGTTATAGATATGATTTCTTTTCACTCTGCCCTTAGCCTTGATGAAGAAATACTTTGAATTACTCCTTTCATCTTCCTTTAACTCCTTCACCTTTGCTTTGATCTTCCAACCCCTGGCAATTCTTATTTCTTCTCTTTCGATTTGGATCTTGATTTCATCTTTTTGTTGTCCATTAGCCAAATCTAGCTGGGATCTGAGGTCCTGCAGATGGGCAGTATTACTTCTATGGACCTCTTTTCCCTAAATTTTGAGCCAATTCTTGATTCTCTTGGAGACCTTAACCCACCAATCCATCCAACCCCTGATACCAATAGGCTTAACTTCCTGAGAGATAATTTGCTGAAGGTTGTGCAAAAAGTCATCCTGATCCAAAAGATTAGTGTTTAATTTGAAGTAAGAGTTCCTCTTCCTCTGAGACTGTTATCACAAATGCTTATAAGCTGGGGGAAATGGTCAGAAAGAGTGTAGTTGGTAAGGTTAGTGACCCTAGTGCTGTTGTTCCAAAGGGATTCACTAAGATAGAATCTGTCATGGAGGCAGCAAACAGGCTGAGCTCTGTGATCACTCCAACTATAGGAATGAGGATTAACTCTGGCCAAAGAGAGGTGGTGAGAATGTAGGAGGGAGTTCCAACTTGAGAATTCATTGTCAGTCAAAGGTCTGAAATTGGTGTTCCTCATATAGCTATGAGTAACCATATTGAAGTCACCAGCTAAAATGCAATCATCATAAGGAATTCTCTCTAGACTTCTATTTATAACATCCCAAAGGCCAATTCTATCAGGGGTCTGGTGATAGGCATAAACATTAATAAAGGCAATTCTTCTATCTCCAACTTTTCCATGGATAATCTGCCATCTCCTACTATTGTCATTAACCATCTGAATATCATCCATGTTGAGTCTGTTATTCCAAGCTATGGTTATGCCTGCAGAAGTGTTGTTAGCTTTGAGAGACCAATGCTGAAAGTTAACAGGCAGAACATCTCTGATTACATAGTTAATATTATCATCATAAATTTTATGCTCTTGGAAAAAAATAAAATCCAAATTCATAGAGCTTAGACAAACCTTTAATCTATCTCTCTTGATATTCGAATTGATGCCTTGGATATTCCAAGTGATGCCTTTAAGACTTAAATCCATTAGAGAGGGTCTTTCTTGGGGATCTTCTTAGGGGTCCCAAGGTGTAATCTTTAGGGCTTTTCTTCCCTCTTTTTCTTCTGCTGTTGACTGTTGACCAAGTCACATCTTCCAAATTGGAAGTCTTACTAATGACCTGTAGATCAAAGTCGTCCTCTGATTCTTCCTTCCTGATTTCCTCACAAGAACCAAAGTTGTCATTTAAAATACCAAGATCCAAAGTCGAGATGCTCATACAAAAAATACAATGCTAATAGATGTTTGGCTGGTGTACCTGCCGAAAGCTTATCACCGGGATTAAAAAACCTCGCCCTTTCGGGTTTTCGAGGAAAAACCCTAGTGATAAGCCTTCGGCAAGGGACTTGGACAAACGTAAGGCATAGAAATCGCTCCCAAAAACCCACGCATGGAGAAGTCGAAACAGATGCCACTCGCCAACCTGTACCTACACATCACCAACACAAAAAAACGAGACAAAACAAACCTCCCAGAGTGGAGGGGCTGATCACGCGTGCCACGCGACAAAAACAAAAACCTCTTCAAATAGAGGGGCTGGTCACGCGTGCCAGGCGACAAATACAATAAACAAAGAAGGGGGGGAGGGTGGGTTCAAAGAGAATAAGGTACTGCTGAGAGAAGAGGAAGTGCCGATGAGACGTTGATGCAGAACCGCGCCTAAAATAGCGAACTCCCAACCAGAAAGGGCATGCGCCGCATGCATGCATGCAAGACATGCATGCTCGCCCCATTCTAGAATGTCGATCCAATGTCTCGGATCGATGGGATATTTATAGGATCAACTCTGATTACCACCTTGGAGGGAAATTGAAATATAATGCCTCTATCAGGAAAAAACATACCATGGTGATCTTTACAAGCATTATATTCCACCTTGGTTTGGTGGATTTCTTCTCGAGTAACCTCTTTGCTGATGATGCAATCGGCCTTGTTGATGTGATCATTCTCCATGGTCTTGGATTTAGATCTCCAGACCTGCCTGCTTTGATTTGTTTCCACCTCTTTCTGCACATTAGTTTCCTTGTTCTCTTTAGGTGGAGAGAACTTAGCCAGAGGCAGCTTAGAGTAGGAAATGTTAAGATTAAATATGCCTCTGTTAGGGATTTTGCATGGAATGCAGTCCTCCCAGTTAGAATAAATCTTTTCCTGAATACAGACAGAGGGGAAACTGGTTTGAGGGATTGAGATCTGAATGATCTCCCCTAAGCTACTAGCAATGGTTTTAAGATGAGAGATAGTCCAGCAGCCCATAGGCAAATTTGTGCAAGAGATCCAAGTGGTAGTAGCAATTGTAGAGAAATCCCCTGGAATATAGAAAGGATCCCATTTCATAATGTAGACTGGATATCCTGAGATTATAGAGATCTTTCTGATGAGAATTTGAGGGACACTCTTCTCTTCTTTACAAATAATTTGAAAAGTCTTATTGTCCAGTTTGAGGATAGAAAGAATAGGAACCAGAAGAGTTTTGGTGATCCAGTATTTCACAATGCTTAAGGAAGGGCAATTTTGGGGGAAATGGGCGAGAATTCCATGATTGGTATATCTGACCTTGGCCGAGTTGTCACTAATGTCACACAGGTCAAGAATGCCCTCATTTTTATCTGTAACTTTTTCTAAATTCCCGGGATCAGTGGCAACATTAACAGAATTCAAAGAATTGAGTAAAGCGTTCTTGTAGGAGTTACCATTGATTTTGTCATACTTCCCCATAATTGGGACCGAGGACTTCAGATATTGCTTGGAGACTTTCGTTTTGTTTTTGTCCAGATTTTGCTCCTTGATGCTGGTACAGTTATGGCAGTCGCAGTCCGTCGGGTGAAAGTATCCATTACTGTCAGCAATTTTGCACTTGGTAGGAGTATGAAGCGGGAGTTGGTAGGTTTTGTAATCCATCTCCACCTCTTTCAAAGTTTCGGCGGCAAAAGAAGGAAATCTACTCTTGAAGCCTTTTCCGAAACTCTCTATAACATGATCATCGGCTTCCTCCCAGACTTTCACTAAACGAAAAGAGGCTTTTGATTTCCATCCAAGATCCTCAAGTTCTTCTACTAAAGTCTTTGCTGCCTGTAACATTTCCGTCATCGATCTTCTGAATATCTGATTTTTTAGGCTGCAACAGTCTTCTTTCGAGTGCCCAGTCTTCACTCTTATCAACTGGTACAGAAGTATGTCCATTTCCTGGATTTTTTGAAGCATCTGCCAAGCCAAGTCCCGGTCATTGGCTTTGCTTTCTTTGTACTGATTTTCTAGCCTTTGCATTTCGAGTTTACACACCATAATCTGCCCTTCTTTCGGTATTCCCATGCAATCTGATGCGGCTTCTTGTTGTTCTCTAAATGTCAAAAGCAGCCTTAAGTTCTTTCATCTTAATCCAAGCTTGATCCTTCTTATCATCCAGAACAAATATTTGGTCCCAGCTTTGAATGATCAGAATGGGATCTGTATCCTTGTACTTATAGGGTATTCTTGAAGAGGATGAAGAACCTCCCGTGGCCAGTTTGTTTGTCAACTCCTTGGTCCTCATAGTGCAACAGGGAGAAGAGTAGCGATCGAGGAAGGGAAAAGAGACAAGAACAAACTAAAAAGAAGGAAGAGGAAGGGGAAAAAAGGATCTTGAAGGGGGAAAAGAGATGGGGGGGAACGAAAGGTCCGAAAAAGGGAATAAAGGAAAGAAAGAATGATTGGAATGGAACGGAAAGCTGCTGAGACAATGAAGAGGGGCAGCTCGTACCCTGGGTCCCCTGCTGGGATCTAATCAGGGGTGAGGGGTCCCATCAGTCGTCAGAAGACAGCAGAATCGAAATAACCAGAAAAACCAGAAAATCAGAGAAAAGAAAAGAAAATAATATGGGGGAACCAAGAGTCGACAGGGTTAGTTAGCCACCCCAAACCTCCAGACCACGATACCAAGATATCCAAAAAATTCTGCTGGCTGAAGATCGAAGAAATCTGCCCAGTGGTGCAGGGTGTGACGTTCCAGCATAATATACGCCCTAATACGTATATTATACTGCCACGTCACACGTACATGTCACAAGTGACATGTACTTGAGAGTAGGACAACGTTGCACCTAGGAGCTAAAGGTTGCACCTAGGGGGCAACCTTGGATGTTGGGTATGTAATTAAACATACACAACAAAAGGTTCCTTGTTCATCCATTTCCAAATGGCCTAAAGCCATTTGCCCATGTGGATGCCCTAACCTAGATAGGGTCTATATAAGGGCTAAAACCCTAGACCCTAGCTCTCCTTTCACTTTGCCAATTAGGGTTTTCTAGAGCTTCCTTTCCTCATTCGCAATTAGGGCTTTCCTGGGCCAATTCGGCCAAGGTAAGGCTCAAAATCGCATTGCCAGGCTCCGAAAAGTCGGATTTGCACAATAGGTTGCTGAGTAGCAGCCGCTTCGCAAGATCGAGAACATGGACGCCTTCCAAGGATCAGGAGCAAGCCAAGGAGCAGGTATCTAGTTGTTCTGTTGTGCAAAACCGTCTTTAGGCATGGCAATATGCCGGGTTAGTATGTTAGATCATCTCTGGAAGCCTTGTAGATCCCTAGATCTGAGACTCTAACGAATGAACCTAACATTGGATGTTAAGTAGATAGATTGATATGATTCTCTATCTGTGTTCTCGCGGATATTGCATGTATTCCACTCTATGATCTCCTTTGTTGTGGGAAGGGGGTAGAGACCTAAAGGCCGTGTAGAAGATGCTCCTAGCATAGCACCTTAGTTCCCACGTAAGTGCGCCCCGCGGCACGTGAGCCCACCGATGTGGGTGAAGGGGCAAGGCGGTTGATAAGAGGAACTTGTCTCATCGCTGACCTCGGGTAGTAAAGCCTATCGGGGTCTTTCTGGCTAGGCTTAATGGCTTGCCAATGCGTGTGGGCAAGGCATGAGCTCGACACTCGTGGGTGGTGGATATGACCTTCCGGTGAGTTCAAGTCGAATAAGGGCAGTGGCCCTCTAGCCGCCTCGCGATGAGCATGGATACCTCTCTCGGAGGAGAGGCAGCTCTCTTCCCGCCTCGCCGGGGTTGGGGAGATGCAACCCGGCCAGTAGCCCCTCCTATTATTCACCCGGCAGCTACTCTGCCAAGTTCCAACACTTTTCACCCTACTGCGCAAAGTGTGCACGGGAGGGGCGGATGGAGTGGACTACCTAAGCCATGTTCTATGCCGCCCAAATCCATTGCCATGAATTCATGCCCAAATCTAACTCGAGGCCTAGCCGTCACCATCCCCTTGAGTTAGAGCACAGGTAGGACCTTCCCTTGTATTATTGTTATGAAGGTATTGCTGACTCTGTGATGTTGCTATGGTTATGGTGAATATGTTGTATATTATTAGTTGTGCTCACGTTTGTTTGTTACGCTTCCGCAGATAGGTCGATCCGATGGAAGACGGATGAATGACACATCCACTCTTCCCTTGCTGGCTCTGCCCCCATGGGAGTGGAGTCGGGATAACCCTGTCCGCCGCAACCGCCGAGGGGAATGCTCCTCCTTTGAAAGTGCGATCGGCATCGTATAAGGAGTAGGGGACGTCACACAGGGGTTCGGTATCGAATTCGATAGGGACCTCTAGAAGGAAGAGGTTTCTTTCAAATCTATTACCCAAAGCAATGTAAGGCTGAGAATTGTGGGCTGACACTCTGAGGGAGCCAATTCTGTCAAAACAAAGGATGCAAAGAAAAAACTTGTCAACAAATTCAAAATCTGCCCTACAGAAACCTATTCTGGACTGATTAGAGCTAGCTAAGTCGATTAAATTCTCCATGGCTTGAAGAGTATCCTCATAGCCTTGGGGTGGATGACAAAACCCAGCCCCTGGAGAACAGCTTCGAGTAAAGCCTCATCCATCAAGGCTGGGTAGTGCACACTTCCCGAGGCGCGAGTAGGATGCGCGAGTGGGATGCGCCATTTTTTTATCAAGAACTTTCATCAATGATATATCCTATCTATCTCATTAATCCTTTTGTCTGCTATTTACTTGATGTATTCCTGCAATTGCTTCAATTTCATTTCTCTTATTTTGCTCTTTTATTCTTTCTTGTTGGTTCCCTTGTATCCTTTATTTGTAATCCTGTTGTTTTTATCACCTATTTCATTCACTTTTTCTTTGTATTAGTGTGGTCTTGTCTTCATCAACTTTATTAGCCCCATTGAGGTTATTTTTCATTGGTTCAATTGGGTTTCGTTATCATGTTTTTTATCATTGTTACTTCTGTTTCAATAGTTTGATTTGTGTAGGTATTCCATGAGGGCATATACTCGTAGTTGGCTCTAGTGTTACTATTAGTCTTAATAGTCCGTCTTGCTCCTTTAATCTTGTTGGATCCATTCCCCTCCTTTTCATGTAATCTTCGTTCCACTTACTTCATTTTTGTCAGTTATATTATTTGTGAGTCTCTTTGGTCCCATTTGTTGTTTTTGCTCTATTTTCTTCCATTAACTCCATAGTCATTTGTTCTAGTTGTCATTTGTTTATCAGTTTTGTATGATTGAAACTTCTTTCGTTGCATCTTTAATTCTGTTTATGTTTATTTGATCCCCTTAGTGCCTTTGCTTTATTTTTTGCAGTATTTCACCTTGGTATTAGTGCTTTTATTTATTATGCTTGCTAGTTTGGGTTCCAGGTAGTCTTATTTGCCACTTTAATATTCGTTTTGTGTTAAGGTGGTCTTGTCTTTATCGACCCTGTTGTTCCATTTCATCCTTTAGTTATTTCTCCATTTGTTGTATTGACTCTATTTACTTCGCTTGGCATCTTCTCATTTCGTGTTCCTTTTTTAGTTTGAATTGATCGTACTTGTTTCTTGAATTTTGTGGGCTCTATTTTGCTCGGCTAGGGAGTAACAAATGTTCTATCTGTGCAAATAGGTAGTCATTTCGTTATGTTACTTTCGTTCTTCCGATATGGATTGGTTGTCGCATGAGCTTTGTGATCATAATATTTTATGTTATGTTCTTACACATTGCTGGATACTCATGTCAAAAGTTTCATCTGCTTCATTATACTTTATGAGTCGCATTTATTCCATTTGTATGTCTTGTGTTCTCCTTGTTCCACTCCCTCTAGACTGCTCCAGTACACCTATTGGTTCGGTTTGCATCCTAGCATGGCCCAACTCCATTTCTGCTCGGTGTTATGTAGATTCATTTATCTTGTTTACTTCCATTTCCACCCGTGTTGTTATTCTTATTTGTTCCATTTATCCCATTCCTTTAAAATTGTCTTTCCATTTGTTCTCATAGTCCCTTTTTATGGGTTTAGTCCTTGCTATATTCCACTAGTTTCAACTTGCTATATTTTTCTTTGTATGCCCTTTGTTTCTCTAATCATAAGTACTCCAGTTACTTCATATTGCCCAGTACGAGGTACACTTGATCCTTTGATTTGAAAGCTTTTGTTAGGTGTTGGCCATTGTGAACGAGCATCTCCACATGTCCTTACCCATTTTTCCTGTTCGTCCCACTCATCTTATTATTCATTTTGTCTTTTTTCTAATAAAGTGATCTCAATTTGTTTCATTCTTTCCTTTGATACTTATGGGTTTACATTCTTTTGTCTCATTAGATTCTTTGTTTGTTTTTACCCCATTGAGTTCATAGTTATCACGTTTCATTTACTCTATTAGTCTGACCCTCAAATTGACATGTTTTATTTCCTTTCACATTGGTATTGATGAGGTTGAGATAGGTTCCTCTTCTATCGGCTGATATGTGTTGATCTAGGACCCATCCTAAGAATGCCATGGTTCTATTGCGATAGCAATAGAACCAACATTCTTTGGATGGGGACGCCTATTCGTGTTGGCCCTATTTATAGCCTCATTATGCTATGGTAGGTTATCGGCATTCTCTTGAGCTCCTACCTTGGTTGCTCCATCTTCTCTTGCCTTCTAGTGTCCCATCCCACCCTCCCCTATGTGTTGATCTATTTTGGTATTTGTAGACTTTATCTCTTAGGTAGGATTGCATCCTCTGACTAGCAGGATTTGAGGTTTATGATCAGCCATCTAGGTTTGGATTATAGATTTTTTATATATTCTCGGCGTGGTGTTGTAGCCTCCGAGGCAGCACCAGTTGGAATTGGTCAGCTGTCTATTTTGTGTATTTTCTAAGCGTGGCAGTTGATAGCCTCTAGGACAGCCCTAATGTGTTGGCTACTTGTTATTTATTTTCTCGGCGTGGCATTGTAGCCTCCGAGGTAGCATCATATGGATGTTCTTCTTTCTAGTTCATCGATGTTTCTTTATGTTGGTTTTCTAGTCTCTATTCGAGTGGATGACTCATGGATATCTTTTCTACTTGGCTATATCATGAAAGTCCCTAAGTCACTTACTAACATTTAACTGGGGAGCAATTTTGAGCTTGCAGGTTTTTTCAGCGGGTCTCAATTAACACTTTTGCGATTGCTGTCACACCCTTTGAAAATTGTGACGAGACGAGAACTCTCTGCTTGCATATATATGTTCCTCACAAACATGAATATGAGGTCTGACAGTATTGTACGAAGGGCTCTTGAAGGCCTATCCGTTGACATATAAAGAAGGTTGACCTTTGCCACCACCTTTGCCTTGGTTCGATATTTCTAGCAGATGGATTATACTTTTACCTTTTATTATCATTTGATATGCTCTCGATGATTGTCTAGTTTCGGAGCATTTTTATATATCAATGGGTTTCAAATTCCTTACCCTAGTGGGGGGGAGCCAATTTGTACTCAATGATTTTCCAGAGAGCTCAATGAGAATACCACTTCACTTCGGCTGATATGTGTTGATCTAGGACCCATCCTAAGAATGTTAAAAGCATATAAATCTAGTCTATCCCCTGAGTACATTAAACTAAGGGAAGTGACAAACTAGAAGTTGCTTATGCAAGGTCGTTGGTCAAGCTAATAAGAAAATAGTCTTATGCAAGTTAGACAAGGAGAACCACTAGAAGGAGAAGAGATGCAAGATAAAGTGTTTAAACTAAATGCAACCAATAAGAATGACCATATCTCAACATAATTGCCCTTGTATTCAGACAAGTCTTACACCAGTTAGGCCACTAATAAGAAGGAGAGATGCAAGATAAAGTGTTATAAAATAAAAGTAGCCTACAAGAATGACCAATAGTCAACATAATTACACCAAATAGGTACAAGGCCTGAATCGGACACACTATGAAGATTTAATAAGGCACAAAGATTCATGAAACAAGAATCCAACGTGATATATAGAAACTTAAAGAGAATATCTACTATTGTTAAAGGCTAAACCCAACTAGTGGAAAGCAAGGGCAAGGGGGGGGGGAATGCAAGAGAAAAGAAAAACTTGCTGCTCAAGGAAGGGGCACCTATAAAAAAGCTATGAAACAAAATCTTTCTTTTACTTCGTAAAGTTTCTTCAGGTGTTATTCTGCATTCATATTGAATATGGAGCTGACACGTGGCATTTATTCTAAATGGGAAAGTTGCCTAAGTTCTATGATTTACTCAATTGTTTTTCCACTGTACTTCCTGAACTTTTAGAATGAATAGTAAAAACATTAGAATGAATAGTAAAAACATTAGAATGAACAGTAAAAAAATACATAGTCTAGTAAAACCAAAGGCTTCGTATTCAAAATCAAGAGTTCCAAATGATCCTTCAGATCAGTTACAATCACAGATTAGTTAAAACACAAATTTACAGATCTAAGATCTAAAAATCATCTCATTAGTGTCGGTTTCACACACTTCCACCTCCAGTCATTCTCTTCACAATTTCACACATATCAAGAGCACTGCTACCACCAGAAGCAATGATACAATTATTAAAAGTCCCACCTGTTATTCAGTTTAATCCTGCTTCAACTCCAGAACCTTCCAAAACCTGAAGAACAAAGTATTAGTCACTAAAGAAACTATACAAGACAAAATAATTGAACAAACAACTTAATACCTTCTGCATGTTGGAAAAACGACAATTTCTCGACAAAATCTCAGAATACTTCGTCAAAGCTCGGCATATGTCTTCAAAACTCGACAAAACTCTTCAGGACTTGACAGATTGTCGACAAAGCTTGCAAGAAACTCAGCAAAACCTCAAAAAACTTCCAAAACCTCACAAAACTAGACAAACTTCCAAAACCTCACAAAACTTTGCAAGAACTCGGCAAATCTAAGGCGCTACACCATAAACTTAGGTGCCATAACCAAAAATTAGCTAAGAACAAGAAATGAGACCAGCGGCATAGCAGAAACTTCGAAAAACTTCCAAAAACATAGCAAGTGTGACGTTCGGCCAATTATCTGGTCCCGGGGCGTATATTATCTTTGCCCTCGTCCGCGGCGTACCGCATCCCCGATTGACGTGTACGCCGACGTGTAGCTAAGCAAGTAACACCCTAGGGGGCAACTTGCAAGGGTGTACACATTTATTCATGTGTACACTTTAGCCCACTTAATTAATATAGACAAGTGGGCCACACCCATTTATCCCACATGCTCAAGGGTTAATGGAAACCCTAGCCTTAACTTATAGTCTATATAAGGCATAGGAAACCCTAACTTTCCAATTTTCGTCCACAGCCTTCCAGACTCCGTTTTGCGAGCTCCAAGAGCCAATCTCGCCTCCCGAAGTCTGTCTGAGCAGCCTAGCTCATCAGCTTCCCTTTCTAGTTTCATCTTCAAGCAGTTCTGCAGCATGGATGCATTCAGAGTAGGAGGAGCAAGCCAGGGATCAGGTATTTTGCCAATTCAATAGTCTAATCCGCCTCCGAGATAGAGTAAGTAGGTTTAGCCTATTGAATTGCCCATAGCAGCCATCTAGACCTCTAGATATCAAGCCATAACTAAAGAACCTAACTCGGTGATTTAGATTAATTATTATTCTTTAGTTCTTCTATGACATGTATGTGATGATGATCTCAGTGGAATCATTGTATTGGGAAGGGGGGTAGGCCTTAAAAGCCTAGTAGTTTGATGCTTCTAGCTAGCCCTCTTTAATGCACTATTAAATTCGGCCTGTGTACAAGAATCAAACCCTTGTGGGGTGGAGGGACCCTAATGGCTTACAAAGAGGTGCATGTCTTGGCTCATGATCCGTCCCCTCTAGTAGTAAAACCTATCGGGGACTACAATTGCACTAGACCCTAATGCTCGCCATTGCGTGCGGGCTTTGCATGGGTTCGACACTCTTGGGATGGTGGACACCTTCCATGGAGTTGGTCGAAAGTGCAGGCGGTGGCCCTCTAGTCACCTTGAGCCCGGCATTTCAACCTCCTGGTGGGAGCAATCCCTACACCCCCCCATCGGAGCCGGGGAGATGCAACCCGGGAGTAGCCCCTCCGGCTATGCATCCCGCGGGCTACTGATCAAGTCCCAAGACTTTTCAACCTACTACAGTGTGCACGGGGAGGTGCTAATGGAGTGGACTACCCTAAGCCATGTTCTTATGCCAGCCAAATCCATTTGCCATGAATTCTGTCTGCGATGACTTCTGAAGATCCAAGCCGTCAGTCATTCCTCATGAGTCTGAGCCTTGGGTAGGATCTCCATATGTGATGTACTGATCTTTGTCTATGCAGATATATGGTGAGCCATCCTTCGTGATGGTCATGTGATGTGATGTATTTGTACTTACATATATGTTTACGCTTCCGCAGCTAGGTAGGCCCTGGGGGGGGGAGGCAGGGTAAAATGACCCCTTCATTCTTCCCACTGGAACATCAAGGTTGCAGTGATACGTGGAGGGCTTGTATCAGCATGGAGTTGGTATGGGGGATGAACTCCTGTTTGTATACGGTGAGTGCACCGTATATGAGTAGGGGATGTCACAGCAAGAACTCGAGAAATCTGTGGCGCTACACTATAAACTAAGGCGCCATAACCTAAAGATCAAGAAAAGACGCGAGTGCCATAGCCAAAACATGCTGCGCCATGGCCAGACTCCGGCAAATTTGCGCCATAGCCAAAGCAAAAGGAAGAATAGTGATGAGGCAAAACTCATTTATAATAGTGATGATGTGGCAGACAGCTGATGACGTGGCAGGATAACACCTAAAGAAACTCTATGTTTTGTGAAAGGCCCCTTGGGCCTTTTTCTGGAAGGTCAAGGAGGCCTCCCTGCTTCGCGCGGGTCGGGCCACCTTTTCCTTCCAGGAAAAGGCCCAAGGGGCCTTTCCCATGTACAAAACATTTTATTATCAAAATGAAATAACTATCTACTTCTAAAAGCTAGACACTATACCCTAAAAGTCATCTAAAGTGAATGACCATACTCTATCTATCTATCTATCTATCTACCTACGGCTAGATACCACACGCTTTCAAATGAAAATTGTGAAAAAAAATAGAAGTTTGGGCCAAGGATGAGTCAAATGAAATTATACTTCAAAAGGAAAAAAGGTCAAGATGCACCTGTAAGTAGAAAGTAAGTAATACGAAAAGACAAACCAAATTTGCCAACGCAAAGGAGATACAAATAGCTACAAGCGCAAATAGCATAGCCACAAATAAGAATACAAACGCAAATAAGAATAACTAGAAATAGAAGATATTTGCTCCTAAAAGGAAGGAGTGTCTCGACCCAAAATGCCGCAAGAATTGACGAAGGAATATTCTATTTGCCGGTGGATTCCTCTCCCAAGAAATTAGGAGACTTATGGTAAGAGTGCAAGGATGCTTGAGCAAATCGGCAAGGATCATCAGATTAACAGAAATGGATCATCAGACTAATATAAAAGAGAGGCTCATGGCAAAGTAAAGTTTCAAAAATTGAAGATCATTCTAGAAAAGAACTCGAACTTATCAAAAAGCTGTAGAAACTTGCAAAAGTAGCCATAAGTCTCATGAATTCTGGCAGATTCAAGAATAAAAAATAGAAATTATATTCAACAGAATATAGAGCTCAAATTTATAGCATGGATATATGGAGGACAAGAAAAAAGATCACTAATTTGCTAGGTATGCTACTACACTAACAGATCAAAGAGACATCTAACCAAGCATCATACAAAATTAAAAGCAAACAATTATAGGAAAAAACTAGAAACAAAGAAACAGAAAAAACTTTCAATAGGAGATAGTGTTAGAAATAAGCAGTGAATAGAACCAATATCATGTAACAATGTTAGATGTTCTTAGATTGATAATCATCTATGTGTAGGAAACACCTCAGTCTAATAGCACAAGATGATTTAATATTCAACACAACAAAAAACCAATTGTATAACACTAGCCAAGTCACTTCTTCAACTTATCATTAACATTGGCAATTATGACCATTGGAAATCTTAGCATTACTGTTCATATGAGATCGATGAGGATACTGTAGCTTCAAACTTCAAATAGATCATTCAATCTCAAATCGATTCATACCTGCTTCCCGATTGCTCCTGCTAATTTCCAATAAGCACCAAACCTCTATATTACATCTTTATTTATCTTTGCAGTCCGACGGTCAAGCCAGACCGCCGATTGGCTCTTCATGTCTTCGTCATACTGAATCGATTCATTTGAACCAAAATTGGCTCCATTGACTGCTGCTTTAAGTACTCAATCTTCATTATCGGATCTTAGGTGCTTTAGGTGCTTTAAGTGCTATCTCAACTTTCTCACCTGTCACAGAATTTCCTTGAATATTTTCCCATCTCAATTATGGCATGAATTCTAACAGATAGGCCGATCACTATCTAAAAAGTCAAGCATCTAGAAACAAAGAAACAGAAAGAACATCCAAAATTAGAAAGAAGAAGAAGGAAGAAAGGGAACGCTCAAAGAGAAGGCCGATAAGAATGAACTGGAAGACAATATATAGAGAAACAGTAGAAAAAGGGAAAAAATCTAATAAAAATAGGCCAAAGATATGCCGTCTTCCCAAGAATGATGGTTCTATGATGACATAGAACCATTGCATTTTGTTTAGTGTAATGCTTTAGTTGTGCGACCAGTGCTCGCCAAGAACACGGCAGTGATCCTAGCGAATATAGATGTTGCTATCCTATACAATGATTTGCTCAACAAGATCGCAGCTGTGATCTTGTCGAGCATTCTAAGAACGATAAAATTACCTAAGCTAACAATAGAGCTCGCAAGAAGCACGGATACTAATCCTATTTAACTGACTCTCTTCTTGTTATGGATCATGGGTCCGCAAGGAGTTCGAAAATGTAGAAAAATATTGTAGGCAATGAAGGCTCTAGGCGCAAGCCGGTCTGTCTAAGGTGCTCTGATTTTCCTCAAACCTTTCACAAAAATAAGAATTTTATAGTTAAAAGGCGTCGGCATAATGTACCGTCCTTTATATACCGTCCTTTATGCCACGGACTGGCATTAAAATTATGGACAGGATGAGACAACTTATTTCAAAATTTGGAACTAATTTTCGCACTGCGTGTGATGCTCCCCCGACCTATATAATGATTCCATCGTATAAATACGAGAGATTCCCCTCCATGGCGACTCTATCACCACGGAAAGGCCCTCCATCTGACTCGGACCATTTGTGATCATGGCCAAGTGTTCGGGTGAAGAATACAGAGGTGTCATTCGTCCCACTGCTTCTATGGAAATCCTATACAGCGGAAGCGTACATACATGTTAGCACCTGGCAACAACACAAATAAGTAATATACCACCACGAAGGATGGCCCATCCATCATCAATACGAACAATAATATGATACCAAAATACATAGGAAATGCACCATAAATGAGGCTTCTATCCCAGGCTCAGACTCAAGGGGGTCGACTAATGGTCAGGGCCTCCGGATAACAGCAGATAGAAGTATAACATGGCATTGGCTGGCATAGAACAATGGCTAAGGTAGTCCACTCCATCCGCCCTCCTGTGCACACTTTGTAGATAGGCCGAAACATGCTATGGCGTGATTGTAGCCTTCCAATCTCATGGAATCACTCTATGAGACTACTCCAGGTTACATCTCCCCCGTTTGATGAAGCAGGTTAAGAAGGCGTCCCCTCCTCGGGCACAATGGATCCCTGGTGTGCTAGAGGACTTACATCCGTACCCGACAATGCAGCCCCCACATCCGTACCCGACTTATTCTCCTAAATCTAAAGGCCAGCTCACTGCACCCGTTCGAGTTAAGGACACTCAATGGCCATATCATGTAACCTAGAGAGTGTCAGACCCATATTCGCCCCCCTCAGGGACCGATTATAAGCCTAGCACACTATAGGAATCTTGTAGCCATGCTAGGCAAGATCCCACCCTCGTTTCACCATCATACCTGTTATCTGGTGCTGAATTACAACATAGCATCTACAGCCAGGTGGGCTCTTGTACACAGGCTGTATCTAATGGGATTTAAGGGGTTCTAGCTAGCTGCATATCTAATCCTAAATGGCCTTTAGGTCTCTATCCCCTTTTTACCCATACAACACAGGAGGAAAGAAAGAGAGCATTTACATCTGATATATCCATCACAATCTCATCTAGAACATAAAATAGAGAGACTAATCATCCATCTCTTGAGAAGATCGGATGAACTTATGCAACTCTTTAGGGAGTGTAGCTCCAAGTCCCCTATATCCTATCTTGTCACTGAGGTGCCTAATTGGAAGGAATTTGTGAAAGTCTTTATCCCTAACAAGAGAAACCGTTTATGTAGTCATTTAGAACCTCTTCTTCTTCTTCTTCTTCTTCTTCAAATTCTGTATTAAAGATGGGCCACTCATGTACTAAAAGATGAGGCCAGGGCATCGAGAGTGGCTACCAGAAAAAGGAATCAAGATGTAGAGGGAAGATAACAATGATCTTCCTATGATCTCGACAGGATCACCTAAGGCCGTCCAACCGTATCGGAGCTTGAAAGTAATAGGTGCATTGAGATCGTCTATTGCCAAATACATGATGCACTGGGCAGTCATCTCTAGAGCTTGCAACAACTCATGGTCCAACACATATATGAATGAGGTCATTGACTACTGATCAGCTTTAAGGCATGCGTTTGGGGATGTCCACGCTGCTAGAGTAGTCATTCAAGATTTCTAGCCCAGCACCAGGCCAAGTGCCTTGGAAGAACCCGAGAACGTGTTGGTGGATGAACACATCGAACCAACTCACTATGTAGGACCCTTTTCGGGTCGACCTAAGAACCCGGTCGAAATTTTTGATCCTTACCAAGATGTTAAGAAGGAATGCTCTTGCTCATCAGACCACATGATAACTGCTCTATATAGATGGCTTTTGCCGAGGAGAATCCAATACAAGATCTAAATCTGCCTCATTCGAAGAGGTGCTTGTTTCTTGGTGGGAGCCAGTTGCTAGAAAGGGCATCTCATATGCAATGCAATATAGGGACGACTGGAGTAAGAAGTGGAGACCAAATCCCAATGACCAGCCACGCTATTAGCATTTAAAAACAATAGACTACGGCTGGACTGTGAAGACCAAGCCATTGTTAGTAGTCATTCCTAATAGTGTGGGTATCCAATTGCAAGAATTGGTGGCTAAAGAAGCTAATGATGAGGCTGAGAATTCTTGAGATCGACCTACAGGTGAACTTGCATTCCTTTAAGGTACAAAAAACTAGATCAAATTCATTATGATATTCATTATATCGCTTATAATTGCTTGCATCTTTAATAGGTACATGATTTATAGCAATATTCACTCATCATGGCTATGTAAGGTGATTGCATTAAGCTCATAGGTGTTGCGCTCTGGAACTAAACAAGATGGATAACAACACGATGGAGCACGGGGGAATCCATCTCGCGACCTTTATGTTAAATATTCATGTTATAACAATGTTATTTAACATTGGGTTGATCGTGTTATTTAACATTGGGTTGATCTAAGCCTAGGTCGTAAATAGAATCCTCCAGATTATGAGAAGGAATTGTGTAGGTGGAAGAAGGTGGAATTGACAACGTGCCTGGTATGTAGTGGAAAAAAGACTTACCTGTTTAAAACCAAGAGGTGATGGCATTGGATGGTGCAGTTACGGTGAGAACGGCCAGGCCGGATTTCAAAGGGAAGAACCGGCAACCTTAAGGGTGCTACAGTAATCGATGCTTTAGTTTATTTGAAGCTAAATACCATTCTGTTATAGTCTTAAATAAACATATAGCTATCTACGTTCATTGCCTTGCTAGCATATCATATTGGTTACTAGAAGTATTGAAGTTACTCGTGTTCTATTGTCAATCAAGTTAACAATTGGTATCAGAGCCGATAAAAATGGCTAGCAGGTATGGAGCAAGTCTCTTATCCCAAGTAGATGTGTATGAAGGAGGTTCTGGATTCCAGGTATGGAAAGAGAAAATCATACATGTCCTGGAAGTTGAAGATTTACTGGAAATAATTACAGGAGCAGCAGAGAACAGTCAAGTAGCAGCAGCAGCAGTGTCTACTGAAGCCAGTTCATCTTCGGGAAAGCATGATGCAGTAACTAAAGAGGGAGAAGGGTCTAGTGCATCAGGTAAGTTATCAGCTGCTGCAAAAATTAAAGAGGCAAGGGGGATTCTCTCAAGCAAGGTTGGTCCGTCAATTTTGTTAAAGATCAGAGGAAAAAGTCCAAAGGGAATTTGGGACTATTTGCTTGAACACTTTGAATCCAAGACTTCTTTACAAATAGATGTATTGCATAAAGAGTTGAGACAGATGCAACTTGTTGATAAGGAAAATGTCATGGATTTCTTTAAGAATTTTGATAACACAGTTGCAGATTTGGAAGGAGCCAGTGTTCACATGACGCAGCAGCATCAGGTGCTTAGCATAGCAAGATCGCTTGTTGGGCATGATAATCTGGCAACTTTGATTCGGAATATAGCAAAGACAAGAGAGCAAGGAGAAGAAATGATCAGGACGGAGTTCGATCAAAAAGCCTTAAGCCGAAAGGACGAGGAGAAAACTAAGATACTTTATTCAAAGTATAGAGCTAGAGGTGGCAATACTCAAAGAGGAAGAGGTGGAAGTATAGGTTCCAGAGAATTGGACCCTGCTTTTATTGCAATCTATATGGGCACCTGAAAGTGGATTGTCCTCGTATCAAAGGCATTGAGTGTTTCAATTGCGGCGGTAAAGGACATATAGCGTCCAAGTGTTCCACTCCAAAATTCAGTAGAGGAAGGGGCAAAGCAGGTGCTGCTGGTAGAGGAAGGAACATAGCAAGGAAGAACCCTGACGTGAACGTGGCAGAGGAGGTTGAGCCAGAAGAGGAGCTTCATGAGCAGGCAAAGGTAAGCTCTACTGTTTTGCCTGTGAAAAATGGGAGCAACAAACATAATACTAATGAGTTGTTCATACTAGATAGTGGAGCTGAGAGATGCATAGTATCTTCTCCAACGATTTTAAAGGAATGTTTTGCAAGGAAGAATGGACATGTACAGCTGTGAGATGGCGGTATGAAGCAGATAGAAGGCATGAAAATTTTAGAAGTGTTTGATTTAGATGGTAAAAGTGTAAATTTGAAGCAAGTTCTGTGTGTGCCCACACTTGTCAGAAATCTGATATCTGTAGCTCAATTAGTGGACATGGGCTACAAGCTTAATTTTGACAAGTTGGAATGTAAGATTTTTTTGAATAATAAACTTAAGTTTGTGGGAAGACGTGTTGGGAATTTGTTTGCCTTGGATACAAACAGTGCAATAAGTGTTAACATTGTATCATTGCCATCACTAAAATTATGGCATCAAAGGCTTTGTCATGCAAATAAAGAAAACATCAAACTGATGGAAAGAAGAAAACTTATTCAAATTGGAGCAGACAAGAGTGACTCTTGGATATGCAGAGGTTGTATGCTAGGTAAATCAGTAAGGTTACCTTTAAAAAAAAACAAGGAAAAGAGCAACGGAAATTTTGCAGTTGGTACATACAGACTTGTGCGATCCAATTAATGTAAGGAGTATGTCTGGGAAACGATATTTTATTACATTTATTGATGACTACAGTAGGAGATCAAAATGTTATTTTCTGCGAAGCAAAGATCAAGCATACGATGCCTTCAAGTTTTTTAAAGATGAAGTGGAGAATGCTACAGGGAAAAAAATTAAATGTATAAGATCAGATAGGGGCGGAGAATATCTTTCTGAAAGATTCAAACTGTTCTGCTTAAAACATGGCATAAAAAGGCAACTTACAGTTAGTCACACTCCTCGGTAGAATGGGGTGGCAGAAAGGAAGAATCGTACGATTCTTAATGCAGTAAGGTCTATGCTTAAGTCTACAGGACTGCCAAACTATTTATGGGAAGAAGCTACAAGAACTGCAGCGTTCGTTCAGAACATGTTACCATCTGCAAGTATTGAAGGAAAAATCCCAGAATCTTTATGGTCTGACAAGGAAATAAACTTTGATGCTTTAAGAGCATATGGTATCTTGCATATGCTCATATACCAACCGAGTTGACAAAAAAGTTAGACAATAGAGCACGGATAACATATGTAGTTGGATATGATGCTAATTCAAAGGGGTATAGACTTTATGATCATATGAGGAAGACTGTTCTAATCAGCAGGGATGTGGTATTTGACGAGACAATCTTGTATAAATTCAAATCCAGTGATGAAGAAAGAAAGGTCAATAAAGTTGTGAACTTGCAAGGTGACTTGGATCAAATTATTGATGATGATGATGAAGAGAGTATAGAAAATGTGAAGCAGATTAGAGCAGATAGACCAGTTGAGCGGAGCAATTGGACCAAAGGATCAACGAGTGTTTTAGCCCGAGAATAATAATAAGATAGCTGATCCAAAGAGTAGCCCACGAATTGGACAAGAAGACTAAGAGGAAGCAAAGTAGAAGTTTTAAGGAAGAAAAATAATAATAGAATAGATAGCTAGATCCAATTTTAGCCCACGAACCTCGACCAACCGCCTATGGGACAAGAAAAGACTAAGAGGAAGCGTACACATTAAAACCCCCCCCGAAGTAGAAAAACTTTAGTAAGGAAGACATCGAAAATACAAATAATCACAGAAGTATTAATGTCGGAGATGTTGGAGGGAGAAGTCCCAACAAGCCCTCTGGGGCATAGACAAAGAAGGGGCATTCAAAGAATTGGAAGAAGATGTTGGAAATCTGCATAGACAAGAAGTTTTTAAAAGAAGATGTAAATCTAGATCTAGGCGTGCCTAATAGTTATGATGAAGCAATTGCTGCTCCAGATGCAGATAAATGGATTGAAGCAATGAAAGATGAGATGAATTCGTTCATAAGAACAGAAACCCATGAAGTTGCAGACATGCCTGAAAACAGAAACGTTGTAGGCAATAAATGGATATACAAAATCAAGCTGAGCCCAGATGATACAACTCCTAAATACAAAGCTAGGCTTGTGGCGCAGCGGTTTTCTCAAAAAAAGGGTCTGGACTATGAGGAGACATTCTCACCGATTGTAAAAATGACAAGTATAAGAGCACTGTTAGCCATGGCTAATGCTTACAAATTAGAAGTACATCATATGGATGTTAGCACAGCCTTCTTGAATGCAAAGTTAAGCGAGGAGATCTTTATGAAACAGGCACCAGGATTTGAAGTTGAAGGAAATAAGGTGTGGAAACTGAAAAGAGCAGTATATGGTCTAAGACAGGCTCCAAGAAAATGGTACAAGTGCATGGATGCATATCTCCAAGAGCAAGGGTTTGTCAAACTCAGAATTGATGGAAATCTTTATGCTCTAAGAACTGGAAATGGATATTGTATAATCGCCTTATACGTAGACGATTGCATAATGGCAGCTTCGAACATGGACAATCTGAATAAATGCAAGAGCATTCTAAAAGAAAGGTTTAAAATGGTTGATCTGGGCGAATTAAGAAAGTTTCTTGGAATTGAGGTTATTAGAGATAAGGAGAAACAGTTCATGCAATTGCAACAAACTAGATATGCTGAAGCAGTACTTAAAAGATTTGGCTTGCAAGATTGTAAGGAGGTTAGAACGCCTCTAGCAGCCGGACAGAAACTTAATGAATACATGCAGCCACAAAGTATAGAAGAAAAAGAAAAAATGGATAGAAAACCCTATCGCGAGTTAGTGGGCTGCCTTTCATATTTATCCTCATGTACAAGACCAGACATTACATTCGCAGTGAACCTGCTAAGCAGATACAGTTCAAACCCTAGACAAATGCACTGGATTGCAGCAAAAAGGGTACTTAGATATCTAAAAGGTACACTAGATCATGGCTTATTTATTGACTGCAAAGATTTAAAGCTTAGTGCATATGCTGACTCAGACTGGGCAGGAGACTTGGATGCTAGGAGATCCACCTCAGGATTTGTTTTATTGCTAGATAATTGCAAAAAGCAGACATCTATAGCATTATCCACAGCTGAAGCAGAATATGTAGCAGCTTGTTTAGCTGCCAAGGAGATTATATGGGGCAAAAGATTGTTAATAGAACTTGGGATGAAGCAAGAGAAAGCTACTGTATTATATTCGGATAATCAGAGTTGCATTGCCATGTGCAAAAAATCCAGTACTGCACGAAAGGTCAAAACATATAGAGATTCAAATGCATTTTGTCAGAGATGTAGTTAACAAAGGCATCATTGAGATATGCTATATAAATACAAAAGAGCAATTGGTTGACTTGCTGACAAAGCCATTAACAGAAGCAAAATATACAAAGCTGAAACAGACGCTAAACTGCTACTGTTATAACATGAAAGGGGGATGTTAAATATTCATGTTATAACAATGTTATTTAACATTGGGTTGATCATGTTATTTAACATTGGGTTGATCTAAGCCTAGGTCGTAAATAGAATCCTCCGGATTATGAGAAGGAATTGTGTAGGTGGAAGAAGGTGGAATTGACAACGTGCCTGGTATGTAGTGGAAAAAAGACTTACCTGTTTAAAACCAAGAGGTGACGGCATTGGATGGTGCAGTTACGGTGAGAACGGCCAGGCCGGATTTCAAAGGGAAGAACCGGCAACCTTAAGGGTGCTACAGTAATCGATGCTTTAGTTTATTTGAAGCTAAATACCATTCTGTTATAGTCTTAAATAAACATATAGCTATCTACGTTCATTGCCTTGCTAGCATATCATATTGGTTATTAGAAGTATTGAAGTTACCCGTGTTCTATTGTCAATCAAGTTAACACTTTAGCTATTCGTCGCAGGTAAGGGTCAAGGTGCAATCCTTTCATAATGCATCCACATAAATCATTTTAAGTCATTGAGAAAGTAATGGAGTCGATATGCTCTGGACGAGCAGGCAATAGCAATGTATTGCTAGTAGGATCTTTAGACATGGTAAACAAATGAATTGGGCCATCGAATGCATTTGTATTTATAGCGATAAAATTACGGGAAAAACTACAGAATACCCTTATGTTTTGACATATTTTCCCACATACCCCTAACTTTTAAAAAATTTATGGAATGCCCATGGTCAACATATTTGGCCTTGTATAATTTCGTATATCACATGATGCCCTCGTATTTTTGCGTATTTCACTGAATGCCCTTGAGAAAGCGGTTCGTTTCTGTTCCCCCCTTTTTCTAGAAAAGCTTTTTCGGTGCTACAGACCAGCAAATTTTCGGTGATTGCTTTTTTGGTAATCCTCTACAGACCAACAAATTTTTGGTGGCACAGAGTTCGATTGGAGGGTGCACCAGCAGCAGCGATTCTGATTTCGAGCTTATCAACCGATTCTAATTTCGTACCAGCAACATGACACTTATTTCGCATCAGCCAATTCCCGATTTCGCACCGATTTTGCCGATTGTTGCTATTACCATGCAATTGTAGTGAAGCCACTGGAACAAGGATCCAATTCCTGCACACCCAGCTAACCCATCATCGATTCTTAAGCTCCAGCCAGAGTAAGGATCATAAATTTGCCACAGATCAGGAATTTGCCACAAATCCGGTATCAAGGGTATTTTGTGAATTTAAAGGAAAACATAAGGGCATTTGAGGAATTATGTCAAAACATAAGGGTATTTCAACAATTATCAAAACTACAAGATACATTGTAAGTTGACTAGGGGCATTCGATAAATTTTTTAAAAGTTAGGGGTATGTGGGAAAATATGTCAAAACATAAGGGTATTCTGTAGTTTTTCTCTAAAATTATTGATCTTCACTGTAGCAACATTATTGTGTATATACAAGTATCATGTACCTCAATAATATGTATACATATACGGGTGAAAGCATGCTAGGGTGTACCATCTAAAGTTCTTTTTAGGGAGTGCAAAACTACCCAAAAAAGTACCCAGCATTGGGTACTGGGAACTTGCATAAATGTCTTAATAAACAATAACTTTGAGAGTTGATTCATTAATGTTAGTTCTAATAGTATTGTTATCCTCTAATACTATAGATCGACATGTTATTGACCTTCAATTCAAAAGTTTTGAATTGATTTTAATGAAAAGAAAAAACAGAAAGTACCAATTTTTAAAGTACCCAGTGAAGGTACTTTTGAGGGTTCCAAAAGTGGTACATCGTAGCATGCTTTCACCCATACCATCAATAATTTTAGTAGCTATCTATCCATCAATTGGTTTTATATTTTCTATTTTGTGGTTATCAACAATTTTGGAGGATACTTGAGCTTAAGAAGTAGGAGAAATTACTTCAGCTTGAGCAAGTTAGCTCATGTCAAAATTCTATAAACTTTGTTATTCTCTCCGATTTAATAAATCATGCTTATTGATGGTTCTTAGCAAAGCTTATGGAAGCTAAAGACAATGGAGAGGATGATCTCAACATCGTATTTAGTTGTAATAGATCGGTAAGTCTCTACAAGTTATTGTGTTCAACCATTTTGCATTCAATATGCATCTCATAAGCATCGCACATTTATATTATTTATCAATTTGCAAACTTCATGATTCGATGTGGGCATGCGGCCAGGATTTTCGAATTGATGGCATTGACAAAGCTTGGGGCACTTTTGATTCTGGAACAATTGCCTTCTTTAACTAGAAGAGTCAATCAAGTGCTAGGGATAATAATCCCGTTGATGGAAATCTTGAATATGTTGGGGTTTATTATTGATATTATTGACGTTGAATTTCGTTCATTTCCACAGACTATACTAAAAGCCAAGTGGTTGAAGCCTCTATACTATGCAAGGAACCAAACAATGCAATGACATCCATCTGGTTTTTTTGAGATTGATTCAACACAAATCTTATCAAGTTCAACAAGTGTTTTTCAATGTCAACCCTCAAAAGGAATTTTGATAGTTGCGGCATGGTATGATTCTGGCTAGTTAGCGACATGAGACAACAAAATTCTTATTGTCTCGATGGGACAGACCAATTTGACAAAAGGTTGCTAGTACTCTGCCATTGGTTGCTCCAGTGGCTATTGAAGGGTGCATGTGGATCTCCCACCAGAGTGTTCATGAGCATAGGCTGTGAACTCTATGTGTAGGCTGCTTGTCAGTAGTGATATCCTTCCGCTATCCACTAAGTGGTCCCTTCAGCTCGCACCTCCTAGTTGGAAACGTATGTGGACTTGGGCTTGGGATAGACTACTTCATCCTAAGGTGGCTATGCTTTGGTGGCAGATTCTTCACAGATGCCCTCGTGTGAATGTGCTTATCCACAGATTCGATCCTCGAGTGTCAGCATTCTGTCCACTGTGCAAGCAAGGGAACGAGACTATTGAGCATTGTTTCTTTTTATGTAATAATCTCCAGCCTGTTTGGTCTTGGCTGCTTTCTCTCTTTCATGTGACATTGACAAGTCAGCAAATGCTCCTGGCTATTTATCCGAATACTTGGAATAAGTTGCGGAGCCAAGCATTTCAATTAGCATCAGGATGGTTGTTGTGGTCCATCTGGAAGAGCAGAAGATTGTGTGTCTTTCAAGGTTTAGATATTCCTCCTATAGTTGTCCTCCAGGATGCACAAGTTAGAATTGCTAAGGCCTACCATTGTTCTTTTTTTTTGAAGAACGACAAACTTTATTGAAACACCAAGCCAAAAGCCAGATATAAATGCAGAGGCGGGAATAAAATTTCAGAGGATAATCATGATCCACTGAATAGAACTACCAGCCTATGCATAAGACAACACACTCAAATAGGGCTCAAATATCAACTGTTGCTTGGCAGGAGCAAGGGAAGAACAATGGTAGGCCTTAGCGATTCTAGCTTGTGCGTCCTAGAGGACTACTGCAGGAGGAATATCCAAACCTTGAAAGATACACAATCTTCTGCGTTTCTAGATGGACCACAACAACCATCCTGATGCCAAATGAAATGCTTGACTCCGCACCTTATTCCAAGTATCCGGATAAATAGCCAGAAGCACTTGCTGACTTGTCAATGTCACATGAAAAAGAGAAAGCAGCCAAGACCAAACAGGCTGGAGATGATCACATAAAAAGAAACAATGCTCAATGGTCTCGTCCCTTTTCTTGCACAGTGGACAGAATGCTGACACTCGAGGATCAAATCTGTGGACAAGCACATTCACCCGAGGGCATCTGTGAAGAATCTGCCACCAAAGCACAGCCACCTTACGATGGAGTAGTTTGTCCCAAGCCCAAGTCCACATACGTCTCCAACCATTGTTCTTCGCTTGCTCCTGCCAGCGATAGTTGATATTTGAATTGCATTTGAGTGTGTTGTCTTATGCATAGGCTGCTGGTTCTACTCAGTGGGTCATGATTATCCTCTAAGATTTTATCCCCCCCCTGTGCATTTGTATCTGGCTTTTGGCTTGGAGTTTCAATAACGTATTCACAAAAAAAAAATCTCACACAATAGGTTGAGTATGTGCAAGTGTAGGTTCTCCATTGCTACCCCAACAAATATTTTGAAGCATAAAAATTGCCAAATAGATACTCGTTAGAGCAGCAATACCCAGCAAATATTTTGAAGTATAAAAATTGCCAAATAGATACTCGTTAGAGCAGCAATAATGAATCGGTAATCAATCGGTAAGAGGAACCTATTTTAAACGAAATGCACCTTCTGCCTCGATCGTCAGATATGTTCATCCTATGACCTAGATTGTATGTTGGGGCCTATAGACACCTCTCGTTTTGATTATGGTCGTTTATGATTGGGGGCATCTATGATTTTGAAATATGAATACAGGTTCTATTAGGTTTTGGGACTCGAACCTCTGTCAAAATAATTCAATACCCTAATAAAAATGCTTTAGCTAATGCAATCATCGAGATAAACGCTTATTTTTTCTACTGAATCTATTTTTTTTTTCTTTTTTCCTTTTTTAAGTAATAATCCGTTCAATTGTTTTGAGGGCATAGTCTATGGTCTCAGGAATTGTGATTTATATATCCATATCAAATCCCCCTCGAACCCCCCATTATTGTGCTACATATAGCAATATGCAATTGCAACAATATCAACAATGCGCTGGTTAAAGGTGTAGTCTAAGTTTGTAAGATGTGCGCATCTTAAGATAAGATGCTTAGATGTAGATGTATGCGCATCGACACCCGCATCTGACGTAGATGCTTCACCTATTTTTTCCATTTTTTTTTTTTTTTTTTTTTTTCAAAAACACTTCAATTAGGTTGCCTGGAACCGTTGACCCTAAAATAGGTGCAATTTGTTGCCTCTTTGGCCTCCCTGTAACTATTTTTTCTTCGAAGCTCTCTATTGACGATGGAGCAGGCAGCAATCTGGGTCTGCAGGGTCTTTATGGAGGTCGAGAGCTAGACCAGAAGTTTGCATCAGGGTGGGAAAGTATGCAACAAAGAAAAAAGTTCTTTTGCAGCAGGTCATGAGGCCTGCAAAAAGGCAAAAGGATCGCAGCAAGAAACCTGTAATAACAACATCTGTAACATTTTTCTCTTCTATTATTTATATATATTCTGTGTTTTAGTGTTAAAAGTCCTCATAGATCAAAGGTATCTAAAACTGCAATGGATTGAAGGTTTTTTCAATAATTTAAATTTTCTTTAGATGCATCTTATTCGCATCTTAAAATTTAGATGCTTCGATGCTTTAGATGCTTTCGATGTGTCGCATCTAACGCATCTCTCTTAAGATGCTTTTGAACTTAGGGTGTAGTTATGATTAATAAAGAATTGGACCAATTAATCTTTTTCAGAATTAAAGTTGCAAAATTTTACTATACAGTCACACCAACATTAAAGTCGTATATGTCCAAAAGGGCAGAAAACTCCCATCCATTATCCTTTCATGCATATGAAAGAGCTTCTAATAATGTGGTGCCACTTTAAGCTGATAAAAGATGTCCCAGGACAAACGAGACAAATAAATTTGCTGTGAACTCTTTTTTTTTGATGGAATATCATCAGCAAGAGCATCACGTGAGCCTGAAATTTGGAGTGAAACTTAGAACCTTCATAAAAAAATGCTTTTTCCTAGGCAATGTCTATAGAGATCAAGACAGATAAACTCGAATAATTTTAACCAAGCTAAAATGCAAAGTTAGGGTGACATAGATTCAACCCTCGCCTCGAATGGCGCCGCGCCACGTGGCCCTGGTTGTTGTCCCCTCATCGGATTCAAGACAGAGGGGCATTCCTGTATACAAAAGGCATTCCATATTACATCTATGGCATGACCTTTTTATCTTAGAAAGACGTGCATAAAAGCTAATCACAGCTTTGCATCGAGACGAAAAATCTAGTTTGTATCTGGAAAAATGAGGCACCTACTTTTAATTGTTCCTTTGATAATCCAAGAAGATGAGTTACCTCACACGATGCATCCAACGGAAACTCTCACTATGCAATTGAAACTTTGCTTGAAATTTAATTAGAATGCTACTTCCACAACTACCTCCAGCTAGAATTGATACATAAAAAACCCATTCAAGTTGTGCCTACGACAAATCCAAAACCCACATTGTCATAATCCAATTTTTGGGCCAGGGACACATAAGCCCAACTCTGCACCTTGACTAGAAGCTGGCTACAGCAAAATGATGTGAAACAGTCCCAAACACAAAAAGTTGAGGGGATTAATAAACTGGTTGTAAAAATATGGCCATTGCGCTCCTCTCCACTCCTCTCCACTGCACGCAAAGCTTCACTTTCCACATTTCGTTATGGGCCATGGTATCTGCAGATCCTCCGACCACCGAAGTAGTCTAAGGTGCACCTCATCTTGTTGCATTAGTGGAATCTAGGCGTAACACTACAATCCTCATAGCTGGGCTTAAATGATATTGGCCGAAGGATATTTTGCTTTTGACAATATACAACACCTATTATTTATTTATTTTTATTTAGTTTTGTCATGCAATGGCTGATACCGGCGTCCGGTGTTGCCGTGGACAGATTCAGAACTGTGCGTGCTGCCATGGGGGAGGAGCTGCAGATCTTCATAGTTCTTGGTGATTACTCAATAACGGAAATGGACTTGCTTACAAGCTAACTATTTCGGGATCATAAGGCGAAGGAAATGCCACAGCCTTCGGTTGTATTGGCCACAGCAGGTTACGACCATACCATACGTTTCTGGGAGGCTACAAGTGGCCGCTGTTATCGGACACTCCATTATAATGATTCGGTATGTCTTTTTAAATTTTACACTTGACCGTTTTGTTATTAAGTTGAATCTAAATAGCAGTTTTCTTGCTCGTTCCATATCTTTATTTATTATCAGAATATCAGACTTCTTCTTTCTTATTTTTGTTTGTTTAAATCAAAGTTCATTTTCTATGAATGCAGCAAGTGAACAAGCTTGAAATTAGCCCAGACAAGCATTACCTGGCTGCAGCTGGAAATCCTCATATCCGGTTATTTGAAATAAATTCGAACCATCCACAGCCTGTATGTATGAAATGTGCATGTTTTGCTTCACTCTTTTATTTGGACCAAGGACTTTACTTTATCACCTCATTATACGCAGGTAATTGATTATGACAACCATACAAACAATGTGACAGCTGTGGGCTTCCAATGTGATGGGAAATGGATGTTTTCTGGATCAGAAGATGGCACTGTGAAGATTTGGGATCTACGGTGACGTACCTCTTTGCCCCATGATATGGACTTTTAGTTTGTAGTAAATGGTCCCGATGCCTTATCTATTTACTGATGAGAAACAATATAGTGCTCCATGCTTGTTAGTTGTCATTGAGCTGCAAACTCTGATGGAACTAAGCCTTGGCTTACAGGTAGGGTCACTGCAATATGAAGTGTTGGGGGCATACTTCTGGCCTTTCTTTGAGTCATGTTGTCTTTTCCCATAACATCCCACTGAACCGTCCGCCAGGTGAGCAGTGCTATGAGGATTGGCCTTCATGACCAGAAACATGTGGACGGGATATCATGGACATCCATTTACATTATTGTTAGATATACGAATAGCCGGTCAATACTTTAAAGAAAGTGAGGACCTTTTTTTCTTGAGGGCTTATGGTTGTATTTGGCTTTTATTATTACCGTTGTACTGTCAAGCATTGTTTGAAAATGAAGGATGCTATAAGTATTGTTCTTAAACATGATCTGTTTCTATTTCCTTAGAGCACCAGGTTTCCAGCGGGAATATGAAAGTCGTGCAGCAGTCAACACAGTTGTATTACATCCGAATCAGGTGAGGCAATGAGAACTTTGCACATTGATAATGGTGAATTGTTTTCTCATCATTGGATACTGCAGACTGAGCTAATATCTGGAGATCAGAATGGCAATATACGGGTTTGGGACCTTGCAGCAAGTTGTTGTAGCTGTGAACTGGTAATGTGATGGTCTATTAGAGGAAGTTCATAGTTTATTTTTGAATGGTAGCAAACTAGGTAGGTGCTTCTGTAATGTTGCCATGGGGAAGATGTGAGTGCTCGTAAATAACTACCATCTTTTAATCCTGGACCCCCTTCCCAGGGGACAAACCATTATGTATTGGTATAGAAATCTCAAGCATTTGTTGCTATAATTAATAGCTTCATCAAAGCCTGTTCAAATATTCATGATCGACATGTGTATATAATGAAGGGTACGATCCATGGATTGGGCTAATGATTCCATGCTAATGCATCTGATCTGCTTGGCATAATGGAAGAAACATGAACTAATGCATATAAATGGAGTGAGGGGCAGTTTACAGTTCCCTGCACAAGTGTACCGCATACATGAAGGACAGGCATTACCCAAACCATTATCTTCATCTGAATCCATAGTAAAGTGGGCACTGATTTCTTTGACTTATTCCTGAGTTTTATGATTGGTGATTGCAAGGTGCCAGAAGTGGATACAGCCATTCGATCCTTGACTGTTATGTGGGATGGTAGTTTAGTTGTGGCAGCCAACAACCATGGTATATGCTATGTATGGCGATTACTTCGTGGAACTCAGGTTTGGGAGTTGGTATAGTTTGTATTCGTTTATGTAAACAAGAAATATTTGTTGACATTTTGGGGTTGATCTGCAGATGATGACAAATTTTGAGCCTCTCCATATGCTGGAAGCACACAAAAACACTTACATTCTGAAATGTCTTTTGTCTCCTGAATTTTGCGAGCATCGGTAAGCAATGCTTGGATTTGTAGGTCATATTGTTTCAAGAATATGAAAGCTACTAGGTTACAGATATTTAGCGACAACTTCCTCAGACAAGACCGTGAAGATATGGAACACTGATAACTTCACATTAGAACGAACTTTGATAGGTAAGGCAAACCACGTTCACAACAATGATGTGCATTTCATTTTCCTTTTTTCTTATTCATCTAAGATTTCAGGTCATCAGCGTTGCGTATGGGATTGCGTATTTTCAGTGGATGGCGTATTTCTAGTAACAGGTGTTACGACTTACATCAGTTTTACCTTTTTCTTTTTCTCAGAGCTATACGTTTGATGAAAAATATAATGTGGCAAATTATAAATTATATTATGAAGCTACAATAACTAAAGTGGATGATTGCAGCATCGTCTGATACAACTGCAAGACTTTGGGAGCTGTCAACTGGAGATGCCATTCGAGTCTACCAAGGACATCAGAAGGCAACCACGTGTTGTGCTTTGCATGATGGCAATGAACAACAGGCTGCTTTGTAGCAGCATGGAGTTAATGATTTTTGCAAGTTCTTTTACGGAAAGCCATTTCTCTGTACTTGTTCTTATTCCTTACCATGTTAGCCGATATTTGGTGCAACTTTGTTTTTTGGCTGTATTTGTACTGTACATTACATGTATATACTATATAGTCGTTGTCATGCCACAATTTTATATTTTTAGTACTTGAAAGTGATATTGCATCAAATTAGAGTGGCACAGAGCTGAAGTAGAGATTGCTGTAAGACCAACCTTTGGCCATTGGACGTGGACTTAAGATAGATAAAAAGTTTCTAGGTAAAGAATGGTAAATCCAAAGCTTTGCATCTTATCCTTACTGCAAGTTTCCCAAAATTGGTTTGGAGGAATGATCCGAAGTGCTATTTCATTCCTAGTAAAAATAGAGAAAAAACTTTCACGCAGTACTTGTGATATATGAAAACTCATGAGATTTGAGATCCCAAGATCTAGGTAGTTGAAATGCAGAGTGATGCAAACACTTGTCCTTTAGTTCTGTGTGCAGCCATGCATAAAATGAGAGGTACCCTGTTCTTTCTTTCTATGGCAAATACTTTGCTGCTTTTATGTGGTGTATGGGCCATGTTCACGGCCACAAGCATTGGTGCGCCTGATGCCCTTTATGCAGGCCAAAGTTTGGGCGTAGAAGGCCAGCTGATTTCTAATAATGGGCTTTATGTGCTGTTGATGCAAAGTGATTGTGACCTTGTGCTCTACCAAATCAATGTTAAGGCTTTATGGAGGTCTGGTACAAGCTCTCCAGTCAGTGGTTGTAGTGTTAGCATGCAAAACGATGGCAACTTGGTCATCTTTGATAGCAATAATAATTCTATATGGTCTACAGGAACCAGTGGCGATGAGGATCAATACATGCTTGTCTTGCATAATGATGGTAACCTTTTGATCTATAATTCTTATGGTTTTGCCATATGGGCTACTAATACTAAAGGCTAGCACCAAATATGGCTATCATATATGCAAGACAATATGACAAAAGGCTAGTCTCCCATATGTATCTAGTAGTTTTTTTATTTGTGAAATCATTGTGTACAATGTGATTGGGCACTTACAGTTACTAGAATAATGTCCAAGTGATGTGAATTGTCCTGATTGTTCATGGAATACAATTGAAATACAAGCACTAAAGGCATGGCATTCCAAGATCCATACGTAGTGGTATCGCAAGTCATAAAAGCAAGGGATATGTGAGGCAACTAAATAAGCACTTATATAAACTTAGCAACAGAAATTGCCAAAAAAAGTCAAGCAAAAGAATGTTAGAAACAAAACATGTAGATCCCAAATAGACTATTTGGAACATTTTTTATGAATTGAATTGGCAACGATGGAAACGGCTAAGATATCATGCTTAAACTAATAGCCTTTAGTATTGGTAGCCCATATAATAACCTCAGAAGAACTGTAAAGCACAAGGTTACCATCATTCTGTAGGATGAGCCTGTATTGGCCCTCACTACCACTAGTTTTAGTAGCCCAAATAGTAACATTACGATCATCAGTCATGACCAAGTTACCATCACCTTGCAAGGTGATGCTACAACCACTAACTTCACCTGCTGTATCGGAACTCCATAGAGGTCGAACATCAATTTGCCAGAGCTCAAGGTTGCAGTCAGGTTGCATCAGAAGCACGTAAAGCGAATTACTAGATGTGAGCTCTCCATCTTCCCCCAGGCTCTGGCCTACATACAGTGTATCAGTAGTTGCTTGGCAAATTTCAATGGAGGCCACTATGGCAATTATCAAGCATTTCCTTAGCAGACACTTTGCCATAGCCATGAGGAAATTTCTATATGGGAAATATTCTATATGCCAAGAGTAGACATTAAAATATGCCACGTTGCAGATATAGTTCTACATAGAACAAGTTGTGGAATAAATAAGTGCGCACCTTTTTTACGTGAATCTCCTGTCACGAAATAAACCAGGCTCTTCAGCGGCTTAAAAGCTTGTCTTGCTTTGTGAAAATCTGACACAGTAGCGAGTTTTGCAGCTAAAGATGAAGCCGAATTTGCATGATATCTTACACATGAATCCGTTGGCAGACAAAAGCCATAAAAATCCAAACTTCAAGCAATCACTAACAGATCACAAGACCCACCAACCCAGTACCTTCGAATAGAAGACGCCTTCAGCCTTAGCATCTGGTCTGTTGGATATGGCCGGGAAGAAGAAGCGGCTGCTGCTGGCTATGGCCATGGCCATGGCCGTTGCATTATGCCACGCAGTTGATACTCTGTTAACAGATGAATCCTTGGGAGTGGATATGCAATTGCGGTCCAACAATGATATTTTTATTGTTTCCTTGCAGTCCGACTGTAACGTAGTGCTTTACATGAGTACCAATGGTCAAAACCTTTGGATTTCTAATACAACTAATCAGGGCATTGGTTGCGTCCTTACCATGCAAAATGATGGTGACTTGGTTTTATTTGATAACCAAAACCTTATGGTCTGGTATACTGACACCCGCGGCCCTGTCGATCAATACACACTTAACCTTCAAGATGATGGCAACCTAGTTGTCTACAATTCTTCTCTTGTACCCATTTGGGCTACTAATACTACTACTTTTGTGTAAGATTTATTATGAAGTGTCCGTTTTTTTTGTTAAATGTATTGTAGTTCCAGAAATTCTTGAAGAACAAAAGAATTCATATTACGTTCTGGCCTTCCATGGTTAGCTGGCTTGTATGTCGAATTTTGAACTGTTCAGCTTGAGGAAGAGCTTTTTAAATGCTTAATTTTTCTTTCTAGTCTAAGGACTCTTACCTTTTATAATTCATAGCTACAGTCCTTAACAGTACATATTAAACAATACATGATGCTATATGGTCGAGGAAAATGGGAGGAAGATTCTGCATATTGAAAAATATAAGTAGGCGTCTAGACACGGTTTGATGCAGTAACATGGTAATAAATATCTGATAGTAGAACTGTATGTTTAATGCTGTGCCAAAACTGTATTTGGATCGTTTGGGACAAAACGACCAAAATTTTCTTTTTCCCCCTTTTTGATTTGTTGCATCCCGTGGGTGCCAAGAATGCCGAAACAGACAGAGGATAATAGGTCGGCTAGGTCGGTGGGTCGGCCCTTTAAGGAAGAAAATTCGAAGCAATTGAAAAGAAACAAGACCGTCAGGTGGTACAGTTTACTTAATCGCTGCTTTAACTCCTCTGCACGTGATATTTGACAAAGCTCGACAGGAGGAGGAATCATAGGGATTGTATACCGATCTTCTTTAATAGTTTATGAACAAGCAGTTCTTACTAGGTGTGTGTGTGCTGCTTCTCAAGCTTATCCTCTCTAGAGATTCCGCAACAACTATGGCTGCTTCACCTCCTAGTTTCCGGAAGGACAAAGTCCCATACAGGGTAATTGATGTGGACGCAACCTTGCTTAGCAATGGCGGGTTCAGGTTTTGCAAGGCAGATAGCATCTCGGATTTCTGTGTGGTCTCTCACAAGTGGAACGACCATGTTGTGGCGCTGATGAGAGGGATCAAAGAGGCTGCTGCCACAGAGAAGCTGAGTTACCCGCAAGCAGTGACAAATAAGAACTGGGCTCATGTCCCTGCAACAGAGCATGTATACCAGAGCATCAGGGAATTCCTTGAGGTTCTTCAAGTGCAAGGAGTGAAGAAAGTATGGATGGATACACTATGCATCGACCAGAGTGAAAATTCAACAGAGACAACTCGGGAGATCCCGCTGATGGGGGCGTACTACCGCCATAGCAGTGCATGCTATGTGCCCATCAACGGATTTGGATTCAACTACCAGCTTCAGATGGGACAGCAAGTGACGAGGATAGAATGGCTCAACAGGGTGTGGACTCTTCAAGAATTTTTGCTTCCTGATAAGGTCTACTTCCTTGTTGAGGTAGAGCCGTGGATGGAGAAATGGCTGGCACTTCGAGTGGCCACGGCCGGCAAGGATCTGCCACACTTCTGCAGTTGTTGCGTAGGGAAATTCAGCTTCATGTTGGAGGAGCTGAAGGAGATGTTCAAAGAAATGAAGGATGTTAATTGTGGGGTGGAGAAGATCAGGCAGGCTGACCTCAACCACACTTGTCAGTACTGCCGGCAACCGCCTCTCCTGAGGAGAGCATTCACCAACAAGGCTCAGAAAGTTTACTTGGTTCAGCGAGAGGCGATATTTGCAGTAGCATTGTTGGCACAGTTCCATACCCGAGTGCAGACCAATTCGTGGGAGGAGACACCAGAAGAACGGCGGGAACGAACTAAAGAGGTCCTTCCATTAATAGGCAGGAACGAATGGCTGCTTCGGGTGATGCATGTGAGGAAAGAAGGTGGCTGGTTCAACTCGTTTGAGATCTTCATCGAGATCTGCAAGAGGCAGTGCACAGAGGAACGAGATCGCATTCTGGGAGTCCTGGGGCTCCTTGGCGTGAAGGCAGCTACTAATAAGGAACAGGACGTAGAAGAGGAGAAGGAGCCTCTTAGATTTACTGCAGCCACGCCAGAACAGCAGCTGGTAGAGCTAGCGAGTTCACCGAGCAGCTGCTGGTGGAGATTTGCTGCATGGATAATCATAGCGGACGGTTCATGCCGCAGATGTCCTGGATCCCTGATTTCACCGGCCTCGTCTCCGACAGCGGCATCCCACTTTTTCGCTACAAGGATGAAACTAAGACGTACCACAGCATGGCAACCGATGTCTATGTAGCCCCGCACGGATCAATCACCTTAACTGTGAGAGTGCTGAAAGGATACGTCACATGCGTAGATCCAAAGAACCTGTCGTGGCAAGCACAAGGGCATCGCCTTCACTTCCGGCATGGTTCCCTCCTTTATCGGCAGTATGACGACGATTTGTTTGCTTATCAGAAGCAATTCGGTCACGAAGAAGTGCAATTATACAATAAGGAGCATGTGCATACTGATGTAGACAGAGCCTTCGGTGGCTCTGATGGTACTCTTGAACTCACCTTCAACGAACACGGTTCCTTCAGACTCCCCTTTAAGAATGTTGCCTCCTTCAAAGGCTTCGAAATGTGGTTGTTGTATCTTGGTCACTACCATGGTAAGGCCACTGTGTTGCTTTGCCTCCACAAGCGTGGCTTTGGGAATGAGGTACATAAGATTGGAATCCTCCATGCATCTTATATGGGGACGCGGAAACTCTTGGACAATATAAAAGACCCTCCTCAAGCTATCACCATTGCAGGTTATGGGAAGTACTTGGATGACCATGTGGATTTAGTACACACTAAACGTAAACCACACACTAAATCCAAACGTGCCCAGAGGGCATAAGTTCTTCCTGCAATTGTTTTGGTTGTAACTTTTTATAAGGTGTTAATTTGAGCATGCTTTGAGGTAAGGCTATAACTATAGTCAAAGGCTATTAGTAATGTTGTTGCTGGGTGTAAGTTGAGAGCTTATAAATGTTTTGGACCGCAATGAGAAAAGCGTGCCAAAAATATGCTCGCTCTATAATCTTTATTTTTGTAATTGTGGCATGCATATGTAAAGTGAGGCATTCTGTGATATTATATTAATTTTAAATATTCACAATTCTATTCGATTTGCTTGATATGTATGGATCTTACATTCAATATTGATATATCTTAGTAGAAATGATGCCCAATGTTGAATGTTTGGGCAACAAATACAAATGCACCTATCACAAGGCCCCCAAAAAGAAACTGTTATTATGTTTTTGTGTGATTATTTGTGTTATACTACTAAGATAAACTAATATTACTTTGTGGGTTAATATGTTGAATAACTAGATGCAGTTAAATAGTGAGGTTTGTATTTAAGGTTTTTCAGTGTGGTATATTTACATAGCAAGCATAGATATTTTCTTATTATGGTTTGCTAGTATAGTTTACCACTATGGTTCTTTGTGGTAGTGAATTGTCTTGGTTTATTGCTATGTTCTATTGCTAAGTGACATGATGTCTAATTAATAGTATATGTTGTAAACCACTAGCATTTCTAGCTTAAAGAATCCGCAAGTCATACTAGTGTCCCAATCAACTCATGAATACCTCGTCGCATGAACCATGGATGTCATAGAATAAAGACTTCAAGTTTTACGTTAAAACAATTAATAGTTTATCTCTCAAAATGATTGTGGCTTTGTATCTTTAAAGTTATTTGTATTGGATGTAAGCCAATTATGTTTCAAATTGAGAAATCAATATTAATTTAGTAAGAAAATTAAAGACGTATTCTGCTTGTAAACCACCATATGATTTAGCTTTAAGAATTTGTGCAATTCATGGTGGTTTCCCTATGAAATCAATCAATGTAATGTCATATGAGCTGGTGTTTATTTACAAAATAAAGGACTCGTGGTTCAGCTTTAAGAATTTGTGCAACTCATGGTGGTTCTTCTATGAAATGTCATATGAGCCAATGTTTGTTTACAAAATAAAGGACTCATGGTTTAGCTTTAAGAATTTGTGCAACTCATGGTGGTTCTTATATGAAATCATGAATTAAGAATTTGTGCAATTCGCGGTGGTTCCCCTATGAAATCATCATTATAATGTCATATGAGCCCGTGTTTGTTTATGAAATAAAGCACTCGAGTTTATTTTGAAATAATATAAACAAGTTTTTTCATCCAAATAGGTAATGGCTTTGAATCTTTAAAACATCATGTGCTAGAATCAAACCTATAAAAATCAATTTATAAGGTATGCATTGACATGAGCTTATACTTCTACATTCTTATTTCAACCAAAGATTATTATGCAAATACATTGTTATAGAATCAGCACACAAAAATAGCTGGCAATTTCTTTTTGAAATTTTCAAAAGGGTCAGCACTTTGGCTAGCCCTTACTTAATAATACTTGCAACAAGTATTCTAGAATCTCTTTTGAAATTTTTGAGATGGCCAGCACTTCAGCTAGCCCTCATTCAACAACATTTGAAGCAATTAGTGTCTCCATATTGGATTCTCTTTTCCAAGCATCTAAGCAAGAAAGCTTGGACACATCATACAAAAGCATTTCTTCTTGATTGTTCAAAAGAAAGGCTCGCATATTTGCTAGCCTCCATCATTCGATACAAATGGAAATAGTTCCAGACATTTCCAGCATCCACAAAGCTTCATATGGGTGCAAGCATTGCTGTTGCCTCTTCAATCGCTCAATATTGCCCCCTTCTGTCACACATTATCTAACCTGTAAAATCACATACAACGAGGATTTGCTTTAGACAATATTAGATCTGCGTACAATCAAGATAAAGAGACATTTAGCAACGTAGATAAAAGCACTTGCACATTGCCAACAAGAATGTCTATTCTTTTCCTGTTCTGTTCTACTATTTTCAGAAGGTCAGCTCTTTTGCTAGGCCACATTCATGGTAAACATTTTTGCACAGGCAGAGTGAGACATGTTAGCACCAAGCAGGACTCGCCTAATTCATTCAATCTATTTACATATATGTACTGAACCTGCACACATACATACATTTTTTTACAGAACTATGGTAGAGAAGAATCTAATTGCTTCAGCTATCGAGTACAAAAAATCCAAGCAAAGTCTGATCTTACCTTTGCATTAGACATTTACCTTCATCACTTCAAGCTTGCAAATCAGGTGTGGCAAATTAAACAAGCAAAATATGCCACCGCCTCAATTGATCCGGTAAATTGCCTCTATCAATTCGATAAATTCCACTGCCTTGGATCAGCTTACAAAATAGTATATAGACACATATTTTTGCATCAGAACTATGGGGCACACAGATCCAATTTGCATCAGAACTACGAAACACAAGAAATCCAGGATAATTTTTGTTTGCGAAGTCTGATCTTACCTGCGTTGGACATTTACGGTGTGCGCAGCTTGAAGAGATCTGAGTTTGTAAGTCGGATACCTATATTTTGCATGATAAAAAGAACACCTTAAAGAATAGGGTTTTACCTGGAAGTCCCAGCCCAAGGTGGATTCTTAATACTTGTAAGAAGGGACTGAAAAATATAAGGGCTTCATATCCAAATCAGGGATGATATGGAATGCATGGATGAATGATGCAGAAACTCCCGCAGCGGAGTACGACAAGATGGTCCCGCTGCTGGTGGTGCAGGTGGAAGGAAGGTAGGGAGCTGCTACAAGTCTCGACAAGAGCTTCTGACGAAAAAACTGCAGAAGCAGATGTAGTATCAGCGATAGCAAATAGTAAGGGCGGCATGCCATCGCCTCAAGCCGGAATGGAGGAGGTATTTTTGGCCAAAGTTAGGGTTTGTATTTTAGGGTTCATCTTGCACAAACGATCCAGATCTTGCCGTCGAAGATCTTGTCGTCGATATCTACTGGACATGAATTTATTCTGGCTCTTTAGCGAATAAATTCCCCTCCCCTGAATTTTTGTTGCATATACATGTTATACCAATTTTATAAATTTTAAACATGTTCATGTTGAAAAGTTTTACCGGTTTCAATGGGAGGGAGTGTTGACCCGAGCCAAGTTTGGTGATTTATATTGTGCATAGGTTTGGCGTCTTTTAGACTAGCATATTTTATGTATGCTCCAAATTTATACAGCTCGCACTACAAGGTATTTGTAGTGCTATAGTAATGCCATGGTATTTGTAGTGCTATAGTAATGCCATGGCAAAGAAACACTTGTTCAACCATAATTTCTAGCCTCAAATCAAGTGTCCCAAGGCTCGCAAGCGTGTAAGAGGAACACTTACGTTTGTATAAAGGATTTAGCTCAGCTTAACTTAGCTCTGCCTCGCCCTACCCAGCTCTACAATATTTATTTTTGTTTGAAAGGAATACCATTGGATCCTTTTGAGCATTGGATGTACCATCTTGTACTATCTTTGATTTTATACTAGGCTAATCCTAAGGTTGTGATATGTTGTATTGCATTATTTTTTGTGCATTATCTATGGGGAATATATGGAAGTTGTGCAACAAATAATATATGACATATGAGATTGGACTGATTATCATCATCCAATAAAGTCTATGTATTTGAAATCCTTCATTCTTTCAAAATGACAAAGAAAATAAAAATGTCCAGCTTTACCCATTGTGCATATATAATGAACATGTGCGTATCACTACTACTAGGTTTCATGCATCAAGGTCATGTGCGCAACTATGCAAGCTTACATTTCTTTGCTTCTAAACAGTAGGTTGTGGATGCCTTCTTGTTTATAAACTTGAACTAGATGGTGCAACTATGATCTTTCTTTCTTTCTTTTTCTTATCAACCACCAAAGTGTGAGAACAGCAAACATAGAACAGTCTCGCATGTTTACCTCTTTCTTTAAGTCTTCGTGTGATTTTGACATGTTTTCTATTTGCAAACACCTAGCAGATAAAATTGCAGCAAACTGATTGGATTTTAAAGGGCATAAAACATCCGCTGACATGGCGCAGAAAGAGCTCCAGCTACGCCGAAGCCCTCGAAAATCTTTTGTGATCTCTTCACCTTTTCAAATCACTTTGTTCCTACCGTTTCTTGGCAAATTTGGGTTGTAATCTTTGTCTTTTAGTTCAATCATGTGGTTCTTGGTGTGGTATGCATGATCCCCAAGGCATTTATTAATGATTAGGTGGTTAATTGGGTAAACAGCTGGATCTTGGCATGACAAAAATTTAGGGTTCTTGGAAACTGACGATATATCCCACAGACATTTTATGAAAAAGAAGACTTGGATATATAAGAGATAGCACAGGTGGATTATTAAACTGGCGTGCTATGCCCACGGGATTTGTCGGTTCACAGCCCCACACGAGTGTACCACGTGGGGAGATTGAATGGGAGAGTCTAGGCCGGGGGAGGTAGATAGGAAAAAAAATTTAGTTCATAGACCTTGGCACGATTCCTAAGAAACTCAAAATGAAGGTCAAAATGAGCCCTTTTTTGAAAATTCTTTTTTGCAAACAGAATCTGGCAATGAGAGATGATGAGATGTCAGACAAGTTGGCAAAATATCTTTTTTCTAGTCAAACTTTTGATGAGATGGAAGTGATGTGTGTGACACATGTGTGGTGATGTGGAAGCATTAGTGATGATGTGGCATGATGACCTGTCCCTTTAATAGTCCAAATACCTTATTTAGGAAAGAAATTTTGAAGAAAATAGATTTTTCATGAAAGTGACATGTGTGCGTGATGACATGGCAAGAATGGTGATGTGGATGGTGACTTGGCAACTTCTGAGTGGTGACATGGATCAATTTGGCACTAGTGCATATAGAATTGCAAACTTTAGGCAATAAGTTGATCCTTTGACTTTTCTTGATTCCCTTAGGAATTTTTGCACTTTCTCTCTCAGAGGGAATTTGACCCTAGATCATGGAGATGGCCAAATTGAGTGGAATTTTTTGCCTTTTACAAGATGGTGGTGGCATGATGAATGTGTGAAGTGTGAATGGTGCATGAATGACATGTTTTGACTAGAAAAAAGTTTCTTTTGCCAATTTGCTATGGGATATGAAGGCTAGGCATGGAATTTGAAGCAAATGGGATCTTTTGCGTAGGAGAAGAGATGATGAGCTTAAGAGATGGATCATGTGAATTAGTCATGCCAAGAACTCAATAGTAAAACCACATAACAAGTCAACTCAAGGGGTCTTCCAAACTTCAAATTTGCTTTGCTTGAATCACCTTTCCTTGCATGATTGTGTTATCTTTTATGAATACCTTCACCTTGCTCTTCAAGTATCCACTTATGATTCCTAGGGATGTGTTCTCTTCAAATCAATGGTATTTGTATATCTGTGCTCAAATCAACATGCAGACATAAGTATATCAACATGTGTCTTGCTCTTCTATGCTGCCGCATGGCAGCATTTAGGTTTCGTGAGATTATAATTTCCAGAAGCTCTATTATGCTTTAATTTGGTCCACAGTCTTTTTAACCTGGTTTGAACAGAAGTAATCAGCCACACGGAAGATCCTTGCTATTTCTTTCTTTGACAATTGGGCCTGAATGATAATTTACTAGTCCCTCTAATAGTTGTATGAAATTGCGTGTTCCTATATTTATTTTTAATTGAAGAACGTATTCTATTTGACCATTCAGCATCAAGTACATTCACACACCATCAAGTAAATTGGACAATCTTGAAACCATGACCTTGCATGTGGCGGATTTAATGTCCTACCACTAGACCATGCACCGAAGTGCAAGCATCCAAGGACCGTGCACTTTATTTTATTTTGTATTTGCATATCAATAATGTATTCAACACCAAATTCACATTCATATAGTCATAGTTGCTATATATTTGTTAAAACAACAAATAGTCTACTCTAGATGTCTATAGTAACCTAATACTATTACATGCTTGGTGGGTACCTTTACACAAACAAAGAATTTAGGCTAGTTGTAGTTTCTCAACTTTAAGCTAGTGGCGGTTGTCATTGTCTTTCTTAATGGTTTATATAAGATGTCTTTCTATGGTCCTTGAATAATTGAACTAATCTCTAAAGGGGTTTTAACAAACCATTCCTAGTTTTAATAAATGAATGCTAGTTTTAGAAGACCACTAAGGTACACAAGGCTGGTATTGAAATCATCTTATAAACTATGACCAGTTTTAGAAAACCATTATACCATTAGTAACTAACATTAATAATCATATTGTAAGCCACTATTAGTTTTGACAAACCACTATAGCATGTGGTTTTCTTTTATCAAATGAATTGTTGTATAAAAAACTACATCTATCATGGTTTTCAGATGATTTGATATTGTTTTTATATGGCAATTCATTTTTGGGGGCCTTGTGTATATGAACCTTCGAAATATTGTTGTTGCCTCTAATAAGTACTCTTCCACAGCCATATGAATCTTAGGGCAGAATCACACCAATCACACCAGGTGCCCGGCCATCAATAAAATCTTCATTCTCTTATTAAAATTGTCCACTGGACACGTTGGGCACATGCATCTATCACATCAACATGCCCAAAACGGAGCTTTGAGTTGGGCATACGGAATTTTTTCGGTCGCACCCGAGCGGGTGCCGGCAAGAATTCTTCACCGCTCCAATTCGTGCGTCTCTTCATAGCGTCTGTGCTTTTCAGCATCTACATTTCTCTCGCAGGTATGATTGTCTGTCAATTTTCATTTTTCCATGTTGAATGATAATTACAAATCATCAAGTTATTGTCTTGCATTCTTTTGTGTTCATTGTCCAGATGAATTTTAGTCAGTATGATGTTATTCCTAGCACTTTTCGCAAATACAAGCCACCCAGTACCCTACATTCAGTGCCACTTTCCAGCCTAGCCAGCCACCATTTGCAAATTCCATGCATCAATTCATTGCCAGACGGACTCCTATCCCTTGCTTTAATCCTCACCAAAGCACTTCCAATAATCTTTGAGGCCACGGCTACTAGAATGTATTATTGCCACATATCCTGCTCCTGTGATGCACTCTGCTGCATACTTTTCTCTCCTACCTCCTGGATCTGCAGCCCACTCAGATTTTTCTCAGCCTCCTATTGTTGCACATTCATCCGGGCCTCCACCTTCTACAGATTTCACTTGCAAAAAGACTAGAAAGAGTAGAAATATTGAGCCAAAAAAAAAGATGTTTGCTAAGAAGAAAACCAAGAGGCCCGTGTCCCTAAAACCTCTCTTGTGGAAATAGAATCGAGTGAAGATGATGACGATGCAGGTAAGCCATGGCAAGAAAAGCATGTCGTTGCTCTATTACGTGCCCGATGTGAAATGAATAAACAATTCTCTGAGAGACCAAAGCAGGGTACGAATTTGTGGGGACAGGTGCATGCAAAGGTTGTCGCTACGTGTCCTGATTTTAAGAAAGATGCCAAAGCCCTTCGGAAAAATTTCAGTATGTGTTGAGACAACGGTTTGGTGATGTCACATGGAATAGTGTTTCCGGAAATGATAGAAGAGAAAGCTGTCCATATTACAGTTTAATGGATAGCTATTTTGGTGAAAGAGCCAATGTCAGGAAACACGTTCATGCTGGTGCAATCGAGGAAGACAATGAATTAGAGATAGGAGACACTCCACAAGAAACTCTTCAAGATGTTACATGAGAGAACGTGCAAGTCAAAAAGGAAACTCCAAATTCTTCTTCTTCTAAAAGGAGCAAAAAAGAAACGGCGCTACATATAATGGAAGACTTGTTGGAACAGGGAAAACAAATGAATGAGACTTTGAAGCAAGCAGAAGCAGAAAAGTTATTGGTTCTGAAGGGCATTGGTGCCTCCATTGACCGTCTCATTGACAAAATTTGATGTTATTTTAAGGTTGTAATGACTTAAGACATTTAATTTCCTTGACTTATAAAACTGTGTACTTCATTTCTTTTTTAACTTCGGTTCTTTTTCAACTTTCAACTTCCAAAAGTTGCTGTTGCAGTTAATGCACAAGGCCCCCAAAAATTAACTTGCATTCATAATCATGATGGAAACCGGCATAAGAGTGGTTTTTACTACATGTAACTCAGAATGTCAAGAAAAACCATATGGCTTTCATAATCACTACTAGTATGATCATAGTTCTTATACTAATTTTATATCTAACAGTAGTTTCCTAAAATTATTACTAGTTTAGGAGGTGGTTCTTAAGCGTGCATTGTCAATATTACAATTTAAGATGATTTTACATATTAGTTATCACCATCATATATAGTTTCTTAACTAGTTTTAATCCTCCCAAGTTTTTGAAAAACCATGTTTGATTTTGCAAGTGTGCTATGGTTTTTGGCACATGCTTATTTACTATGCTCGTAAGCAATCTATTATATTGGTTTCTACCAACATGTATCATTTCATTATGATAAGGGGCTTGTAATGTCCAATGTAAAACTCTAAATAATGTTGAGAATAAAACTTTGATATTCCTTAGCACTGTTAAACTTTGAGATGTGAAGTGGAATGGCAAGAGGGAAGCCATTCCATTTTGTGGCAGGGCTTGCTGGCTATTGCCACCACCACCAAGACAAGGTAAGCAATGAAATTGGATTTAAGCCCAGATTTTGACGGATTCAGACTTCAATTCTGACTTTGGTTCAAGTTTTGTGCTTCAGTTATGGTGCTTCAGCGAGGTTTTGTGCTTCAGCAATGGTGCATTTTCGGCGAGATTTTGGAGCTCATTATGGCATCTCCAGCTTCTTATGCCCACCATATCCACCATAGCCATAGCAGGGGTTCGAAAATCCAGCTCCAGCAACCATAGCCACAACGGAGTTTTTTAAGGCAGGTAACAGATCATTCAAGAATGTAGGTTTTCACTCAGGTAACATGCTATAAGAGGTCATTCAAGAATGTTGTACTCATTTGTCATTCTTGAATAGAATGGTCGCCACATGGCGACCTCCCACTGGATAATAAACCAGAATGAATAGCAATCTCAAGAACGTACATTGATCTTGAACGATGAAAATTTTAGACTCAAACAATATTCATATCCATTGTATCATCTAGCATTAAAATTTTAGATGTTCAAATAAGTAACTTCGGGTAGGCAACAACTTAGAACAATGTGCTTCACTTAAATTCAATAAGCGAGACTTACTATAGCAAAGGGAAGATGCAAAAACAAGCTGCAACGTCTTGTCTATGCAAAAAAAATGTATCTGATTTTTCCCTATCATTGACCACCATCTGTACCCTAGTTTCTTTCTACGACAATTGTGGCTTCAGCCCTAAATATAGAACCCCTTACAAGGATTGACTTGTATTCTGAAACTTCAACTCCAGGAACATCCACAAGCAAATGAACCCCTTGGATCCATCGTTGTCCAGTTTGTTCGAGCCATCACAACGGGGCTGGTTTGGAACAGGTGCATGGGGAGGGTTTTTTTTGTTCTCCCTTTTTGGGTCTCTCTTCGAATCCTTAACGGAACCTTCCACGCAAGTTCTCAGCCACTTGTAGGCGAGGAAGGTCACCAAAACAGAAACCCTACATATTTAGTGGGGTTTAAGTATCGAGGTACCAAAACAACTCCGTCTGTTAATCCCACTATTCAAAGGGTAGCTCATTGGCCCAAGAAATCTCTCCGAAAAGAAAAAATGGACATCCACCACACGAATGTGCTAACCCCCAAATTTTTCCCACATAGGGACACAATGGGAAAATGACATGTTCTCCATTGTGGCCACTTTAGCAAGCTTGGAATGGGGTTTTGACTTTATGCATGAGTCCAAAGGATCCAATTTACTCTATAACCATCATTCAATTAAATTGGGTTTATGTCTTAATTTTGGGACAAATTTCATATTGCATGTTTTTAGTAGCATATTCAAATTCACACATTTCACCTCAAAATTATGAAAACGTAATATCATGTTATTTACAAAATAGTCAATATTTCACAATATAGCACCATATCATAAAAACGTGATAACAAAAATTTACATAGTTATTCAACTTTCTTCAAGCACCCCCAATGATATCATAGCCTTCTTCCTGACATCCTGAGGTATTGTAATTCTCGCATTTCTAGCTGGAATAGTGTTTGGAGTCCATGAGTACAAAACACTTTCATAGTCTAGCCAAAGATCAGGATCACTCGGATTTCTCCTCCATTTCTTTGTCCAACAATCTGAGTACCTTTCTTTATCCGATACGTTGGTCAACTGATGCACTGGACACCACCATTCCACCCGCACATGGTTGAAGTTAATATTACCTTCTTCTTTGCAAATATCAGAGATAGTGAACCCCAACCACACTGGATATGTATCTAAATCTGCTGGCTTTACTACCACAAATTGGTGGCATTCCAAGTCGTTGGAAGGTTCATAAGCATCTATGCCTAGAAACTTTGGCCTATTGTTCTTAGGACCAACATATTGTTTGTCGAAGGAGGAGGAGCATATTGCTTATGAATGCTACTTTTTACAGTGTCATCAAAATCCTCAAAGACTGCTAAGGTCTTCCACCTAGTTTTAGGCAACCACCCTTCTTTCAATTCATCTGAGGATGTGTCTATCTCCCCCAACAAGTTAATCACCTTCTTCCAGTAAGCCACCAAGGCACGGTTGGTGTCATCTGGATTGGTTTGCCAATGCTTTATATAGTCTTGGATTCCTTCCTTAGTCAATCCCAATTGCTTCACTTCTTCAGTAGGTTTTAAAGCTTTTGGTTGACCTAGAGGTATCATAGGCTTGCCATTCTCATCTCTACGCCATATTTCCTCCCTCCTCTCCCACTCATCCTCTGAAGGTCTCATCTTCCATTGGAAGATTGGAATCCCATCTCTCACCCAAAAAGTGAACTGCAGAGGCCTGAATGACCTTCAAGATCCAATGTATAACCATCCACAATGCTCTTCCAATCGGGCACTTCTTCTATGAGAGAAGCTATAGGGTTTGGAGTAGTGCATTCATGCAAGATTTCCATTAGCCTAGGAAAGTTGGTCACCGCTTGCTTCTTCAAGATACAACTATATTTGCCAAATAATGCATCCACATCCTCATGGGTATGCCCGGCATAAGAAACCCTAAATTAACTCTTTTCAAATATCCCCACAAATGTTAAGTAGGATAGGAAAGAAAACATCCACTGTTCTTATTTTGGCCAAAGACAATTATCAAGTTGCAAGAGAAACCTTTTGGGTAGATCTTGAGGTTTAGCACGTGAAGTTGAAGCTCCAACATGTTCATTAGACCCATGCTTCCTAAACCTTGCCTTGTTGAACTTTTCAATATTGTTAGGGTTTCCATCTAACAATGCTCTATGTAGTGCCCGGCTAGTCAGAAGGTCCCTGAGGTGACCATTGTATCCATTTTCATAGTTTCTCAAACACCTCATGATACTCCCAATATGAAAATCTGACCATCACTCCACAACTCCAAACTAAAATGGCCATAGTAGGTTTGATTCTGCCCATGCAAGATTGCCCCCATCATTGAGATCCAGAAAGGGTATGATCTTCCACATGACTTTGGTATGTACTTGAATTGTGGAAGACAAGTCTTTGTTGGTCCATCTTGTCATGTATAATACATAAATAGTTATTGGTTCCAATGCAGATAAAGTCCTCCACATCCAATAACATGATCTACATGATAGTTGGTCACTATATGGTCCTTCATATGCTCCCTTATCCTAGCCCTTTGACTAGGTTGCACAGCCTTTATCAAGAGTCTCCTTCAACTTAGCACATAAATTGCACTTTGCAAAGTTGTTTGAAGTTGCTATGGTGACATGATTGAAATGTTCTTCCATAACCTACTAAAGCTAGGTTGGGATATTGGAAGAATTCCCAATTCTCGGCGTAGGGAATTCACTTCTTCCAAAAATACTCTTTTGAGTACAATGTGATGGCAACCTTTTCTCAACAACCGCTTCTTCCCTTTTCATCCCTTCTGCTTTTGTGTGGTATAGACTCGCATTGAAATCAATATATTTTTCAAATATCCCCTTGGCAGCCAGGGTCCTAGCTGTTGGTCTCAACAAACCATTATTTCCATGTAAAGCAATCCTGCTCCCTCACTGCTTTTTTTTGCCAATTATGCCATGAAGAAGTTGGAATTGCATGGATACTCACATGCTTTTGCACATATCCATTTGCCTAGCAAAGGGTATCTTTTTCTCTGCTTGGGTTTCTTTCATCTTGAAGTGCATGCTCAAGATTGTGTACATGTAGGTCCTCCTCTCATCAACAACAAAGGTACTCTTTGAAAAGTGGCTCTTGCTTCCACCAATTGTTCTATTGTGAAGAATTGCATACAATCACTCCAACAACAATCTGAGCCCCTAACCTTCACCATTGTCTCACGTTTGGTGTCACTAATCAACTTGGCTCTTTTGCTAGGATAATGTCCGCAACCGATACTTCTCCCCTTTTGCCTAGGTTTAGAGTTCCAACCGCCAATGGATCAATATCAAGACAATCATTGTCCCCAACAACCTCGTGCTCTGGAAAAATATAATCCTCCACAAATTGAACACTACTTATAGGCTATGCCATGATGCAAGGAACCTCCAATTGCTTGACACAACCAAAACATTCCTTGTCACCCAAACCTTTACCTTTCCAGCTTGTCTTCCAACATCGAAATTGCAATACCAATATTGTCTTCCCTAGCCTTTCATCATTAACAAATTGACCAGATCTCCGCTAGCACAATGACTCCTTGGCCTACTATTTGCCTTTGTTGCACTTGTGCATGATTCTCACCTTCTTGTTCCTCCATTGCACCCTACTATAGAGGACTAATTGTTTTTCTTCAACATTCTTGCTAGGAGTTGGTTTTTCATTGATATTGCTCTTTTCACCATCTTGAGTTGAGGGGCACCATTGACCTAGGCAAATTGCACCCTTTTAGTCAATGAGTAAGAAAAATTATTACACCATAAGATAAAAAAAAAATACGCACATTTATGGAATATGTAGAGGTAAATCAAATTTTTTAAAAGCAAGAAATTCCTTGGAAATAGGTTTAATATAATAATAACAATGGGCGAAAACGAAATCATTTAAAACAAGAATTTTCATGGCAACAACAAGGAAATGACATTTATATAAATATATCCAAATTTTAATTATCGAAAATTTGGATATATGATTACTTAAAAGACATATAACTAATAGACGGAGAATTTATTATCCATAATAATATACCCTAGATAATATAGTCATGGAATTTCTCAGACGCTCGGGCGGTTATTTGAGGCAATAAATTATTCACGCTTAAGAGCTAATTAACCCTATATAAATCCGGCTCACGCCTCAAGACCATTCTCGTCCCCATTTTTTTTTTTCTCGCCCGCCATGAAGCTGCTCCAAATTGGGCTGATGAAGAACCCGAGGTCTCACAAAAGAGACGCCGGGTTGAAGAACCCCCTCTCCCCCGCCATCGATTTCTTGCCCAATTCTCCTCCTCGATTCCGATTCGAGGGATGATGCCGATTTTGAAGAGGAGGAGTTGAGCTCCTCCTGATTCCTCCTCGACTCAAGAGGAGGAAGAGGAGGAAGAGGAGGAGTTGGAGGAAGAGGAGGAGATGTCCTCCCAAGAGCATGAAACCGCCCTCGCCTCGGGTTGGCTTGACCCCAAAAAACAGAATGAAATCTCCTCAAGAAGAGGAGGAGGAGGAAGAGGAGGAGGAGGGGGAGGAAGAGGATGAGGAGGAAGGTCGAGAATTCACCCAGCTTTTAGAATGGTCGAGAGATGAGCCAGTTTGCATGTCCTGCTTTTATTTTTTTTTTTTTTTTCACCTTTCTTTCTTTCTAACACCTTTCTTTCTTCTTTGTTCCGCACGGGAAGATCAATGATGCATCCCTATGCATCTTGTAAAGCCTTCGGCATTTTGTAAAGCCTTCGGCATTTTGTAAAGCCATTCTTGGCATCCTAGACATATCAATTTTGAATGAAATCAAATAGTTTTCTTCACAAACTTTTTCTTCAAACAGCTTTTCTTCAAACAGCTTTTTCAGACATAAAAATATTTTGAATGAAATCAAACTGCTTTCTCCAAGCATTTTGTCTCCAAAGTGTTTTCTCCAAAATTTTGTCTCTCGTGATTTGTGTCAACAAAGTCTCTGAACACTATAAATCAATCACAAAGAAGATAGGAAATTTTCCTATACCTACCTAAAACAATTCCCCAACTCAACAAGTCATTTTTTAGCCTTGATAATTTTGCAGAAATTTTAAAATTATTTTTAATTTAGCCTATATAAAATTTCTCAAATTCTTTTTTTTCTAATTCAATGCAATGAATGGAATAAAATGTCATGGAGAATTTATTGCATGAAATGCAATATTCTCCATATATACCATATACATGTCATGTCCGGGCAAGAAGACCAGACGCCAAAGCGCAGTTAATTCAAGCAATCAATTATTCACGCTTAACTTATTTCTAATTGTGCCTATATAAATCCATTTTACGCCTCAAAGTTCCTACATTTTCTTCCTTCCTTCATAATGATTTGCCGGTTATGCTTTCTCATGTTTTGATCCGTCCCAAATCTTGGTGAGCAGATTTATATTCATCAATGTTAGATGTTTGGTTTCGCAATTCCTAACTTACTAAAAGACTCCGCCTTTTGTTCTCAGAGCATCCAGAGCAGAGAGGACATCTGAGACTCGTAATTAAAACCAAAAAGCAGAGGACTAAGGTCTCAAATCGAAAAGCCTCTAATTAAAACCACAAGCATCTATCCTCCTTCCAAAATCTAACTCAAGGTTAGTTTTCATTTAGTTTTAAGTATCATCTCAATGGCGGTTTAATCCAAGAAGACAAGCTTTTGCATTTGCTCGAGGCGAGGAAGCAGATGATGTTTATGAAAACCGTAATAGTTTTTATAAACTTCATCCGCTTCTTTTGTTTCGAAAATTCTTGAGTTTCTCTTCCTCAATTAATCATGCTATTGCATGCAAGTTTCTATTATGAATGTGTAGTAGAAAGCATTAGAAAAATCTGAAAGATAATATTTGAAACACGCTTAAGCGCAGTTTTAGGGTAATCTTAGCTTCAACATGAATACACGCCGCATTCAGCCAGGAGGGAGAAAAAAACCGCATTTATAGATAAGTAAATAGATAAAGGCCGTGCAATTATTTACACGCCGGTTATCGAATGCACGCCGAGCGGTATAGTTTTTCCTATATAGCGCTTTACACCGCCGAAAGGCAAACAATTGTATCCCTACTTTCAACTTTTACGCTTAAACACGCCGCGTTTTTAGTTTCTAAGTTTATAAATAAAGAAATATAACACGCCAGCGGAATACCGATAATTCGGCCACTTCCTATTGATAGATGCCAGTTACATTAATCACCCTGGTGACGAAGATGGATTGAATTACATTTGGGCCAGCAATCACACGTGCCCAGCCCAGCTTCGCCCAATCTCCAAATCGGTTGAACCGCAAAAAGCAGCACCGCCTCGGCCGAGCACCAGCCTTGCAACCCCCGAGTACTTGGATCAAGTAATGATGATGGCAAAGCAGAGCGCAGGCAATGATAGATCCGGGCTCGGGGCCCTTGCAATCGCATCTGAGGCTCGCCTCTTATCTAATCACTTCGGTGAATGCAAGACATGCATTGATCGAGAGTGAATCTCGCATCCGGCACCGAGATTCAAAATGAGGAGCCAAGCTTTTAGTGGTTAGCCTCTATGCCCGGATGCCCCAACACGAACCACTACCACAAAGCGTATAATGATGCAATGGAGATGGCTCAACCAATGGAACCACTACCGCAGCGCTATAATGATGCATTGGAGGTTCAACCAATGGAGCAGAGGGTGGAGCAGAGGAGGAGCAGAGGTGGAGGTGGAGCAAAGGGGGTGGTGGAGCTAGAGCCCGGTGTTTTTTGGGGTTTTACCGTAAGAATTCACTATGCCCCCGCAATGGAAATGGAGATCGATAGCCCAAATACTCAAGAGACTGGGCTTGAAACAAAGAGGTCCGATTTTGTCCGGTTTATCCAGCTTTATCCGCATTATATACAATTGTAATCTTTTTCCAATGAATACAACAAATTTTGTCTACTTCTATATTTCTACAATGTAATACATGTTACATACCTTTTTAAGCTGTTTCTTGGCCATGCAACAAATGTTCCAACACTTTCTCCAACCGTATCCCCCACCGGGTGTCTCATGAGGTAAAGCTTCATCCATAGCGCAAAGAAGAATCATCAGAATCCTGGACATACTTATCCCCGAAAGCGAATTCCATGACAAGCATACCGGATCGATGGAGTCGATCTTGCATAATCCTACTTTCCTTTTCTCTCGATTTGTAGTTAACATGAAACATTCATCTTCGACACCGCAGAAAATTGCTATTCGCATACACCTACTATTGGAAATTAATGTTCAAGCTATTGAATGAGATGAGTACCGTAATTCTCAGAGCCATTCTTGAGAAGCTGATTTGAGTCTCCGGCTGATTTGAGAAGTCAAGGCGCTATGGAAACTCCGGGCGGTCGGAAAAATTCAATTAGAAGAAAGATTAGGTTAACTACGCTTAGGCGGGATAAATTTGGCGGATTTTAAAAAACTTAATGAAAGAAGCTCATGGACGGGGTCTTCGCCATTATTATTTGTATGTGTCAAGAATATTTCAAACCGTGATTTTGTGTTTTCTTGAAATTCAAATTTCTATTTCTCGCATTGTAGAAAAAAAAGCTATTTCTTCGAAAGCAGCTCGAAAGGCCAGATCCGAGCCGACCTTCCGACTCTGCTACTAGGCTTAATCCCGAGATGTCTTCTAAAGCGAATCGAGGTCGAGGCGACGGGCAGAGGAAGCGGTGGAAGAGGAATCTCTAAACCCGCTCTTCTCAAGTTTCGTGAGGACGCTGATCGTAATACACGTAATACACGTAACCCTATTCAAGGTATTTAATTTGCCACGTATCACACACCGTGGTGGAGAGTATTATGCTTGCATGAATTTGAGATATTTCCTTTCACTTAATATGCTTTGCATGAGTTTGAGTTATTATGCTTTGCATGAATTTTAAGTATTAACATCGCTAATGCTCGATTGTCCGCTCAGAGAACATAATTTTGCTCGCTTTTATATATAGAATATAGCGTGTTTAGACAGATTGGAGATAGCAATGTTCAATGAGGTTAAATAGTGTGAAAATATGGATTCATGAAGGGTATGTAGCTTAAAATGTGGATGCAAAATAATTTAGTTTCAAATTAACGATAGCATGGTCAATAATAGAGATACCAACACGCCAAGCCGATTTGTACTAATTTAGGTTTAAAATGCACGCCAAGCTGATCTCTTGTTCCTCAAAAGTACTCTAAAAAGTGCTCATCTTCATTTGCAAAAGCTCAAGAGGAAGAAAACCCCTACTAATTCGGTTCTAATCCCGCCAAGAAAGCAAGGGCGACGACCCGTGATGCGCACCATATGATCTCACCTTAGATGATGAAGGGCCGATTCTTATAGCAACCACCGACCCCCGCCTGCCCTGAAGAGGAAATGGACGAGGGTGCCGAGGGTACGCTGACCTTGCCAAGACAAATGGCAAGCTCGACTTAACTCTCTTCTCGAGGAAAAAGGAAGCGCATAAGATGGCCAAACAAGGGATCCTAATCTCTTGTGAGGAAGAGGATGACACCAACCGCAAATTGCTCTTGGAGATTACACGTATGTAAGAAAGATCCGCCGCACTTACTCAATCAGAGCTACCGCATACAAGGATACGCTCATGAAGACGATGTGAACGGTGAGACATGTTTTAAGTATGGTTGGCCAACCAATGTAGCAGCTTACGCCAATATCTATTTGCCAAGGGGTTACAAATTGCAAGTAGAGGCATGTTCACTAAACCGACACCAAGTCACTATTTGCGCAAGCTAGGGAATTAGCTGACTTGAAAGCTTCTAAAAGGGTCCTAGATCTAGGGAAGAATGTTCAACCCGGCAGCTTGTCGGCGGCATGGAGGCTTCGCTTTTGAGAATGAACAGACAGAGTGGCGCAAATAGAGGCCATGAACAAGTCAATAAGTACGCCCGACCATTATCCATTGGGTCTTAAGGAAACTTTTTTATGATCCATGTGAAGTCCCTCATCCGCTCACCAAGCTCCATTTATGTTAGCAGAGATATGATCCAAAGACATGCCATGGAGATTGTTCGTGAGCATGATTAGTAATCCAGTCAAATGCCTATGCCACCGATGTGCTACCTTGGGATATGATCTCAACAAGCTCGGCCGGTGGATCTAACGCCCGTGAGCTATTATCAAGGATGATATTAAATATGTCATCATCGACGGGCAAAGATTCCGCTGAGGCACAAAAGGCCATCATCGCAAAAAAGTAACAAACAGCCAAAAAGTGTTCTACAATCACTATGCGCATAGGAGGTGTCGATCTTGATGCCAATACTTCACCCGCAGATTTGGTCGAGATTAGTGCAACTTTGAATGAAATGGGGAAGACATTTCTATACAAAAGGTAATCAACCTGGTTTCATAATTGTATTCACGCCAAAGCGCAGTTTCAAATCAAACCAATTCACGCCAGCGCAGTTTTGAATCATCGATTTCACGCCAGCGCGGTTTTCAAGTCAACCAATTGATTTGAAAACACGCCGGGCGAATTCCATTGATTTGAAAACACGCCGGCGTGAATTGGTTTGATTTGAAAGCACGCCGGGCGGAATTGCATTAGTAACTTTATTCATTTCACGCCAGCGTGATTTTTCTCTTCATCAATTTATTCAAATCACGCCTACGCTGTTTCTATTCTATGATACCGATTCAATGTCCGTATTTATTGCAGTCCATACGCTGAACAACCGCGCCACGCCCGGCAACAAGGGTGGAATATGGTCGCCCATTGCCCACCGCATGTATGGTCAAAGTCCGAGGCATTCAAGCCGCCGAGCGACTCGCCGCAGCATAATTATACAGAGAAGAAGAAGACCGCAAGAAAATCAAAGAAAAAAGGTGGTGATGACATTGCGATCCTTTCTCGAAAGCTCATCCAAAGAGTGTCGACCAACAGACTCGTGATAAGATTGTGTTTTGTAAGGAGGCAAGATGGCTCAAGTGGAATGAATTCGGGACGCTTTATGCACAAGGGAAGCCGCCGATACTATGGGTAGGGTGCCTCCCCGCTGATGTAAGCATCTTTGACTTGAATGTGACAGAGATGAGAAAGACTCGTGGGCTAGACGACGCCGAGACCATTTGGGTTTTAGACCGCTTTAAAGAAGGAAGTCTTATACAAGAAGGGTGCTTTCACCAAGGATAGGATGTCCTTCGCTGAGTGCCGCAAATATGTAAAGGATGTAATGTGATAATGAAGTCACCGTAGGAGCCGAAGTTACAAAGGCTATCTGGGATGTGGCATTATCCTCAAATTGATTGTCGGACAAATACAAGGTCAAGAATGATGACATCAAGAAGTTTGTATTCTCGTCAAAGGACTTCCTAAAGAATTGGAAGGCTAAAAATACAAAACATAAGGAGACTCTACCCCCCCTAAGGTACCGGGCCGAGTTGAGAAGAAAAGTGGCCCTTTGTGAAGAAGATTACCGAGAAGACGACATCGCCCAAAGATTCACCCATTGGGTACAAAGGTCTCTTGCCGATTCAACTTCCGCCTTAAAAATATATCACTCTTTGTGTTGGACAAATAGGGTGGGAGAGGAGATATGGGCATGAACCGTAAGGACTACAAGAGTTTTTTACCAAATGTATAGGATTGACAACCGAGAGGTCCTTCACTATTGTCATCGCTTGTCCTTCGTGAGTCAGTCACATCTGATGCACTATCTCGCCGCTCATGATCCGAGTGCCTCAAAGTTATTAGGGAGGGATGCCTAATATATGATGTTAAGGATAATGAGTCGCGAACGTAACCAAGATGGCACATGTGATCTTTATTATGATATCCATGCCGCCGACGAGGAATATGATATTGCTAAGGCCAAGGGTGACAATAGCAAAGGCATGGGAATGTTTTCTTCTAGATGATCCGCACTTAAGAACTATATTCTTTCATACCTGGATCGATCACCGTAATGTGATGAGTCAAGAGGATGAGGATCGACCCTCCTAAGTGGGGAAATCAAGCACGAAGCTACAAACTAAGGAGAAGGGCCCCTTAAATAAAAATGGATTTCCGCCTATGGTCGCTTACTGCCGAGGCATTTGCTCCAATTGATACAACCCGCTTGGAGCTTCATGTTGAGGTTATATTGCCCGAGAGGCTCTTATGGGTGCAAGAAGATGTCACCGCTTTGTGAGTGATGAGCGTGCCAAAGACTTTCTTGAACCATTCCTCATGCATGTGCTTGCCAAGTCTCCTAAAGGCCCTTATGGCAACCCTCGAATCATCAAGAATCAAAAGTCTCGTAGACTTGTCCAATTCGAAAGTGGACGCTGTTCCCGGAGAGGGAACTAGTAATCTGCAAACCGATAAGGAAAGCAAGAATGAACAAATAGCCGCTAAACCGGTTGCTCAAAGTACCGCGGATGGCGCTAACTTAGGGAATATCCTTGCCCACATTAAGGGTGATGCAAGCAACAATAGAGTAGATTCACAGTTTAACAATGAAATAATTGACAGGGAAACCGAAAATGAAGGCAACGGCGCGCTCTAGTGATTCACAGTTTGCCAAAATCAATAGTAAAATAATGTCACAGAAGGACGCAATGAACTAATAGAAAATAACAATTCTAACAAATGTAAGAAGACGAAGATTAAGGGTGGCTGAGGGGAGAATGACGCCGATGACGGCAAATAAACCGAAGATGATAGGTATGGCCTTGCCGACGAAATAGCCCACGCTGCGGATTTAATTTGTATTACCTTTGAATTAAATCGCCAAGCTGCTTTTGATTATTTTTCGTTGTCAAACTAAATCACGCCGAGCCGCCATTTGGTTATGACTATTTCAAATCACGCCATGCGCTTTGTATTGTTTGTGTTATCGTGATCTTGCTCGACCGGATACATGTTTGATGTTTCACCCATTGGCGCTTCTAAGAAGGTTGTGGTGTTCGACCTAAACGGAGTCCTTTGCAAGACTTTTCCTAAAAATAAAGTGGCTAGAGAACAGCTTTCATCGACACCAAGAGAATCAAACACCAAGTGGATCTATCCGCGTCGCACTTGAAGGAGATGCTAGACGAGGCATTCAAAGTTATTTCGAAGTTGGTATTTGGTCATCCATGGAACTAAGGAACATCAAGGATACTTTGGAGGCACCGGGGAAATGCGAAAATTGGTTGACCCTTTGGGATCGTAACAAATGTGTGAAGTTCACTAATCCCAAGGATCCAACAGCAAGCCTATCTTCATCAAACACTTGAGTAACATGATGGACTAACTTGGTATCGAAATAAGGATGATATAATCATAGTGGATGATGATGCTCTCAAATGCTTCTACAATCAAACACACAAAGCCCTCAATCCACCATCTTACGATCCAAAAAACTTTGGGACGATGATTTTCTCGTGAAGTTTGTGTCTATTATGCATAATTTGGCTATGGGGATGACGGTGGGTGAAGTGTTAGATTCGCACTTAACCGGATAGAACGGCCGACATGGAACCACACCTTGTTAAATACGTGGAAAACATGGATTGATCCCTTAATGTTTTATTGGAATATATGATATTTTTGTATGATATTTGTGCCATGTATCGATAATTTCGAAGTCCGAATTGCCTCGCAAATAATGCAATTTGTTATTATCAAACCTAATATTATCATCTATTGAGCAAGCAATATTTGTCTCATCTATGTTAGCAACTTGCTCTTCATTTCTGCATATTTCAATTCGCATATGAAAAGTCACACGTGAATCGCAACCTTATGTTATTTTTGAAGTCCAAAAAAAAAGATTAAAAAAAACAAAAACCCCCTAGAAGACAATAGCAGGTTGGCGTGATTTTGGAGTTGACATAATCCCAATTTAATTGGATGATGGTTCTATGGACAAGCTATTACGACCAACAGAACCAAACTCGATTTGCTACAGGCAACTAGTCGACCTTTCGCTACACAACCACCTTGCATGTGTGTTTGACAACTTTTGCCATGCGAGTGTCGATTTTCTTTTATCCTAGAGGTAGCATAGAACTTGAACATGTAGACGTTGGAAGTGGGGCCTACTACATAGTTGCTTTCCGAAGAGGGAGTATGAGAAGGCAACCATAACAACTCTAGAACTCAAATCTAACTTTGTCAATAGGTCCGAAATGTTGAGGTCACCCATGGACACACGTTTGCAGGGTTCTCAACTCTGAGCTTAACGTATGTTGTTGACTTTTTACTTGCCACATTGGGTGTTCAAAGATAAAATATGCAATTAACTGTCCTACTCTTCCCCGAAATTTGTAGTCATTAAACATGGCATGTATTTATTTTAATGACCACTTCTTTCCACATTTCAATATGTGGAATGAATTGGTGACCTCTCATAACAGGTGGTTGCCAATGGCATCATACGTGGACATGGCTACACGTTTGCAACATGCCTGAATGGATGAGCATATCATTGATATGCTTTTACCATACCTCGATCTTAGCAAATGAACCCTCTCCAAATTTAGGAAATGACTTTTACCTTATGCCTTCATTCCCAGCGTTGTGACTTGTGTCTTGCTTTAATAGTTGTGTCTTGCTCTGATCACCTCGTTTAATTCTTATTTGCGCAGAGTCGCCTTTATTATGCAAGCCGACCGCTATCGCTTGTTGTGCTTGTTTCGTGAAACAGGGCTTTCTAGAATCCTCCAAGCCCAGAGTCAAGCTGGGTATGCAAAGTTAGCTGGGTTTGTGGCTTCTGGCGAGGCCAGTTTGGCTTGGAGGTTCGAATGCTTCAAGCCATGTTCTATCCTCCAAGCTCCAGCAGCCAGAGCTTTGGGGCTATTTATGATGATGAGTCCGTCATACTCTATTTTTGCGGCTGTCTAGGATGAGTTCGGCATGCTTTATATTTTTCCTATTTATTTCCCTTGCCTAGACAATGCCGTTTTGCACCATTGCAACTTTCCGTGGAGTGAGGGTAGGAAAAAAAAATTGAGTCAGACCATGTGTTCAATCGAGACTATTGCAATTTGCCGTCATTTTTCGTCTCAAAATCCTGGGGGACACAGATCTGGAATGACAAGCGAAAGATTCCCAAGAATATACATAATATGCATATATGGCATAAACTCACCTAGTGGCTCCCATGGCCTCCCACCACAAAACCCAAGAATATACATAATATGCATATATGGCATAAACTCACCTAGAGGTGAAAAAAATTCCAATGAAAATGAATTTCTAATGGTAAAACATGAAATTGTCCTAATATTTATGAACAAATGAATCATACATAGGCTTTTTGGTACTGTGTAGTTTTTGGGACTCTAGAGGTATGGCGCCAAAATGGCCGCCTGTTTAACATGTCGCTCCAACACAGGTATGGCAGAGTCTACTGGATGTCCAATGCTCTAGCCAAATATCTTTTGAAGCCCTAAGTGCATGGGGCCGCAAATATGGTAAGTATTTGATTCTAGAATGGGACTCGCATGAAACCAACAAACCGCCGACTTAGACTTGCTTCTCATTCATCTCAGCAGATTTTCTATAATGGTGGATAGTGGGTAGCCGCACACATGCGAACTACCCATAAAAAATAAAGGGAAAATCCAATTATATCATTTGGACCCCAACAAAATACAATGCTAATAGAGATCTGGTTAGTGTACCGCCAAAAGCTTATCACCGGATTAAAAAACCCGCCCTTCGGGTTTCGAGGAAAAACCCTAGTGATAAGCCTTCGACAAGGGGCTTGGACAAACGTAAGGCATAAAAAATCGCCCCAAAACCCACTTAATGGAAAAGTCGAAACAGATGCCGCCGCTAACCCTTAGACCGCACATCACCAACAAAACAACAAGACAAAACAAACCTCCCAGAGTGGAGGGTTGGTTGATGTACGCGTGCCACGCCGATAAAAATACAATAACAAAGAAGGGGGGAGGGTGGGTTCAAAGAGAATAAGGTACCACTGGAGAGAAGAGGAAGCTGAAGAGGAAGCGCCTAAAATAGCGAACTCCCAACCGTAAATGGACATGCGCCGCCTCGCATGCATGTAAAACATGCATGCTCGTCCCATTCTAGAATGGCGATCCGGCTGTCTCTGATCGATGGGATTCTAGAATGGGACTCACATGAAACCAACAAACCGCCCGAATACCAAAGGACTTCCTTACAAACTAGGATCGAGGACTAAGGTCACAGACGGAAGGCTAAAGGCCGGAAAAAGGACAACAAGAAAGAAACGCCAAATTGGCCAAACCAAGCAGAAGAAGCCCCTCCCCGCCTCGGGAAACAATTCAAAGAGAATAAGGTACTCACCGAGAGAGGAGGAAGCCCATGAGTTGTTGATGCGTAAACGCCTAAAATAGCGAACTCCCAACCAGAATGGGCATGCGCCGCCCGCATGCATGCAAAACATGCATGCTCGTCCCATTCTAGAATGGCGATCCGATGTCTCGGATCGATGGGATATTTCCATATTTGCAAAAGAATAGACCTACGACTTGCCATGCCGGAATAGGCATTTTTATCTGCTCATGAGATTTCGAGTTTTTTAGTTGCTGTGATGATTAAAGAGTTGAGATATGCCTCTCTAATGCTAGATGCGGATGGTACTGATACATGTCATTTTGTTTTAGGTTGGAACTGGCCGATTTGCTCTAAGGGGTAGTTAAAGCTGATTCATTTGCTCTAAGTTGGAGTTTACTAGGATATGAGCAAAGACGAATTTGCTCCAGCAATGTGGATTGAATTGCAGTGGCTTGAATGTTCTATGCTATCAGAATAGGAACATCTTTGCTACATGACAATATCAGACTGAGGTGTTTCCATATAGTAAGAATATCTAAATTTATTGTTTTCAATAAGTCCTTCATCCTGCTATAGATGCCAAAATGTTGAAGGGATTATTTTTAAGATGATCAGGCTATGCTCAAAAGGCCGCTCATTATGCTGACAATCTTCCTATTACGTAGAAATATGGAGCGACATCAATCAGGTTAGATAATATATTGTTGAAATACTTTAATGTAAGTAATCAACTTATTATAAGCTAGATACAAATCATTGTATGATCTTCCAAGGTTTCCACAAGCTGATTTATTGGGACTTGCTTTTGACCAAAATTAGCTGGCCATTTTAATGTTGCATGGCAATATTCGATTATGGCAGTACTAGTTGCTGCAAACTTTTTGCTTGTTTCTATATATGGATAGAACTTGCTTTGCATAACCAAGGGCTTGTGTACAATGTCTTTGGGTCTAGATTCTGATTATCCTATGTCTGGGCTTGTGTACAATTGCTTTGGGTCTAGATTATGATTTTTCTATCTCTGGTTAATATGTAGGCAAAATCTCGGATATTTCTATATAGAAATATTTGATTAGCTTTCTGCTTGTATCCATCTTACATAATACTAAAGCCAAAAGCTTTCTACTCGTATCCATCTTACGAGTGCACTAGATGCGACATCCAACAAGCAGCTTCAAGAAGCTTTGGATTCCCTAATGTTGGGTCAAACCATCGCCATTGTGGCACATCGCTTGTCAACCATTCGTGAATGCCGACATGATAGCAAAGAGTACAATCCGGTAAAGTTGTAGAAACCGAACACACGTGTATCTCATCACTAGAGGTGAAGATGGGGCATACGCAGCCTTTGTGAGGTTACAAGAACGAGGAAAAGGAAAGACTCTTGAATCTCAAGCATCCATAAAGCGCTTCACACGCAGTTACTACTTTCTAACTCATCTCAAGATTTTATGTCAATAGAGCTTTCAGGAGTACTAACATCATTGATACATACAGAACTCATGAGGATCTTCAATGTCACAATTCGGTTTCCATCTTAACGTTTCTCTCGATTCGCCGATGATGCACAAAGCATTTTCTTGGGTTATGGTCAACTTGAAAATAGAAAATCGACAAACGGCTCGTTTATAAGACTCGCTTAAACTTAATACAACCGAATGGCCCTATGGCTCGCTTGGAAGCATAGGAGCGATCGTGGGCGTGAGTGTTGACACCCTTTTTGCTTATGGAATGACTCAAGTTCTGGTAACATATTACAGCCTGGACAAGTATTACATGAAAAAGGAGGTGGAGAAATATGTTTTGTACTTTCTAGGTGCATCCGTGTTATCATTGGTTGCAAACATGCTTGAACATTATTTTTTTTTGGTTACATGGGAGAGTGCCTAACCGCAAGGAAGTCGGCTAAGCATGATGTTTGGAGGTATGAATATTACGTAATGGCCTATAGGTTTTGTTTGTTATTTCTTATTTGAAAGAATTTTCTGTGCAGCAATATTGGCGGAATGAGGTAGGATGGTTTGAAAGGGAGGACAATTACAAGAGTTGGTTGCATCTAGGCTTGCTACGATGCAACAATGGTGAAGGCGGCAAATCGGTGACCGCATGTCTATACCGACTCAAAATCTAGCACTAATTCTTGCGTTTTGTGTTGGCATTTGTGTTACAATGGCATCTTACTCTCATTGTTCGCGCACTTTTTCCATTCATGATCAAGTCGCATGCCGGGAGGTATAGCTTTTTGCTGCAGTGTTAAATAGATTGAATATCATTGCCCCTCATGTCCCCTCGCGGCTTTCCTGCTTGCGCATTTCTTTACGAAAGGATTTGGCGAATCGGCAAAGGTTTATGCTAGGGCAACCATCGTATCGGGCGGCGATCAACAATATAATGCATCGCTTTCGCCTTTTTTCTTTGAGAAAAAAAGTGTTGGACCTATTTAATCAAGAATTGAAGAGCTTAAGGAATAACCGCTTCATTCGTGGCGGACATGGGCTTGCTTATGGGGCTGCGCAATGCTCATTATATTGTTCTTATGGGTTGGCCCTCTTATGGGTTGGCCCTCTGGTATGCAGCAAAGTTAATAAGAAATGGAGAGTCATCATTTGACCATGTTATCAAATGCTTTGTTCTTCTTATGTTAGTTGCGTTCGAGACATTAGCATTGGCCCCCCGATCTTATGAAGAGTTCTCAAGTCATGGCTCGGGACTTTTTATATTCTTGACAGAAGAGAGAAATAGATCCGTAAGACCCGGCATAGTTTAAAGATGTCAAGAAAAATCAAGGGACCCGAAAGCAAGCCCTGATTTTGAAAAGAAATGTTCCATGCACAACATGCGAAAATAGACCAATCAATTAGTAGATATCACGATATGGAATCAAGTGGAAAAGATCATGCGCCAACCCTCAAATTTTATTGCTTTAATATACTAAGGTAGAATATTATGGTCTTTTATCGTATCATTAAACTTGCCACATGAAGCACAGTTAAATACCAATACTAAAATTATGTATGCTTACAACCTTCTATAATCATATTGATATCTTGAAAACAAAAGCACAGTAGTTTTTCACATTCAAAATTAGATATATTTACAACATTCTTTAATTGTATTGGTACCATGGAAGAAAAAACATACTAGTATATCTAAACCAAACATAGTTTTATTGATAATTAAGCACAATAAAATATCATAATAACTAGGCACTTAAAATTACGAAGATGAATATCATACCAATTACGCACATAAAATTACAATGTCAATAAACAAAGGATAATAGATGTGATCAAATACTATTCCGATAAACTTGATACATTAAGTAGTAGCACACATCATACATTTAAGTTGTCATAAAAAACTAACTATCTTTAAATACCATGTGAAGAAACAATATTTGTTTGTCACATTGTGAAATTGCATCATTGAACTGTACTGTATAACTAGATATGGTTTGTAAACTTTTTGGCCCACATACCGGTATTGATTTTAAGAGTCGGTTTTTATTAAGTAATCATTAGAAAAAAATCACACTGATTCAATTTTGGGGGCCTTGTGATGGATTTGTTGGTCAATGTTGTTCGAGGGGCATTGCTTTAGATTTGTACAATTCCGATACCTAAATGAGTTCACTTAGCTGCCTTTATAATGTGGATCTAACTATGTAATTGTTTAACTGTTTTTAACTGTGACTTACAGCCTAACTGTGCTCTAACGTGGTATTAGCCAACCCAAGTACATGTTCTTGGGGTTGAAACTTTGTGCAATACCTGGTTAAGCTTCGACCCAATATCCAAACGTTTAAAGTAATCATCCGTTGTACACCATAATCGAAAGCTTAAGTTGTTTCACACTAAGACATTGGGCATCATCCATTGACAAACACTGTTGAGACTGTATGGCTATTACATTATGAGTTGCAATGTCATTGGCAATTGACAGCAGGGTTGTGGCAGGACTGGTAGGAGGTATCTTTATCTTAAAATTTTTAGTATTTGATTCTTCGTTAGCAGTATCAGGGATATGATATTTTCTGAAGTGCAAGGTGCTGAGCTCTCCATGTTCCACAACATCTACAGTTGTCTCTACCACATTGTTTTTTCTGAGTTCCAGGACGGTTTTGCCTTTTCCTATTTCCATGTTGATATCTACTCCAGAATCCCAAAAATTTCCATTATCCATGCATTTATTTGATGAATCAAGCTGCAACTTTGCATGGTACAGTGCTTCAAGTTGTCTATCTAACTCATTTGCTCTATTTAGCAACTCGGCCTCCTTTTTCTTATAGAAATCCTGAATGTAACTTCTGAAATTTCTACAACTTTAGCTATAGCTGAAACCTAGAATCATAAGCCATATACTCTGTATACGGCACCATATCTGGGGCTGGCCATGTGCGTCTAAGTTTGTTGGAAGTGTTTCCTTTTAGTACGAAAATGTACCTTCTTCGATTCAGAACTGCAACGTAGTTTTGGTCTACGTGGCTGTTACGTGGCAGTTGGGCAGGTGCCCTAGTGGGATACAATGCTCGGACGTGTGTCTGGGCACTTGCCCATTTCATGCCAGATATTCAAATTCCAAAATTGGGCAGGTGCCCTAGTGTAATTTCGCCCTTAGAAATAATGTTGTTGTTGTTGTTGTTGTTGTTGTTGTTGTTGTTGTTGTTTTTTTTTTTTTTTTTTTTTTTTTTTTTTTTTTTTTTTTTTTTTTCTTTTGACAGACGAAAGCCAAAAACTTTATTAATCAGATAAAAAATACAAAATTTACATGTCTCATCTAACTGTGTAAGCACAAAAAGATGCCACAAGTGCACGAGCCTGTAGCACGATGTACTTACTCCAGAATAAGAGACTAACGATAGGAATCAATTTGAAGATACTGAATCCAGATGCATTCCATCATTTCTGACTCAAGGGAGGAACACTCGTAAGCTGTCGGTATCTTTTTCTTGGCCAATGTAATAACACCACATGCAGATGAATGAATGCCCTGAAAGATGTGGTGAATGTTGTTGTTGCCTCTAATAGTTGGTTGTTCGCATCTACTTTTATACGTGCACCGATTGTTTTGCAGGACTTCACCAATTAGGGATGCGACATGAAAAGACACATAATGGAAAATTGCATTGGATTCAAATAACTAAAATCTCTAACTATAAGCTAGAGTGTGAACTCCAACTATAAGTTAGAATGCAAACTTGACATCTATTATGCACCTTGTTTCAGAAATACTTTAACATCTCCAACTATAAGTTAGAGTGCAAACTCCAACTATAAGTTAGAGTGCAAATTTAACATCTATAATGCACAATGGATTTACAAGCTGCAATTATATTCCTTTTAAATTTTTATCTAATGAAAAGGCAATGCATAAAATTGATTGAAGAAAACGTTTGATAGACAGAATTAAGCACTCTACTGCTTTGAACAGGTGGAATCCTGTAGGAGTGTTCTCAAGTGCGAACATGTGGAATCCTGTAGTTAAATTTCTCAATTCCAAACATAATAATGCAAGAAAAATAGCCTACATGGCTTAGTTAATAAAGAAACAAAGGCTTATTTACCATGGTAAATGTGAACATGTTGAATTCTATAGTAAACTTCTCAATTGCAAACATGTGAGCAATGTAACAATGCAAGAAAATCTCAAGCGTGCATTTCATTTGGCTTAGCTAATAAACAAACCTTATTTGGTCTTTGGAGAATGCTGGCACCAAGCTATATAGTGGCAAATTTTGGATTGGATAAGTTATTTCAATAATAAATTGGCTAAAATGGTAGTGATGTAATAACTATGCCTCCACAAGCGTGGCCTCCACAAGGTATGGCCACTGTGTTGCTTTGCCTCCACAAGCGTGGCCTTGGGAATGAGGTACACAAGATTGGAACCCTCTATGCATCTTATATGGGGATGCAGAAGCTCTTGGACAATTTAAAAGACCCTCCTCAAGCTATCACCATTGCAGGTTATGGGAAGTACTTAGATGACCATGTGGATTTTTGAAAACTACCATAACTAGTAACTAGTAAACGGCCCAAGTTGGGCATAAGTTCGGCCTGTAAATGTTTTGGTTGTAACTTTTTATAAGGTGTTAATTTGAGTATGCTTTGAGGTAAGGCTATAACTATAGTAAAAAAACTACTAATAATGTTGCCTAGCATGGCTGCTTGTAAGTTGAGAGCCTATAAATGTTTTGGATCGAAATGAGAAAAATCTTTATCTTTTAATTGTTGTATGCGTATGTAAAGTGAGGCACTCTGTGATATTATACATTTTTAATTTTAAATATTCTATTCGTTTTGCTTATTTTATTTGATATGTCTAGATCTTATATTCAATATCGATATATGGGTGTTTTTTTGCTAGTGGTGTACAAAAAAACGAAATTGAAGCACTAAATCAGCACCTTCATAGGTAACATGTGTGATCAGGGCTTCACATTACCAATATGCTCATTATGTTATACATAACTAAAGAACATCCCAGTATTTTTTGAAGGGCAATGAAGGGCAAGGGAAGGGCAATGAAGGGTAGCTTGAAGGGCAATCAGCACTAAACCATCACTAAACCAGCACCTGTGTCGCGACATGCTAAAGTGTACATCACTTGTAAAAAAAGACCCATATCTTAGTAGAAATGATGCCCAATGTTGAATGTTTGGGCAACAAATAAGATAAGATGAATTTTTACGTCCACGGGAACCCAACGGGTTATGGGACCTATATAAACCTTAGAAATATTGTTGTTGCCAATAAGTATTCTTCCACAACCATATGAATCTTAGACATGTTGTTGTTGTTGTTGTTGTTGTTGTTGCCATTCAGAATTATAAGTCTGTTTTGAAACGCAAGAAGGCACGCTTTGTTGCTAAGCATCAGAAGCAAATGTTTGAATTACTGTTACGTGAGCCTCGGACCTTCTGGTGCAAAATATTATATCGACCACCTCCTACCCTTGGACATATTTCTATGCAGCAATGGGATGAGCGATTGGTCCACTTATATGATCATCCTGGGGTCCTTAATTCTGTGCCTCCTTTGGTAGGTGATATTCTTCAATTCACAGAGGAGGAAGTCAAAGAAGGACTGCGGCATCTATCTAATGGCAAGTCTCCTGATCTTCAAGGTTTGCAAGCAGAATTGCTTAAATGATGGACCATTAAAGGGCATTTTGAAGGTTCACAAAAAAAATCATATAAAATCAAGAACACAAAAACTAGCCAAACCCTTTCTAGGAGTTCATGTGTGGCAGTTATGCTCCACATGAAAAATATATAAAAATGTATTAGCTCCCATTCTTGTGAGTTATGCTCTAGCAAACCCAAGGGGGTCAAGTACCAAAAACTTCATGTTTATACAAAGTAAAACTGTCTTGATGAAAAGATTTTTTTAATTTTTTTGGTTATAATGTTATTTTTCTATACGAGATATAGAATAGAATAGAATAGAATAGAATAGGTTTTAGCGTCCACGGAAACCAATTGGCCTATGGGACCCAAACAAAGAGAGAGCAGCAAGCATATTATTGACAGGATTAAAAAACCCCCGCCCCGAAGGGTTTTCGAGGGAAAAACCTTAGCAGTAATAAGCATGTTGGCACACTGTACAGTTGCATAGGACAGTTCAAGACCGTCCCGTAGGACACAAATGCGTCCGTGCATCCATAACCTCCTGGAGGTATGACCCCAACAAACCCACTGACGCCGTAGTCAATAACTGATGCAACGGCTGGCCAGGCACTAGTAGTCGAACATACCTCTCTCGGATATGGGCAAATGCCGGGCAGTTCTGGAGGGTATGACATTCATCCTCAATCGCGCCCTGGTGGCAACACTGGCAAAGCCTTTGCTCTCGTGCTTCCCGAGCCCAACGCCATGTTTCAATGCGGAGGCGATGTGCACCCGTGCGAATGGAAGCTATAAGTCTGCGCTTCTTCATGGGCAGCTGGGTGTACAAGTACTGGTGCGGGCCTCTTGTGAGCCTAGGATTGACTTGTCGCTGATAGTGTGCCCGCCTTAACGCGCGTCGAGCCTCTGCATCCCGTGAGCTTCGCGAAGAAAGTAGCATCTAGGTACGCTTTAAGTGCCTCACGATCTTTCTTTGTCCCGACCGGGACGATCTGTTTGCCTGCACCTGGCGTGAGAACCACCGAGCTTGCTTGTCTTTCCAGCCAGGATTTCAGGCATTGGGGACCCATCAGCCGGGTCAAAGCAAGATGGGGCAAGCGTGTATCAGCCATATAGACCACCTTTTGGAAGTAAACGATATGGCGCTCCAATGTAGCCCGCTGAAGGGGTAGAAAGCCTGCCTCCTAGAGTAGGATCTGGTACGGAATCGTGGACTTCACCCCCTGGGGCCCGTGCCAAGAAGGCCTTCGCGACCTGCCGAGGTCATTCCATGTGTTGAGGGAGATGACCCGGACCCCACACTTCTGCCCCCATACAACAGACCGCCTCAACCAAGGCCCAAACAAATGTGATCGGTGGCCCCAAAGGCATAACTCGCCTTTGTGGTCATGTTCTCGCATGGCATATAGTGCTTTCCAACCCCGGGCCGTGGACCCGCAACCCGATAGCCGCATCCCAATGGGTGGTAGTTGAGAACTCAATCCCCAAGTACTTGTAGGTTGGAGCCACCTCTACCTCTTGCCCCCGTAAGTGAAGGTGGGAAGCCTTGGTCGACGGACGATGCAACTAGCAAAGACTTAGTTTTGGCCAAGTTCACTCGCATGCCAGTGAATTGGCAAAAAGTGTCAAGAGCATCCAGGTGACGCTGCATGTCCTCTGGAGTGTAGGCCATGAGGTTGACATCGTCAGCATATATGAGTTGTCGGATTGTGTGATGCATGAGATGTGCGCCCGCACCTCCATGCTCAGAGAGCCAATCTTCCAACTGATCAATGTATAGGCCAAAGAGTGTGGGGGAGAGGGGCAACCCCGACGCACTCCAATGCTACCGACACGGCCAGTGCCGCTGATGTGATACGGCCTGAGCATGCCTCGTACAGCCTATATACTGCATTCTGCAAGTCCAGGGGGGTCCCCAGCTGTCGCAATCTGTCCCAGAGCTTGTTGCGGGGTACTGTGTCGAACGCTTTTGCAAAATCAACGAAAACAACAAGATGTGTTCTCGCGGCGATTCCTCGCTATCCTCAATCAATGTGCGCAGAGTGAAGATATGATCAATGGTGGAATGTCCGGGCCGAAACCCGCCTACACGTAAGAGTTCGCACCTCTGTTTCCTCCGCCCATATTGTCACCACGCTCAAGGATGCCACCAACGCTTTTGCAAAGAGAGAGCTGACCATAATAGTACGGTAGTTGGCCGGGCATTGAGGGTCCCCGCTTTGTAGATGGGCACTACTGCTAGTGGTCCATTGCGTAGGGAAGCCTTCTCGCAATGCTTTATTGAACAATGCCGCGAGGACAGCACCGAAAGGGAGGCCCACCCCATTTCGGAAGTTCTCACCGCATGCCATCCGGAATCGCCGCCTTCCCATTAGCCGACGCCAGAGGCCCATGATAACATCCCTTCGTGATAACCGTGAGCCATGCCTATCTCTGGGAGGGATCGGTGCACGGCCCCGAAAGGGTCGTCTACCGTTGCATTGCAGTAATCGTACCCATTGCTCGAGGTGATGTTCCCTCGTGGGTCGCGGCAGCTTGCTCAAGACCCTTCTCCGCATCCTCCCGGGTGCCGGTCCAGAGACCAAACATCCGTTGCTGATGCTCGCAAGGTATCCGCCTTCTTGTTCTTGAGAAAGGAGCGGTATTGACCGATGGCCCGTGGGCGGAGATGTGATCGCGACTTGCGGTGTGCGCTTTGAGCTCCCCACACTCAACATCAAACCATTTGGGAAGGTGGTAGTGCACGCGGGCTCGCCGTGGCTGCCTCTCCCAAAGCATCTTTCGGCAGCCGGCCGGCCGAAGTCATTCCGCCAGATTGCTCTTGAAGTGTGGGGAGTTGCAGCAGTCCTGCCAGATCGTGCTCAAGCAGCTGGGCATAGATTCCTGCACGGTCGTAGTCCAGGCGCAGCTGGGGCACCCGGTGTGTTGAAGCAGCAGGTGCACGGGAAGCCTCCCAATGGAGATGCATGAACAGGGGCCGGTGGTCCGAATCTACTTCCTCGTCCCTAGTGTCTGTCCCGATGGAAAAATGAGTAACCAGGTGCAGATCTCGTTCCTCAACCAGCAGATAATCCACCACACTGGAGCCGCCCCCTTGGTTCTCCCCCGCCTACAAGTGTAGCAACCGAAGACGGCCATTGTGCCAGCCATTACAAATAACCAGGTCAAAGATACTACCTAGCAACAACAATCGCCCCTGCCATAGCGCGAAATATGGTCGCCATCCGATATCCTTGACCAAGCCACCTCTCAAGGGGTTCAACCGCAAGACGCCCTCTACCGGGGGATCAAATTTTGAAACCGCCAGCCTCGTGGTATGCATTAAAGTTGCCAAGCAACATAACCCCGCCCAATTGTTTGTCTTTAGCAGTATGTCATCATATAGATCGACATAGGGCTCCAATCGATCCACATCCAAATGAGTGTGATAGAAGTTGCTCGGATGTGGAAAGTAGCATGCTGCTATGAGGAGAGTGTCGCCACCGTCATCTTTGCACGCGCACCCACAAGTAGCGATTGTGCTCGCCTGCTTTTGTGCAACGAGACCGAAAAGCCTCAAGGTTGCCTCGGTAGTAGCAGTAAACGCCGCCATGCCCTCGCTTTGCACTGTGCACTCATTGAACACCGAAATGCAGATAGCCCGGGAGGTCCGGTAATCGTGCCCCGCATGCTCCCATGTCTCCATGAGGAAAAATGAGATCCATATCCGGTGCAATAGAGTTGAGATTCTCGCCTTTATGCCGGGGAAGCCCCGACGGTTCCAAGACACCATCCGAGGGCACAGCTCCTATTTGTTGGCATTCGATGTGGACGCCGATGATCTGCCCGGTTGCGGGGGAGCAGCAGTCGGGCGCAAAGAGCAAAGAGGGCGGCGGCGGGGCGAGGGTGCAAACAGGGTAGTGGCGGCAGGCAGCTAGAGCGGTGAGTGGCGAGCAGCCTGACGCGACAGATCGGCGATCTCAAAGAGCGCCGGCCCGAAATGGCTTCCCGGACAAGGCCTCGCAGCCCCCTCTAATGACGGACGTCCCCGACTGGGGCCACCGCTGCCGACGGACTCTGTTGCATCGGGGTGAGGTCCCGGTCAACATACGTAGCAGTCCCCTTCAATTGCCTACTCTGACGCAGGACGGTCTCACGTACTCGCATGTCTGCCACCGTGAAGGTAACAACACGCGGGCGATCTGTGCGCTGAGTCCCAAGGCGGCTTGCTCTAGCAATGTGTACCGCAATCGGAATGCCATTCGAGATAGGATCTCATCCCCAATGCGCTTTGACGAGATCTTCTCCCGCCTCCTCCGAGTCCACGCACCACCACGCTATGACGCCGGCCGCTCGCTCCCCGCCGCTCACCGAGCCGGGAGGCAACATTAGCCGCCCCGGCGGTGACTCTGTTGGGCGGAGCGTGGGCTGCTCACAGCCACGAGGGTGGCGTGGTGTGTGAGGTGGAGGAGGTGGTGTTTGTTCCACCGTTTGGCGACCCATGGCCGTGGGGCACGCGGCGCTTGGTGAACCCCTGTTCGCGGCCTCTGGCGCCGGAGTCGAGCCTAGCTCTGTTGGAGCCTCTGCTTGGCTTGGCCAACTCACTGCAAAGGTCAAGCGGTGTTCATGGACCTCAAAGATGGGAGGCCACCGCCTTTGTCGGGCAATGGTTGCTTTGAGCTCCCCAATCTCCCGATCCCCGTCTCTCCCCTACTCTGCGGGTTCTCAGCTGCCCGGGCCGGCCCGACAAGGGCTCTGACGCGTTTACAGACACGGTGGCATACCCTCTCCTCCTCGACTTGAGGCGGAAAAATAGTTGCCACTATATCCCGCTCAACACCCCCGCTTTGTCGTCGCCATAGTCCATGGTGGTGAGAAGGGAATCCACGCGAAGCTTCGCAAGTCGGCAAGGCCCTCGCTTATCCCGTTGCCTCTCAAAGTGGGTCGTTTAAGCCCGCCTTCCAACTGCCGCATGCGGGTCTCCATCTCTCAGAACCCGCTGCCTTTCAGCTGCTAACCGTCTTTTGAGCACGTGGGATCTTTGAGGGGGACTATCTCATTGCCGTCCCCCAATCCGGAAGTTACTCATACTCGACTGTTCCTCTAGTTTTCTTCATGGTCCTCGCTCAAGTTTCAGGGCTTGAGCAGCCTTCATCCATCTCCCGAGTCAATCTCATAGATTGGGCCTTTGCTCGGGCTTCCCTCCTCATGGAAGAGGTTTCTCCCTTGTCTTTGTTATCTGACCGGGGCCGTTTTCGTGGCGGCCCCTCCTCCTGGTTCTCCCAGATGGGCTGGGGCTGGGGCTGGGGCTGAGGAATATCCCCCTCCAAATGGGGGTCTGGGCAAGGGGCTACGGGAGCGGCCATGAAGTTGTATGGTATGGATGGAGGTTAAAGTGCTTATGAAGAATTGAAAGATGTTTAAAAATATAAACGATGCCCGCCCTCAGTGGTTGGCACGGGGGGCACGGAGGGTTCCAATTTGCTATTTTAAGAAAGCCTTGTGGTTGTGGGACTTCTTGGGATCCGAAAAACCTTACAAGAATTGGGTCCAAATACCCATTGTGACTATGAGCTTGCCGGATAAATTTCAGGACGGAGTTTGTCTAGCACGGCTTGTTACAGTTTTCAGTTTATCCAGCTTTCTCACCTTAGCACCTTTCCACAAGGTGCCAGCTATGGGTGGAAGTTTATTCCTAATGCCACCTAGCCAGTTAAACAATAGGCGAGTTTGAGCATTTGTGCAGATGCTAGTGATGATACTGCCGCGGTGTAATCTAAAGTCTGTTGTTAGTTGATCAGTTTTTATTTTGTAAGAGCTGGAGAGTTTGGATTCAGGAGATGTATTTTCATTTCTGTAGGCAATAAAGAATACCGATGGCTACCCACTTGCTAAGTTGATCGCTGGATGGATTATCTTGTAGGTTGTTGTCTATCCCGCTGTGGGCTTCGTATATCGAGTCCGGATCCTGGTGTTTCGGACATTTTGCCCCCGGTGTTTTACGGGCGCCCGAAACACCCCCCATGCATGCCCATCCGCCGATCCATGCATGCATCGATGCCCGGGACGCCCGAGGATCCATGCATCCTGGCCATCTTCAACCGCCAAGAATCAACAAGCGGTTTTATAACGTAAACACCAATCGGGTCTTTTGAAGGCGGTTGGAGAGTTGGACGTGACACTTTTGACTTGTAATCGTGGCGGTGTCCCCCGTACTTGTTTGCAGGTGCATTTAATGAATCGGGTGGTGGTATTTCCATCCCAAGGTTGGTGGGGTGTTTCCGACCCAATTCAAACGAATTGGGGATCTTTGCTGTTACCACGTAAAACCAAAACCGGCCCCCCGCTTCGAAAAGATCCATTGGAGCGCTGGGTTCTGGGCCGCATGGAGGCAAGGATAATAATGGCGTCCGGAAGAAACGAGTAAGGTTATATAGAGGTTGACATTGGGTTTAGTTTTAGCAAAGGTGGCAAATCTTTGTAACTTAGTAATTTTTGTCTTCCGGACTCTCTTGCATCTCCGGTTCAAGATCCCCATCGGTGTATTTTTCGGACTGCAATTGCAATGGGAGATAGAGCAGCATTCTGTTGTGCAAGTAACCTACCCTGGACAGCAAACTATTCCAGTGCATGCATGTTATATCCCCACAAACAGGGTGCAAGATTTCGTGGAAGGGGAGCAGAATTTGCCAGGGTGCAACACCAACTTCAGGAAGCGTGGATCTCGGGGTAGAGAAGAGGGATCTGCCAAGAAAAGAGTCGACCAAAATGCCCACCTTAAAATAACCAAGTAAGTGAATTGATTTGTCATTCGGGCCATTTGGATTCATGGAATTTCAACCGGCGTGAACCGAACTGGAACTGTTATTTCTCAGCTGTAACTTAGCTAACTGAACAACTATTTCTCAATTGTAGCTACTGGTGCAGCTATGGCCCTGAAGATTATCGTGAACGTTCTCGGGAGGTCAAAGATAAAACAACCCGAGCTCTAATTGCTGAAGAAAAGAAGAAGAATCCTTCCTACTCAAGGAGACAGAGAAGAGGAAGTATTAGGCGAGGTTGCAGGTGCCACTTTCAGGTGAAGCAGTTGTATTTGAGGCCTGATATATGTAAAATTACATACTACGAGATGAGGCACATTGATAATCAAGAGAAAGTCTGCCATGGAACTGAGGATCCCCAATGCGCAAGAACAAGGCATGATGTAGCTCCATGGCTCTCAAAGGGTAAGAAGGCTTGGGCCTACCAACATTTGCTTCATAACCACACTCCCCAAGAGGTCTTCCGTCAACACGAGGAACAATGGGAGATAGAAAAGAGGATGGATCCCAATGCCCCCAAGAACAGAGATGCATTCTTAGCCATGGATGATTTATATAATTTGTCCCGCAAGCTGGCTGCTGACACGTGGATGCTGCACAAGAATGTGGCCACAAGTGTTAGGATGTGGGTTGATTTACATCCAGAATATGTGTTCACGTATCAGGAGGGAGTCCCTTTCACATTGGGCATCATCACACCGTTCCAAATGAAGATCTTGTTAGAGCATGGAAGGGGGAATGCTGTAGCTTTAGATTCAACCTTCAAGACCAATGACCACTGCTACAGCCTTTATACCTTGCTAGTTTATGACACGCATGGAAATGGTGTCCCTGTTGCTTGGGTTCTATCCTCTAGTGCCACCGAGGAGGACATCCATCCTTGGCTGATTGCAATGAAGAACCGCATACATAGGGAAGACCCAACTTGGGAACCTGCATTGTAGATGATGCACAGGCTGAAATCAATGCCTTGAAAGATGTTTGGCCCGAAACCAAAATTCAGTTGTGTATTTGGCATGTTCGAAGAAACTGGATTTGCTTTTAAAGCACGTGAAGAACAAGAAGGTGAGGGGGGAAATGTTTAAGGAACTCGGTCATATTATGTATGCCACTAAAGTAGATATTGACCCAAGAAGGACTAGTGATTATGTGGAAGCATGCACCAAAGAGACCAAGAAGTTGTTGGATGAATTCAAGGAAAAGTACAAGATGTGGAAGAGGGTTGTGAAGTATATGAACCGAGTTTGGACCAATAACATCACACATTGGATAATTGCCACAAGGATGTATCCACATGCTAACCAAGAGACTAATGCTGGTATAGAGTCCTACCATTCGCACATGAAGAGGAGATTAGGGGTATCCAAGCATGCCTTGAGAGGAAGGAGAATAGATTGGCTCATTTACATGCTTACGGTGTATTACAAACTCACTTGTCCTTTGATAGGTTCATGAAGGAGTCGGGTTTTAAAACCAACAAGAGATGAGGAGCACATAGTTGAAACCGCCATCATAGGTGCTCGAAATTCCCGCAGATGTAGCTGTTAGATGGCTGAACTTCAAGGAGGGGAGAGCCGAGGTGTGGAGTCAAAACATGGACAAGCGGGATGATAACCGAGAGGGGCTTTGCCTTACTTAATGGATGTTGCACATGAAAATTGGTCATCATGTGATTGTCCATGGGGTATGAAAGGGAATATGTGCAAGCATCAAGTCAAGGTGATCGATGATGTCCAAGTACAAAGAGGAAGACATTCTAAGGTTTTGTGGTACTCTACATGGTTCTCGGCTGGCGGGCTGTCCAATCTAAGGTCCTTTGCCGAGGCATATGATGACACCATGCCTTCTTGGGAAGAGGGGCCATGCACGAGTTGCATCCGATGATGAAGAATTGGATTGTACAATTGGGGCTGGTTTGGAGTGAAAAGCCCAAGGTGTTAGAGAGCATAGACGAGACAATGGCGGGTCTCAAGGAGACCATTGCTAGGAGCCCCTGGTATGGAATGAAGCTAGGTTCCTTTTAGCTGAACTTAGCAATAAGGCGGGCAAGGCTAAGTGAAAGTAGAAATGTCAATTTCATGGCACCGAAGTCTATCCATGGTACAAGACTTCAATGGGAACACCATTGCTAGACCAAGTACCTTTAGTGGAGAGCCACAAGAAGAGGAAGAAGAGGAGTTCACTTAGCGTTTTCTCGAAGGAATGCGAAGATCATATCACACGATGTGAAGGTATTGCAATAATTCTAACACTCTCTTTGAAAACATTTCCTCTACTTGCGAATAGTAATGTTAAGTGGTAAATGCCATGTTGCTCTTAGGTGATGGTGGAGGCAATGCCAAGGAGGTCTGATCATGGATGCTGCAGTTAGCATAAAGGGGTACATTGCTTGAATATTGCGCTATTAAGAGCATTAGTCGTATGTGTGCTCCATCTTTTGATGACTTCTGATAATTTGAAAGATACTGTAGTTGCTCCTTTCGGATGCATATGGATGCATATGGATTTTCAATCCAATGTTGCTGTTAAGTAATCTTGCTGTTAAGTAACATATGTTAAGTAACCATGATTATGTCCAGAAACACCACTGACTTGGCCAGAAACACCATTGGCTAGGCCAGAAGCACCACCCCTCTGGCCAGAAACACCACTAGCTTGACCTGAAACACCAATCAATTTGGCAAGAAACACCATAGGGGCTGGCGGAAACACCACCCCTAATGTCCGAAACACCATATGGCTGGCCGGAAAAACCACCCTAATGTCCGAAACACCATATGGGTAGCCAGAAACACCACCCTAATGTCCAGAAACACCACTCAAATGGCCAGAAACACCACCAAACTGTCCAGAAACACGACCCAAATGGCAAGAAACACCACTACCTTAAACAACCCTTCAATGTTTTGCATGTTGTGCTCTTGTGGCCAGAAACACCAAGGATATGGCACTCGTATTCCTACAAGGGGTTGCACTCACTTGTTGAAACTTGCAATTCAAGGTTATAGATATTGTATTGCAACCACTCTTCCCAATGTTTTAGATATTGTATTCCATCTAGAGGTCACACCCGACCAGAAACACCACTCAATTGGCCAGAAACACCAATCAATTTGGCAAGAAACACCATATGGCTGGCCAGAAACACCACTCTAATGTCCAGAAACACCATGTTTCTGGCCAGAAACACCACCAAACACCACTCAGTGTTCTACTTGTTGTAGTCTTGTGGTCAGAAACACCAAGGATGTGGCTTGAAACACCTCTCTTCTGGCCAGAAACACCACTAAGTTGGCCAGAAACACCACCTGAAAGGCCAGAAACACCAAGAATATGGCCTGAAACACCACTAACTTGGCCAGAAACACCAAGATATCTGGCAAAAATAGCAGGTGTTTCTGGTCATATACTTGGTGTTTCTGGTCAAAGAGACACCATCCGTAACAGTTGCAGATAACATAGTTATGCAATAAATTATGCTGTAAATCATGGAATAACTACAAAATGACTTCTGATACCATGTTCCAGCCAATCAAGAGTTTAGAAGCCAACACTGTTCAAGAGTTTAAAAGCAAAAAGAAAAATGTTAACACTTCTTAGATTATCTTGGGTGGCTTTTGGCCCGCACCATGGCTTCATGTAGCCTTTACTTGAGATCTTTGCTAAATGTGTCTCTGCCGGTTGCCACATCGATCTTGTCAAACCAGGTCCTTAGTCACCGCATTTCAGCTTGTTAGTGTGATTGCACGAGAGTATCTTCACACAAGCAATACCCTCACCTCGACAGGCGGCGGCTGGAAATCCTTGAGAATGAAATCTCATTATAAAGCACCTTGCATATCAAGAATGTGTGTACACTCCACCCGAACCATTTTGTTTGTTGTGGACCAGCGCATTTCAATTGCTTGAATGTCGACCATTTCTGGCTGCGGGGCTGCCTCAACTAGCATGCACTTCCTTGAGCGACCTGCAGCCCATCTCATGCTAGTGAGAGATGAATTTAAAAAAACAAGAAATAGTATTGCATGCAAACAACTTACTTTCGACTACTTCTCGGGCCACATCGCCCGAATGATATCTCATCATAGAATCAAAATGCGACAAGGCGGTGTGGTGGCTCAAAGTGACTTACATATTTCCCAATCAGCACAATCTGTAAAAGGCTCCAATGGTGGTCGCGATATTTTAAATGTAAATAAATGGACGAGTATTTTAAATGTAAATAAATGTCATCATGCCAATAATAACTTACCTTCTTACCACGGGCAACCCGTAGAAGAGAGATGGTTCTCGAGGTCTAGGAGGAATAATCTTCCTCCAAATTGACTCTCTCTTATTCATGTAGAGGTCTACCACCCGGATGAAAAAAAACATGACTTAGTCTCTCTGGTGGACTGGTATGGTATGAGAGACAACCCTGCACAAGAATTTTGAATTTAGAAAAGATGCACAATCAGACCGTATAAAAGGGAAGACACTTACATCAAGTAGGCACCCACGCATTGCCTATTTAGCCAAGACAAGCCAACCTTCTCAGGATTATCCGAACCAGAATGCTCAAAGGAAATGGCTTCAGATTGACGTATCACAAATTCACCTTTGCCATCTTTTACAGTAGACCAAAGTGGGCTCCTAAGATGCACGTGCCATTGAGCATCGTATGAAAGAATTGGATTGGCCTTGGTGGCTTTCCCTTTCTTCTTTTTGTTAACCCATTCCAAGGTAGTGAGGTCATCAAGATGCATGAAGAAATCAAAATCCAAAATAAAATCCTCAGTCATAGTTACCACGGTTCTCTTGATCAGGTCTGTCTCCCCATCATCTACCACATCAAAGTAAGTAGACATCTGGTGCACGGGAGAATCTGCAGCAGCACTCAAAGGGGTACCCAAAGAAGTTTCGGCCCCAATCCTAAGCTTTGGTTTCTGTGGAGCTTTAAAATTGAAGCCAGCAACTATGGCTTTTGTTAGCAATGTAACTGGTGTGGATGGAGATTTAGGAACACTAGAGCTGCCCTCAAACCTGCCACAATAAAGAAGCCGTGTCTGCAGCCCCAGCCTGCATGTCTCCAAATTCCCATAAGCCTCACGGTCAGCCCATTCACTTCGGTCCACAGATTCCAGACAACCATCATTCAATTAAATTGGGATTATGTCTTAATTTTGGGATAAATTTTATATTGCACTTTTTTAGTAACTTTGTTAAATTCACTTTTTTAGTAACTTTGTTGCCCTTAGACTAGAATAGACGTTAACATATAATCACACACGGGAATATAAACTCACACCTTAACTTCAAATTATAAAATCATATATCATGGAACTCAAGTAGTACACAACTTTTATTAACTGTAGAAAAGATACATAGTAATTGTTTTTTCATTTTTCCATTAGCATCCCCAAGGATATGAGAACCTTATTCCTTACGTCCTGAGGTATTGTAACTCTCGCTGTTTTACTAGGAATAGTTTTTGGAGTCCACGAGTACAATACGGTTTCAACGTCTAGCCAAAGATCAGGATCACTTGGATTTCTCCTCCACCTCTTTGTCCAACAATCAATATCTTTCTTTATCCAAGACATTACTCAACTGATGTACTGGACACCACCATTCCACGCACCTTATTGAAGTTAACATCACCTTCTTCTTTGCAAATATCCGAGATAGTCCATCCCAACCACACTGGATAGGTGTCTAGATCTGCTGGTTTTACTACTAAAGTCGCATTTAATTAAAGTGGGTCAAATCTCGCAATTTGGGACTCCAAAAAATGGGACTCATACTGAAAAAAAAAAAAAAAAAAAGAGGGGAGGGAGAGGGGGCACACCTTGATAAGGAGAAGGGTAGGAGGAGAAAGAGGGAGGAGCCACACGTTGAAGAGGGGAAGAGGATAAGTTGGAAGAAGGGGCAAGGGCAGGGAGAGGAGAGGAGAGCAAAAGGGCAAAGGAGGAGGGGGAGGGGCAAAGGGGGAGGAGCAAAGGAGGGACGGGAGGGGCAAAGGGAGGGGCAAAGGGAGGAGGGAGGGGAGGGAGGGAGGGGAGGGAGGGAGAGCAAAGGGGCAAAAAGGGGCAAAGGGGAGGAGCAAGGAGGAACAGGAGGGGCAAAGGGGGCAAGCCCCAAAAAAAAAAATAAAAATAAAAAGTATTAATTATTAATATATAATCAATAATTAATTAAGATAATTAGATTAATTAAGCTAATTAATTAATCAAATATAAATTAAATTAAATCAATACTCCATTTAAAACCTTTCTCGACCCACTAGTCGAGAAAGCAATTTAATTCCAGCACAAATGCACCAAAATGAGGAATTTCAAACACTACTACCTAAACACCTATAAACTAAAGGTGATTTTAGTGAAACTTAAAATTAATGCCTCCTTCCCACCAACACAAGAAAGGGAGAGGCAGATAAAACAGGGCACTTGAGATCCACACGGACTAATACTTACAAACAAAGGGAGAGGCCCGGATAAAAGGCACAAACAGGGGGCACTTGAGATCCACACCTGGACTAATGCTTACAACAAAGGGAGAGGCGTATAAAAGGGCACTTGAGATCCTACAGGACTAATATTCATCCGAAGAAGCAGTTGCTACGCCGACTCCATCGAGCTCGATTTGACCTAAATAAGTCAAATTTTTTCCTGAAGTTGCAAATCGGCTGTAGACCTTTGATCTATGATTTTCTCTGATCCGGCAGCAAAATGGAGGAGCAGCTGAAAGAGCAGGCGAGGAGCAGCGAAGAAGGGCTGCTGGTGCCAAAGACACAGTGTATTTTTGATCAACATTTCTTGCTTTTGCGTTGAAGGTGTATACCCGGATTAGTATTTTGCCGGATTTTAAACTCAGAAGGCGGTGTATTGAAAAAGGATTTAAACTCTGCCGGATCGCTTGGATTGAGACAAAGGAGCCCATGTGGCTATGGAGTGATGTGGGCCTTGAAACGCGAGTTTGTTACGAGTCGATAATGCAAGTGCATTTCGACAAGATAGCCGGAAAAAGCGAATGGTGGATGGATGGGCTATGGAAGCCAGCTGTGGGGATGGCGCGCACAATCTCAAGTGCATGAAATCCGATTCAAATCCGATTCAAGATCCTGCTTGTCGGATTCATATGTTTTGTTTTTAGAATCACGTTTTTGCGGCATCTTCATTGAAAGAAGATCCGGTTCTCGGCTACATTTTCAAAGCAGAGTGTGAAGTTTAAAAGAGCTCACGAAAGTTTAAAAGGCTTTTACCGTGGAAGGAATGGAAGGGCCTTAACTTAAAGCTTCGCATGATGGACCTCTGCTCCGACAAGTCCGCCATATCCAGATAACTTTCTCCTCTTTTATACTCGATCCGACCTGATGGGGGCGTTTCAAGCTTTGTAAATGGTTCTTTCCAAGCTTTGTGGTTGTACTTCTTCGGATACTATGCCGGATGAAGAAATGGAAATCGGCTTACGGCGGATGGGGAAGCTTAGGCCGATGAAAGCCGGAAGGAAGCCGATGAAAGCTTGGAAGGAAGCCGAAACGATAGGAAGCCAGCTCCATAGGAAGCCAAAAGCTCCATGCACCATAGCCACGTTCTTGGGAGTTAAGCCATAGCCAATGATCTTGGGAGTTAAGCCATAGCCACAATTTCATAAGTGTACCAAATCTCTTCAATTCAAAGGTATGTACCAAATCTCCCCTCTTTTTTCAATTTCAAATTTCAAACTTAAACATGGGTGGGAGGAAAAAAGTGGAATAATAGGGTGTACATAAGAAAAAAATACGGACATAAGCGTGGCCAATGGGTTATTTTTTTAAGGCCAATGGGTATGAAGGATTAAAATATTATTAAATAAATTGACGTCTATTTATATAATCAATTTCACACATTGTGCACATTATGTTGCCATTACGGGCACATTTTCAAGGCACATTTTCAATGTTTAAGTCAAAACATTGATATACCTGGGGGTTGACTATTTTTTTATCTACGTATACATAGGAAATGCATAGCTATGGTGTGCATTTAGGAAATACATAAGATATTGTATTTATTAGGAAATATATAGGATAAGATATTGTGTTTATTAGAAAACATTGATATACTAAAAAAAAAAAAAAAGGGGAATGGGGAATTCTATTTTTGGGTCTACGATACATAGAAAAAAAAATGCATAGGTATAGTGTGCACTTGGAAAATACATAGGATATGGTGCAACTAATAATGATTTGCACTTTATGATATTGGAGGCGTAAACTATGTTTGTAGGCAAGTAGGTTCGCCACATTTGTTGTATGTTTGATCACATGTGAATAAACGTATAGTAATATGATGTTTGAAGGGCTTAGAACTGCATTTTGCACTTTGAGCCGCCTTTCTCGACTCACGAAACGAAAGGGGAACCTGAGGCTCTTTCGACTTCGCCGAAGTCGAGAAAGCGGGCCTCAGACCCAAAATAATCTCCGCCCTTGAAATTGCCTTTTTTTAATGCGGAAGCGGGCTTCAGCGACCGAGAAAGACCCTCAAAAGGCCCCCAAACTTTGCTGCCTTTCGACTTCATGAGGTCGAAAGGCCTTCCCACCCTAAAACACGTGTTTTTTCGCTTTTGCCGCCTTTCTCCACTTCATGAAATGAAAAGGGCGCCTTCTACCCCTAAAACCCGCGTTTTTAAACTTTGGTACGCCTCTCGACTCGCGAAATCGAAGAACCTCCTTCGGAATTTCTAAAACTGCTTTTTTGCTTTTTGAGTGCCTTTCGACTGGCGACTCGAAAGGCCTTACGACCCTAAAACGCGTTTTTGGCTTTGAGGCGCCTTTCGACTCGCGAAGTCGAAAAGGCCTTCTACCCTGCGTTTTAAGCTTTGAGCCGCCTTTCTCGACTCGCGAGTCGAAAGGCCTTCCGACCCCTAAACCTGCGTTTTTGCTTTGAGCTGCCTTTCTCGACTTCGGCGAAGTCGAAAGGCCCCTAAAACCCGCGTTTTGAACCGCTGCTTTTCGCCTCGAAAGGCCTTGTTTGTGTTTTCCCTCTGAAGCTACCTTTCTCGACTCGCTGAAGTCGAGAAAGGCTCTCGCCCCCTCAGATTTTCCAAAATGGCCCTAAGAATTGTGTTTTATTTTATTTTTTTTTTTGCCTGTAGCATCACTTGACTAACTTGATTTTGTCTTTTGCAGTCCTTATCTCAACCAGATAATACATGCTTGGGAGCAATGAAAAGACTAGTTCATTGAAGAAAGGTGCCGAGAAGAGGGTGGTGACATCAGTTGGACATACAAGCACGTGGCCCATGAAGGAACTCCTCATACAAATTTCTATCGTCTGTAAGTTGCTCCGTGACTTGGAGAGAGCTCCACGCGCCCTTTGCACTAGGTGGTTCATGTGTGAAGAGCGTGTAATCATTGTGCCCATTCGACCACTATGGTCTCTTCACCCACTATAATATATATTGTAATGAGCCCATTTATAAATATAAGGTATCTCAAAACTAGTATTTTTTGGTGATTAAGTAAACAATTTGCTTAATTTTTGTTGGAATTTGTGATCAAGAGTCTACCCACCCAAGAAAATAGAGCCAAAATATCCAACTAAGAATCTTTTTCAACTAGAACTTTGGTTTCAATCTGTAATGAAATTCCTATGTTTGAGTTGCATTGTTCTTGTTCTCGACTCGCTATCCAATAAAACTGGAAGAAAGCTTGGATGCACACTAATAGACAAAAATTCCAATTATGGCCAGTTTTGGGGTCGGGGTGCTTCTTTTTATGTAAATTGACAGGGTTCCGAAAAAAAATGGGAATGGAATGAGTCCCACTTTAATTAAATACGACTTACTACAAATTGGTGGCACTCCACGTCAGTAGAAGGTTCATAACAATCCATGCCTAGATATTTTGGCCTATCCTTCTTAGGACCAACATAGTGTTTATCAGATTGAGGAGGAGCATATGCCTTCACAATGCTACTAATGGTACCATCATCTTCGTCAGCACCAGCTAATGTTTTCCACTTACTTTTAGGGAACCACCCTTCTTTCAAATTCTTAGAGGATGTGTCTACCTCATCCAACAAGTTGATCACCTTCTTCCAATAATCTATCAATGCACGATTAGTCTCATCTCAATTAGTTTGCCAATGCTTGATGTAGTCATTGATGCCATCCTTAGTCAATCCCAATTGCTTGACTTCTTCGATTGGTTTTAGAGCTTTTGGTTGACCAGAGGTATCATAGGCTTTGCCATTTGCATCCCCTCGTGCCAAATTTCTCGCCCCACCTCTCCACTTCTCCTCTGAAGGTCTCATTTTCCATTGCATGATTGGAATCCCTTCTCTCACCCAAAAGTGAATTGAAGAGGTCTAGAATGACCTTCCATGTCGAGAGCATAACCATCCACAAAACTCTTCCAATCGGGCACTTCTTCTATGATAGATCCTATAGGAGATGGATTTGTACATCCATGAAATATTTCCAATAGCCTTTGAAAGTTGGTAACTGTCACGCTTCTCAATACATGACTATATTTTCCAAACAATGCATCCACATCCTCATGAGTATGTCCCAGGCATTAGGAACCCCAAATTGACTCTTTCAAAAAATACCCACAAATGTTAAGTAGGATAGGAAAGAAAACATCCACTGTTCTTATTTTGACCAAAGACAATTATCTAGTTGCAAGAGGAGCTTTTATGCATATCTCGAGGTTTAGCACGAGATGTTGAAGCTCCAACATGTTCATTAGGTCCATTCCTCCTAAATCTTGCCTTGCTAAACTTTTCAATACTATTAGGGGTTCCATCCAACAATGCACTATGTAGTGCCTGGCTAGCTGTAGGATCCTGTAGGTTACCATTGTAACCCTTCTCATAGTTTCTTAAACACCTCATCATACTCCCAATGTGAAAATCTGGACCATCACTCCACAACTCTAAACTAAAATGGCCATAATAGGTCTGAGCCTGCCCATGCAATATTGCCCCAATCATTGAAATCTGCAAAGGATATGATCTTCCACATGACTTAGGAATGTACTTGAATTGTGGAAGACAAGTCTTCCTGTTGGTCCATTTTATCATGTATAATACATAGATAGTTATTAGGTTCCATTGCGGATAAGGTCCTCCACATCCAATAAGTTGATCTACATTATAGTTGATCCGTCATATGGTCCTTCATATGTTCCCTTATCTTTGCCCTTAGACTTGGTTGCACGCCTTATCTAGTGTCTCCTTCAACTTAGCACATAAATTGCACTTGGCAAAGTTGTTTGAAGTTGCTATGGTCACATGCTTGAAATGCTTATTCCATAGCCTACTAAAACTGGGATATAGAGGCTACTCCAAGTTCAATGGCTAAGCAATGCATTTATTTCCTCTAATATGCTTTCCGGATACAATGGGATGGCAATCTCTTTCAACAATAACTCTACCCTGTTCATCCTTCTTACTCTTATGTGGCATGTTTTGATTGAAATCCACATATCTTTCAAATATTTCCTTTGCAAAATATAGTTCTTGAGGTAGGCCTTTACTGTGCCGTGTTCCCATGCAATGCAATTTTACTACCATTTTCATGTCTCTTTTGCCGGTTGTGCCAAGAAGAGGTTGGAATTCCATGTATAGCCATCCATGCTTTTGAACATATCCACTTTCCATTCAATGGGAATCTTTTTTCTTTGATCTTTCATCCCTAATTGCATAGCCAAATATGGTGTACATGAAATTCCTCCTGCTATCACACTTATGTTCCTGATATATAGCTCTTGCTCCCACCAACTCCTCCTATCGTGGAACATTCTAACACAAGAAAAACAACAACATTCACCTCCTCTAACCTTCATCATAGCTTCAAGAGAACAATCATAATCTGACTTGCATCTTTTGGTGGGATAATGTTTGAAAGTTGGAAGTGGCCTCTTGTTACACTTTGGTGAACATTGTTGACAATGGTTCTACATCTAAAGGAAACGTGTAGTTCCCCTCCAGTTTGAATATCGTCCCTAGGCCATGCAACAATAGTTGGAACCTCTAGTTGCTTCACACAAGCTAGGCATTCTTGTTTGCCCAACCCTTTTCCTTCCAATTGTCATATAATTTTGAGATTGCCACACCTAACCTTGTCCTCCCCTAATCTTTCATCATTCACTTTGCATTGATAGGATCTGCTAGAACAATAATCCCTTCTCCTCCTCGCTCTCTCCGTTGCATGCATGCGGGATCTTGACCTTTTGTTTTTCCAATCGACCCGGTATAAAGTACAATTTCCTTTCCTTTGCCATCATCCTTTTCATTTGAGGTCTTTTTCCCTTTCCTTTGCCATCATCAACATCATTTGAGTCCTTTCCTTTCCTTTGCCATCATCAACATCATTTGAGGTATTTTCCTTTCCTTGGACATCATGTTCATTAGTTGGGAATTTCTCCTTGCCTTGATTAGCATCATTGGGGTTTTTTTTTTAGCATTTTGCATGCCATTGACCTAGAATGCATAAAAATATATATAGTAAGTTAGCATATCCAAATAACCTCTAACTAACATGTTCATAAATGAAAGCATCATATGTCTTATTCTATTTGATCATTCTATTTATATAATGGGATTCCCCAAGTTATTTTCCTCAACATTATATAAAAATAAAACCCTCTACTTATAACCTTCAAACTTGTATCCTATAATAACCTTAGAAACAACTTTTAAGGTTATTATAGGTTTGGTGCATTTTAAGGTTAAGAAGTTTATTATAGGTTAGAAAATTTAAGGTTGGAAAGTTATTGTAGGTTAAAAGTTTTAAGGTTAGAAGTCTAATTCATGAACTTTTAAACTTATAACTTAACTATTAACTTAAAACTATTTTAAAAACTTATAAGTCATAACTTTTAAACTTAATAACCCTTAAAACAATTGTCCTTAAAAGAATTAACCCTTGTAATAAATTTTCGCTGGTTATAATGGCGGTCTGCGAAATTTTAAAGCGAGTTATTATTTCAAGTTAGCCTTCCTTTTCAAACTTTTTCTCTCACCCTTTCGAACTTTCTCTCTTCCATTTTTTAGGCATTCCAGCTTACCTTCCAATTTGGCATTCGAGCTATCATCTCTAATCTCGGATTCTATCTGCTTCAACAGATAAAAGTTTCTCGGCTTTCTCGGCTTCTATCGGCTTCAACAGATAAAAGTTTACGCTACGCTTTTGCTTTCGGCTTTCGGGCTTCTATCTATCTTCTCGGCATCATCAATCTACCTTCAACGGATAAAAGCTTCGAGCTTTTATGCATTTTCCTATCTATTTCTATCTGCTTCTCGGCTTCTATCTGCATCAATCTCGACTTCTATCTGCTTCTCGGCTTCTATCTGCTTTAGGGTTTTCGGATCAAAGGTTTTTTCGGCTCAAAGGTTTGTAGGCTCTAAACAATGCCTCTGTTTTTTTTGGTTTTTTGGCTCTCTACAATCTCTCTGACTTTGAATAACTTTGGTTTTTTTGTGTTAAAGCATCTCTGTTCTATCTGTTCTATGATCTTGCTCTATCTGTTTCTATCTGTTCTATCTGCTCTATGATCTTGCTCTATGATCTATGAGCTATGATCTATGATCTATCTGCTCTATGATCTATGATCTATCTGCTCTATGATCTATCTGCTCTATGATCATGCTTATATGATTTTGCTGTATCTGCTCTTATTCTATTTCATTAGCTCTTCCTCTATCTGTTCTAAATAATGAACTAAAAGAATGAGCTAAATATTGAACTAAAATAATGTATTCAACGATTATGCATTCTGTTAGCTGTTAGAATAATATGTTAGAATGGGAGAAATCGCGCTTGGCGCATTTCTATTTTTGGTTTTCCGATTTTCCATTAGGTTAATCAAAGTCAGCGCCGCGTTCTTAGTTTCTATACAAATCGCGCCAGCGCTGCGTGTAAAATAGATCCGGAAAAACATAGCAAACGCGCCGGGGCGCTTTGAATTATGTATGTTTAGAATCGTTTTATGGCGAGAGTAATATATCATTTGCTAATGACTTAATTTCTCTCGCTCTAGTGCCATGGATTTTCCTTATGCATGGACACTAGCTGATCCCCGCACCGCATGGTTCTTGTTCAAATACACTTCCCCCGAATCGACCATCAACTCGGACCCCATAGATAAGATATTACTTGAGTGTGCCGCTCAAAACGCTCAAGAGAGTTGGAGAATCCAATAGACCCAGACGTGGGGCCATGGGTACACTTCCATCGCATCTATGGACATATCAGACTCCTCATGCTCTTAGTAAGGCTCATGCCAACAAATAAGTACGAGGATTTGCTTTATAGTATCAAGGATCGATACAACACTCTGGTTTGGAGACTCGACATCCGCAGTGGAAGATGAGGATCCCGGCATATCGGGTGGTTCAGGTGGGACTTTTTTGAATTGGGCCGATGAAGTGGGGCTATGTGACATATTGTAGAGATAGAAAGAATTCGCGCCAGCGCATTTTTTTTAAGAAGAAATGTACATACACTTTTTTGACTATGAATACAAACTTCGGCGCTACCGCAAATTTTGCACTATATTTTTATGTCATTTAGTTTATTATGTTTTTTTATATGCAATGTCGAAAACATTGAATCCTTTGATGCCCTCCAGCCAACAAGATGACCAACCCCAAGAAACTATATATTTTCATTAATGTGTAGTTTCATGGGGTTGATATGACCTGCTAAAGAACATCACGTATTCAAAATTCACAACATCACGCAGATGTTATGATATATTCATTTCTTTTTGAATATCCAAATATACATACCTTTTTCAGACGTTCCTTTGGCCATGCTACAAATGTGCCCACGCTTTCACCAACTGTATCGCCACCGGGATGTCTTCTTGGAAGAGCCTCATCTTCGTAATTGCAGTTTATAATGGAAATCTTACGTAAACCTGTTTCCAAGAGGAACACCATGACACATAGAACTTGATTCAGATCTCCGATTTTACATAAGCCTACTCGGGCGCTTCAAGTTTGTTGTTAAAAGATAGCATTCTTCTCCGAATCGATGAAGAACCGTAATGCATTGGAAAAAATAGAGGACGAAAAAATAGAGAACAAGAGAATGCATTCTAATGGAATCACACTTACCATAGCTCAGCAGACATCGAATGGGATTGAAGGCGGCTCGATCGAATAGGATTGAAGGCGCTGTAGACCGGATCTTAGGCGCCTGATAGTAGGAATGATCTTGGGTGCTCTGGAAAGTAGGAATGATCTTGGCCTCGATAGTAGGTGGCCGATTAGGTGGTAGTAGATTGCCACATATGCGTTTTTGAAATTAATAATTAATTGTTCTTGAAATTGCACTAAAAAAGAAAAACACAATTTAAATTTGTAAATGAGCTTGATCGGGCGGTTAATTAAATGCATATAAATTTAAAAGGACGCCTTGATTTGAATTTACGGTTGTAAATCGGCGGCCAAGATTATGAACGATACATATAAGTTTAAACCAAAAATCCCGGGCCTCATATTATCCGCACTTGCGCTCTATGGCGTCTAGAGGATTCGCCGCCACGAGGCGCCGGTAGAGGTGGGCGACAAAATTAAAAGCACAAATCCCATGCCCGAGGTCAACAAGCAGCACAAAATCCAACAAGCCTCGTAATTGATCCGCTTTTTGTTCTCAGAATTGATTTACGTGTCCCTTTTTTTTGTTAGGTTTTTAGGATGTTTTTCGTAATAATATAGTTATTATCCAATAAGAAGCATGTGTCCTCTAATGTTTGAGTTCATATGTCCCAAAAATGTATGGAAACAAATGCTTAATGTGTACATGTTGGTTTCTCTTTAATGTCAGATGTGCCGCTTGAAGCTTGTATACTTAGCTGAACAAAGATTCGTTAGCTAGTTGTGTTTTGTATAGTTAGTTGTGTCCTCCTCGATGAAGATTCAACTCTTTAAGTTGCATTTTTATAGTTAGTTGTTTCCTGAGCATTTTGATTCTGACGAAACCCACGCGCAGCTTTTAATTAGGGCATTACATTAGTTTCTTTTTATCTTTCAGGTCACTTAAACGCGCCAAGCGCGTATTTGTTGCATTTTGATCGGGGACAAAACGCGCCTCGCCCCCCCCCCCCAATAAACTAAATGAACTTGCTTTGTGTATTCATTTTCAAATCGCCGCCGCCGCTTTTTGTTGTATATGTGTCGGCAAAGATTTATCCGAAAGCATAAAAAGATTAACCCATGTGCCGTAATTTCACAGATCAAAAAATACAATCAAAAGAGGGAGGACCAAGCAAGCGAGACCTCTACATCCCGTAAAAAGCAAAGGACGTAAGAAGATGTTACCGCTCTGCACTGCAAAGATGTATTGACGTTAGAAGATACATCCGAATAATAAAGGCTCGTAGAACCTCCATGTCCGGAGAAGATCTTATAGAGGGGTCGAATGGTATGTGGAGATATTCAAACCGGTGGGAAGACGGACCTCATATTCATGTCAAGGTTAAGAGAGACCTGATGAAATGAAGAAGCGGGGAATTCTTATTACATGTGAAGTACGTGATCTATTCTTTTCGTTCGCGTATAGTTGAAGTGGGCCAAAACATAAGAAAAGCCTAAAGAAGATCAATCGATGCAAAGGCGAGCTCTTTTAAAGAGACTCGCTTTTAAGATCGCATCGATATGGCCGATAACCTCTTCAAATTTGGGTTCGGGCAGTGGCGAGCCATTGACTCCTAGAAGAATATGCGAGGGCTTACGTACCGCTCGACGAGCCATTAGCACGCGAGGCCCCCGAGGCGTTGTCTACTTACAGTAAAGTTGAAGGACAAGGAAGAAGCTAGCTCTAGAGGCGGGGAAACTACGTAGCGACAGCAGGCCTTACAAGTGACGATGACAAGGCCAGCAGGTTGGAGGCAATGAGCAAACCGAAGAAATATGCCGGCAAGGCATCCATCGGCCTCGCCCACACACATCCAAATAACGTGGACAAGCTTTTCAGTCCACTAAAGCTATTTATATCGCCAGAAGGTATGACAAGCGGCACTCCTTGGAGATATTGAACAAAGATGATCGAAAATCCGTGGCAGTGCCAATGCACCTCAGATGTAGTGCCTTACGATACCGAACAAAAAGGTAATCATCCGGAGCAAGCCGGAGGACTTCATCGAGAACCCGACATACATTTTATGATAATAGATGGCCGTAATTCAATAGAGGCCCGTAAGATTCTCATCAAGAAGGCACGACATAATCGGAATCGGTTGTTCTATAAAAGTATTCTCCGTAAATGCGGGTTCTGAGCGGGTCAACAACACACCCGAACTAGCGAAATAAGCGCCTCCTAAATGACATGGGAAAAACTTTCCTATACAAAAGGTAATTCTCTTCCCACATTTTTATTTTTCAGATTACTAAATCGCCGCCAAGCGCGATTTCATAGTAGAAGGCAATGGGTTCTGGATGGTAGACGTTTCCGTCAAATAAGCAAATCAGCGCCGCCGCGATTTTATATTAGAATACAAGTTGAGCCACGCGCAATTTGTATTCTAATATAAAATCGCCCCGCGCCATTTTTGCTTAATGAATTAGAACCATCTACTATTTCAAAACCCTTTGTTATTTAGCGAAGGCAAATCGCCTGCGGGCGATTTGCCTTCTAATATGAAATACGCGTGGCGATTATAAACTAGAAGGATTGTTTGAATTCAATGATTATAAAGCTAACGAAGTTATTCCTTGCCGATTCCTATATAGAGCAACCGGCATGCCTCTAACCGATGGATTGAATATGGGAAGCCAATGCCTACCCAGCATTGGGCCCAAAAAAAGCCAATTCAAGTTGCCGGAAAGGACACTTAGTCGGACTATAATACGAGACAAGACCAAGAGCACTAGATCAAAGAAAAAAAAAAGGAGATGAAAAGGGTGATGCTGCCGAAGAACCAACTGTACCCAAGGATGCCTGCAAGATAGTTTTTGCTTCAGATCCCGTATGGGAGAAATGGAATGAATTTTGGGATGCCTACGTGGAGAAGAAGTTGCCAGATTCACAAGGAAGATTTCCTCTGTTGACACATCAATTTTTGATATCCATATAACAGAGATGAGGAAGGCCCAGGGATTGGAAGATCAAGAACTCATCTCATCCGGATAGGTTAATCGAAAGGAAATCCTTTACAAGAAAACCTCAGCAACAAAGGCTATGGAATCCTTTGAAGATGCATGCGACGAAATGAAGAATATTAGAGTGCTCAAGAAGGCAGCTTGGTGAGGAATTGCAAAGGCTTACATCGTGAGTGGTCGTTAGTCGGAGTTAGGACTAATGCAAAAGTATAACGCCTCCAACGGCGACCTAAAGAAGTATGTATTTTGGTCCAAGGACTTTGTCAAGCGGCCAGGTTGAAGAACGCTGCAAAGATCGGGATTCACACAAAAGTTGCATCCGACTTGAAACTAAAAAGTCGCTTGGTGAAGCGCACCCGGAGACGGAATCCACATTTTTTATCAAGTGTCCACCGGTTTCAAGTGTGCCTTGCCGGAAGTGGGTGAAGGTCCTCATGATATCACACTCTTCGTGCTTGATAGTCGAGGCGCGGATGGTCACTTAAAGACTATAACGCTCTTCAACATATGCGCTGGTTGCACGACGTAAATGCATTACACAATCGTCACTATATGTCCCTCCGACATGTCCTATGCATATGCTCTAAGTGCTGCAAATGACTTAGAATGCGTGAAAGTCATACCTACGACAGCGATCCTCATAGATGAAACCAAGGACGTTGACTTCAAAGACGGCAAGTAAAATTTCTCATGTGCTTATTATTATGATAGCCATTATGGATGATAAGGAATATGAAAGGCTTAAGGGAAAAGCAGATGGAGAGAAACTAGCATGGCGGTGCTATCGGTTAGATGAACGATCTCGCGAAAACGTCTTCTATCCGAGCAAGAAGACAAGGGGAAGGCCACAAGATCGTGGAAGAGTTAGAGGAGGAAGAGGAGGATGAGGAAGAAAATGAGGGCGACCCAGTTCTTGTGGGCCACATTAAGTATGAGCTCCTAACTTCACATAAGGGGAAGCTAAACAAGAACGGGTTCTCTATGGACCTTTCCCAAGATCTCATTGAAGCATTTTGTCCATTGGGAACAACTTGTCGGGAACTTCACGTTGGAGGTTACATCGGTAGAGAAGCTTTGAAGTTAGCAAGGAAATGCCGGCGTCCGCCTCCGATGATCGAGCGAAATTTTTGGACCTCTTCTTTGATAAAGTACTAGAGGAAGTCCCTAGGGGACCAATCGGCAATGCAAAAAACAAAGCTTCTAGCTCTAAGGCCGAAATACCTTCAGATTTGCTTAAGGAACGGGAGATTCTGAGACAGGCATTGCTTGGCTCCAACATCATGGATGACATGGACGAGCGAGCGCATCTCCAAGTACCTATCGACATGCCCTGTGAACATTCTTGGCCCCGAAAATATAGACCAGATGACAATGCCAAGGATGATGATAATAACAATAATGATGATGAAGCAGACTCCAAATCTGATAACACTAGCCAGGTTAGCGTAAAGAGTAATGAACTATCAAGCGTAGTTCACACTCACACTAACTGATGTGGTTGGTGCTTCTAGCAGACTGGAGGCAACTCAGAATAAAGATGCAAGGGATGAAGAGAACACGGGGAATGATGAAGACGAAAAGGTATCGCGGACAATGTTCCTTTTTGATATCCATGCATTTTACAAACTAGAAGCATATAGAAATCACGCCGGGCGCGATTCGAGTTTCCTAGAACATACTTTTGAATTATGTTGACATGCATCATTAATGAAATCGCGCCGGCCGCTTTTTGTTTTCCCATTTCTTTCATCTCATACGTTATTGTTCTCCTTACAGAAATGATTTGGCTTCCCCAAAAGTACTGGTCTTTGATTTGAATGGTGTGCTATGTAGAACATTACCTAAAGCCCAGTTTGAAAAGTCATGGTATGCGCAACAACCATTTGAGACACGCATCAAATATGTTTACCCGCCCCTTATCCGAAGGAGATGTTGGACCAGGCCTTCACCGTTTTACAGTGCAATTTGGTCATCCATGGAGCATAGAAATATACAGGGATGTTTTGAAAGTAGTGCCTGAACTAAATAGAAATTGGGCGTCCATCTGGGATCAAAGCAAATGTGCTTCATTCACAAACCCTAAAGAACCGACAGGTAAAAAGATATTTGTGAAATGCTTGCGCAACATGATGGATGCCCTAGGTGTTGAGGATAAGGAAGGCATAATCATTGTGGATGATGAAGCTCTAAAGTGTTGCTTCAATCACCACGCCATTGAACTGCCATCCTATCATCCTCAAGATTTTGACAAAGATGACTTCCTGCTTCGCTTTGTTAGTGTCCTGCAGGAAATAGCTTCAGGAAAAACGGTCGAAGAGATACAAACACTATACCCGCAACTTGATCGGACAGGGGAAATTGACAGGGACCTTGAGAAAATCGTTCTAGAAAGGGAACTTTTTTGATATATATGTATACAGGAAATACACTTTCCAAAAAGTTTTGAATATGAAATATACTTTATACGAAAGGTTTTGAATATATATTGTGTTCTTTTATCAGCATTATTGGTTCTGTGTACGTATTGTTTTTTTATATTATGTGTACGGTTTGCTATACTTGCAATAATTTGTATGTATATACTGTCAATTATTTTGGTGTGTATAAATAGGTATGCATGAAATAGCCCCTGAATCGGCTTCGGTCTCCGCCTTCTCCTTGTTATTATGGCACATTCTATTACCTGCAAGATGAACCATGCGGACCTCTGCAGGTGCCGCGAGCTAGAAATAGAACTTCAGGACTGGCTTGATGTCGTTGCTATGAATCCTGTCCGCTTCTATCCTGATCCCTTTGATGTTGTAATCCATCTTATATGGAATCCAGAGCATGGTTTGTTCATGATCGACCTGGGATCTCGTGGACCCCTGCAATACCGAGGACGATGAATCTGATTAGTTTTTGTAGTTTATGTTCTATTATAATGCGTTATTTATGCCAAGCAAATCGCGCCACGCGCGATTTGAACCACGAAAATCTCTGTTTTGTAGCAACTTGCTTGTTGTTATTTACTTGTAAAGCATTACAATTTCAATGTTTAGATTTCGTTGTCGTCCGTGAATGTGCGAATTAATAGGCAATTTCCTGCTTTTTCAACGGCCTACATTCTGTCATAATATGGGTAATTTGCATCGAATATTTGAATGCCTTTGCATTTTCACATAAAATGCATATTCCCAGCCCGAAAATGAACACAGTGCAAAAGTGTGGTTAATTCAATATAATGGTCAATAAAATGCTTATACGGCGCGATTTTGGAATAGACATAATCCCAATTTAATTGAATGATGGTTAGACCATAATTGTGTGCTATGTACCTCTCATACTGAGCTATTTTTTTCTCTTTCATTGCCTCCCATTCCATCCTCCTCCGAGCTACATACCTCTCAGCATAAGACGCCAAAGTGTTCTCTTTCTCCTCCCCATCTTCAATATTTTGGAGCATAGCCCGGCCAGCACCCATAGCTAGATCTTTGCATCTCTTTAAAAACCTGGACAGATTTAACTTATACTTATATTCTGGATCAAAGGCTCGCCGCAAAGCATACTGGGAGAAATCTCGCCCTTCCCTTCTTTTCTGCTTGGTAACAGCCAACCTCTTTCTGCCCACTGGAGCACCCTGCACAAGCACATGCAATCCATGCTCCTTTGCCAAGTGATCTTTGCGACCTTTTTCTTTAACCAAGACCAAACACAACCTTGAAATAAACAAACATGCCTATTTTTCTTATTGCTGTAATAATACTGCGTTCCCAAAGCCGCTTCATCAATCTCGGAATCCTCCTTTGAGTAAGCGGCAACTACCTTGGCATCCTCGAGGTGCTCCACGCGGTGGGCTTTCCTTATCTTTTCTTTTTATGCTTCTTGGTCTCTCTCAAAGACTTTGTTTGAATAGCATCCGCTGCTGCCACTGGCTGTTTTCTAAGGCCACGGCTCTCATTTGCGACAAAAGTTGCTCACGGACATGGCTCGGTGACCACAACTCCCTCGGTGAGCCCAGCTCCCTCGGCGGCCTGCTTCCTCGAGCTAGCTTCCCATTGTTGTAATACCGGTCCGAGCTCTTATCGAGCTTCGGCGTTTTTCTTCCTCCGAGTCGTTGGGGCAGCCCCATCTCGGCGTATCGGTCAGCATGAGCCAGAAGCCGCCATAAATTTGCGCTAAGCGACTGCCACTGCCACTGTTTTTTTTTTCGGACTGCGCCAAAGCGAACCTGCGCCAAAGGGATGTGCTTTTTGTTTTTTTAAGGTGTGCTTTTAGTTGGGTCTGTGCTTTCCTATTCCGACCAAGCCATACCTGCCCCAAATTGTTTTTGAAAATGTGCTTTTCGTTTTGACCAAGATACTTTTCTGACAGGAACATTCTATTTCGAACCATTAGATTTGCCCTGAAATTTAAAAATCTTGTGATGATTGATGTCGCACCATTGACACTGATGTTTAAAGAATATTTAGTTTGAAGTGCATTTAATACTAGTACTCCCTTCCGAACACTGCCATGAGAAAGTCACCGCCCACATGCTTGGCCAGACACCTCAGGTCATCCAAGTCCTGCAAGCAAAGGCTGCATGTAAGAAAAACTACGTCCTGTAATTTTAACTAAATTACATCGTCAAATTCACAAATTCCTACCAACATAATGCAATTCTAATACATATGATACATTACAAATCACCCCTTATTCCTTAATCTATACCGTACGTAAAGTTCCTCGTTTGTGGGGTATGCAAGTACAAAATTTGCTATACTGTATAACAAGATTCGCAAAATACTATAAGATTTCAAGCGGAATACTATATGGTGTTGATTTCGTACGTGCAAAATACAATTATGAGGGCTCTCGCTGCCCTACGTCACCCCCCGTGTGAATATGCACCCAAACCAAAGGGGGTTTAAGGGGGATTTTAATTTAAATGTGTTGGACCCAATGGTTGTGTTAATTAATGTCAATGGTAGTTATGTGTTGGTTGTTAATGTCAATGGTTGTTATGTGTTGGGGGATTTAATTTTTATATGTTGGATGTTAATGGTTTGTGTTGCAAAAATTTTAGAATTCAAACCAGAAAAAAACTAGAATTCATTTGAGGCTTTCATCACCTGTAGCTTTTGAATTTGATCACAATAAAACAAATAGAACATAAGTAAAAGTTACCATAAAGATAGAGCAGATTGATCCCATTATTCTGAAAGTCATAAAGTTTGCAACACAAAGAAAACCCCCTGTTATTATGCTACATATTGTTACTTCCGCTACAACTATTTCTCTTTCACAATGACACCATTGTTTATCAATCCATATGATTTTGGATGCTCCATCTCTAGCTTAAAGGTAATGTATGATTCACCTTACGGTTCGATTAAAGTTCCAAACCTACAATATAAATGCATTCTTGTGGCCACTATTTGACTGATCTGCGTGACATGGAAAAGGGCATGGAATAATCCGCCTGTTGTGTGCATAAGAATCTGTTTGTTGATTGAAGCTAAAGGCTGGCTGCTATGAACAATCCGGCAGCCAGGAATATCCAAGAGTTGGAAGCAAACAGAGGGCCTAAACTTGAATCTGCAGCAAATCTTAGGAAGGAAACAAAAGGGGGTTTTGCAGCACTACATTGTAGAATCAGGAAACCAATACCTTGTAAAAAAAAACATTATGCTAACTGAAGAAACATTAAAAAACAAATACCTTTGTAAGTGTGAGCAAAAAATCCATCTCGTGGTAGTAAAATCCACTCCGGCAATAAGAATCCAAGAGGGCAAGTACATCATGCACACACGTGCACACATGCACATGCACTTGCACTTGCACATGCACAATACACATGCACATGCACACACATGCATACACTTGCGCAGTGTTCATGCACAAACACATGCAGAGAAAGACAACAACCCTCGGATTGTTCCAACCAACGAAAATCAACGGCCTATAAAGGGTGCACTCTAGAAATACTATTTAGTACACCTCAACGAATACACAACAACGAAATCGTAGAAAAACCATGTGAAAAAGCGTATAAAAATCTAAAAGTAACCCCCTGTTATTGTGCTACATATTCATCTAATCCTTTATTAAGTAAAGGCAAAAAAATGCAAACATAAGTTGGAAAATAATGCAGCCTATACCTAATAAACAATCAGCATAATTTCAAACCAATGGGCCCAAAATGAACATCAAATTACACAATATGTTATATCAGCAATTAAAATATTCAAAGTATGTTGCAAGAGCTCAGTTTAAGCAATGATAGACATGAAGAAAAACTTGAAAGAAAATCCTTGGCAAAGTTAGAAAACAGTGTTTAGATGACATGGAAGAAGTAGATATTTCATATTCGATAAGATAAATAGAATTCAGACCATGTCATGAACTCTAGTGCTTACAAAAATATTTGGCTGGCGCTGCATACCGAGTGGAGACCAATATGAACACTTTAAGAACTTGAGCAAACAAAATTATAAATTACACGTCCAAACCCCAGTTCTTTCTCACAGTGTAACTCGATGGAACTAAAATTACATTCAAGAAAAGATAGACTGATATTATAAGAACCCTGGATTTGCGTACTTACAATAATGTTTCTTATCATGATGACATAGAAATCAACATGCAGAAATTGTCCTTGATCTTTGGCAGCGGGAAGTTCTAGTATATTTATAGAACTTTAAAGAAAGATGTTGAAGCCAAATTTAGTTGCTCTAAATGCAACTGGATAACTGCCATATACCAGCAAAGAAATCTGTAGATAACAAAACTCTGTAGAATATCAAAGCGCTATCCTTTAGCTGAGGGGTTCCAGCAATAATTTTCTTCATAGAAATAGAGAGCAGTATAATATGCAATAAGGCCCTTTACAAAGAACATATTTTGGAGCAGTGTGCAAAAGATATTAAGAACAACTAAGTATTTTAACCTGCACACACATGAAGCCTGTCTACATCTGGAATCCAAAAAAATGTAGGAAATGCAAATAAATGTTTGAGCAGATGTGAGTGGCATACCTGATTCTTCACTTCACAAACGTTGGTGCCCATACTATAGGGCAAGTATAAACATACTGCACGTAAGATAATTGATCCAACTCAAAGAGCATAGAAATGTCTTATATTGTAATCTAATGCTATAGTAGGTCCAAAATAAGATCACGTCCCATATATTTGTGAGTTGTATTATGCCTCTACACACGAAAACCATTGCACATCCGAAATGTATAATTGCCATGAAGAAAATAACCTGCAAAACAGAATTCGAAGATTAATGCAAGAATACCAAATAGATCCAGAAAAAACAAATCAAATGCTTACTCAGAACTGAGAGTCGAAGTAAGGAAATCCAAGCCCTAGACATGACCAAAGATCTAAATCGAAGCTAAGTCCAGGGGCTGCATGCATCCCCGTCATGCAAACATAAATTTGGCAAGAATCGTATGCCGGATGAATAGCCCTAAAATTATAATCTTTCTTCATTATGCCAGCCGATTAGGCTCTGTAATCCAAGCAGTGGCGGGAAGTTGCAAACTAAATGCGACTCGACCCATGCCTAATTGCACAATATCATTTGCAAATGGATTTGCTGCTGCCGAAAATGTAGAGCCACCTGCTGAAGGGGAAATTTTCCATGCATACTGGCCTATTGTAATTTTAGAAGAGCAGCCATGGATGCCACAACAATGCATGTAGGCTCCTCTGTGGCATGCCCTCGGGGTGCAATTCCCAGAAGAAAAAATCATAGGGCAAAACTTCTACGATATTTGGAAATCAATAAGTTTTTCCGGCGATCAGAATCCCCAAAATCATATGAAATTAATTAAAAAAAATTCCAAAAACATTTTCTGCCAGGCCGGATAATCCCAAATTAACAAAGTAGATTCAAGGCAAAATAGGTGTTGCAAGTCAGACTGAACAAAGTGGAGACCGAAAGTTTACCCAATGCTTCATTCAATATTCTGATGGACTTCTCAAAACGACCATTTAAAATTGCAATAACAAAACCAATAAAGAAAGTTGTAGTTGTTCCTTCTCCCTAAGTTGTTTTTTATATATGAAATTCACTAAGGAAATGCATATGCAAAAAAACAATTTCATAATGCTAAATAATAGACTAAGTCATAGAACATTGTTGTCGTATAAGGCCCTGATGAGCCCTTTGATGCTATCTTTCTGTATTACCATTCTATGGCTCATAAAGTAGCAATTTGAAATTTAGACAGTGTACATAGCCCAATATTCTTTCTGCATAATTATAATTATTAATTATATATTGCAAAGTCCAAGTTAAACTATGCCACAACAGCAAGATCGCCACCTAATGAGATGCTATAGTTCTAGAATGAGTAGTATAGAATAGATTCAAGAGGCATATAGTGGAATTAAAAAGCTACTTGTGTTTGAATTTCTCTAATGCCACGGTTCTACTCTGAACATTCCTTGGATGGGGACAGGTCCATCCTCACATGTGCTATTCATTTCATCTCCTCCCTTCTTTGGTCATCAACGTTCTCTTGAGCTTATTTCCTGTTTCCTCCTTTTTGGCTTCAAGTTTCTCGCACATCTCTCCCTCATATTGAGCTTGTTTATCGTATCTAAGATTTTGGGAGGTCCAATTGGTTATAGCTTCTTTCTATCTTGAGCCATGTATGAGGTAGATGTAAGTGTTGTATTTAATCTTAAAGTATACAACTACTTTGAATGGTAAAGTTAGAAGGATTGTTTCTTGCCTTTAAAAACAAATTCTGACATTGCCACATATGTAAGCCATGTAGACAATGTGGAATAAGAATTGCATTGTAGATGGCCTAAATAGCATTTGATCATGGAGTGATTTTGGTAATATAACCACGTAGAAGATTTTCATTTTCCAAAATGGAAACGTTGTCTAGTTCCAAGTTACAGCCAAATTTACATATAATATACTCTATCAAACGTAATCGTGTATACCTTGTACATTAATGGCCTTTAAACTAATAGAACTAATACTCCCTTCCATGAAGACAAACTTTGTCGATACATCAAAAATTAAATGAAAATGCTTGTGGTTAATTGAAGGTTCTTGTGGTTAGTCTATGTGGGGACATTGGTGTAATTTGTAGTCTTTTAAAACTGTTATTATATCCTAGAAGCAACAAATGAAATAGAAAACTTGGAAGAGGAACCTTGTAGCTCGGGTCAAGCGAGGTCAAGCTTTGCACTGTTGCTGTGATAAACATCAAACTCCAATAAGAAAACTCAAACATGCACTTGTAATTCTAAATGGTCGTTTCATAGGAACATTAGCATCAAGTTCCATAAGAGCATTAGCATCAAATGAATCTGGAGCACTTTGGATAAAGAACATTTGCAATTGTTGCAATTTGGAGTCGTTAAAATCATTTTGTACCTCGTTGCATTCCTTCATGGCTCACATTTTGAGAATGTTTCTAGTCAGAAGCCTAGGGTGACGTCCTCTTCCACCCCTCGACCTGTGTCAACCTCACCTTGGAGATCATTTGATACAGTGGCTAAACTTACAGGTGTGCAGTTCTCTGAGTGGCTTTGCAAGGGCTTGGTGGCTCCCGCCACCTCAGTTCATGTCTCATAAGCCATTGCCACCATGGTGGATAATAACAGGAAAGAAGTTGTGTCCCATCTAGCAATTGCAAGCCAAGAAAGACTCCACGGATGTCCAGATCCCATCAGACGAGATCTTTTATGAGGTTCAAAAGTGCAGGGCAACTTTTGAGGATTTTGGGCTCCAGCGATGCAGTTAGCCATGAAGATCATCAACGACATGTGGACATGTGGAGCAGTTGGTTGCATGTTCCGTGGTTTGCCACTTCACTGGCCCTTTCTTGAATCTGAAAAGCATGGGGTCTTGGTTATCTGGACACCTTCACAAGCTAGGGCTTCCTATTTATCAATCTATCAAGCTTATGGTAAAAGATCAATGTTGCTTTCTTTTGAGATTTGAATCTTCTGAGCTAGCTGCTCAACTCATCAAACGAGATGTTGATCCTCTTTGAAAACATTTCTTGCTCTATCAGCAGTATGTTCCTGGATCCTTTCCAGCAAAGCCAGATGCCTTACATGCGCCGTTCTGATTTGCTATTGAAGATTTCCCTCCAGAGCTACAGGATTCCAAGTTCATTTCTGCCATTGCTAATGAGATTGGACTCCATTCCATAACCAATGGCATCACTGAGATTTGTGTTGCAAAACCCATTCATCGTGATTTGCCTCAAACAATTATTGTCTAGAGTGGGCCCATGTTCTTTCTCTTTTAGCTGTCCCTGTTGAATGGTCCTGAGCTAGCCCTCATATTTCCTGAAGCCCCTCTCTCTACTCACAAGGTTCACCAGCAATGTCCTCCATCTGCTCCTTTAGCACTCCATGCTCCAAGATCAGCTCCCACCTCAATGGATATCTCTCACGCCCCTGTGACTGTCCCCCTTACTCTTCCAGTTGCAGCTCTCTCACCTTAGTCTCTGGATCACCAAATGCTGAGACTGGTTGAGATTCAAAGATCGTAAGAGCAAATTGAAGAGGCTCGTGGATAGTACATGGGCATTGAATATTGGCGTGACATCCACCCACCACTGTTAGCCATGAAAGAGCATTCTCACATCCATTTAAGACGAGATAGTAACTTGTTCTCGCTTTGTTGTTGGTGACGAATTTAGCTTCTCTAAATTGCGGAAAGCTCAGAAACATCCACTGGCTCTTCGTGAACCATGAAAATCAGCCAAGGGATCTAACTCCTTTGCATCCCAGCCCTCAGAGTACTTGATGGACAAGGGAATGCAAAATACTGGATGGCTCAATAGTTCTGAGAATAAAAAGAAGCTCAAAAATGCAAGATGCAAAGTACTATGCCATGTTGCTAAAGAGGATGCATGCATTGGAGGAGGGCATCACATAATTCTGCAATGTTGCCTGCAACGAGAGCCAGGATTTTGAGTACTTCAAGGAAAAACCAAGCTTGAGGATGAGGACATGAAGGAGTTAAAATGATTATGCCAACTATACATCAATACCAACCTGTAGTGAAATGTCAAAACAGAACCGTTTCCAGAGCGATTCTATAGTTTCTCGACTCGCCATCCGAGAAAACGGGCCATTTGTGTATACTTAGATTTTTTATTCACATCCTTTCAGACGGAAATGACAGGTCCGTCATTATCTTTCCATCCACTGTAAACTACATTGTAATGCTATTTTTTATTAATAAAAATTCATTGAATACTGCCGCTTTGTTTGTAGAAAGTAAATTATCTTATTGGTTTTGCATGCATTTTTTAGTTTCTCAACTCGCCATCCGAGAAAAGAAGGCCACTTGTAACCCTTAAGTTCTTTTGTTCCGCTAGAAAAAAGTCTCTTATTAAATAATAATGGAGCACAAAATGATTAGCATGCCCTTGTGCCTTAAAGAAATAGGGTTCTCGAAAAAACATGGAAATTGCATGAGTCCCTCTTTAATATAATGCGACTTGATTGCTAAAATGGAAAGAATAATCGGGACAAAGTTACTTCTTTTGAAATGTGATCGTGCAGTTTGGCAAAACATCGTCTCTATTCTTCCTTCTATACCACAAGTAGTATGTTAAGGCCGATCATTTGATGAATTCTATGTATAAGATCATTCTTCCTAGAGATATGCCCCAAACAACAAAAGTGGCCCTTGGTGGTACCAGTGAATCAACAGAAAGCAGTTTAGAAATGGGTTTGAGATAAGTTACTTCATCCCAATTTGACAATTTTGTAGTGGCAGATCATTCATAGATGTGTGCACGTCAATGTTTTGGTCCACAAGTTTCGTCCTGGGGTGCCTGCACCATGACCTTTATGTGGTCAGATGGGTGGCGATCGAGCATTGTTTCTTCTTGTGCAAGCATACTAGACCGGCTTGGTTGTGGCTTCAGATCAGAGTCTTTTCAATTGCAATTTTGAACAGTCAACATGCCTTATTGGCATTGTACCCAAATTCTAAGGATATTTTGGCGAAGAGGGCATTCCATTTGGCTTCAACATGAATCATTTGATTAATTTGAAAAAAGAAGAAATCTCTTCATTCTTAAAGGCAATATAGAGCCCTTGATGCTCAAGTGCTCACACACAACACACAACTACCATTAACATTATTAATATAAACCATTGCATTTCACACATTTAAATTAAAATCCCCCTTAAACCCCCTTTGGTTTGGGTGCATATTCACACGGGGGGTTACTCCGGGCAACGAGAGCTGTAGGATGGGCATATTTGCCATTTATTCCAAGATCTGGACCGTACATAGTGATCCTCGTTTGTGGGGTATGCATGTACAAGTTTAAGTATACTGTATATTAAAGTTTGCAAAATACTACTAGAAACGTGTGCCCGGCAATGCCGGGCATTAGTCGTGGACGTATGAATCAGTAGAGATAATGCAGTTTGTAGGTGGAATAAAAAGTTGTAAGTGTATTTATATTTATAGACGTAATGGAGTGTCATTGGCAAATGGTTTAGGGATGCAAAAATAATCAAATGTATAGGATGGACCAGAATGGGTAGACTTAAAGAAGTGCATAGAGTTTAGAGTCTTGGTTGTGATGGATTGCAAATCCAATGACTGCAATTGGAGCATAGTGTAGATCCTGCTACCTGATATTGCAATATAAGAGTTCTACCTTTCTAATTGCTATTCGCATTGTTGGCTTGCCTTACTGAAAGCATGTGTTGACTACATGTTACATCAAACTGTTAAGTATATATTTATACTAACTGCCACATCATGAGGTTAAAACATAATGCAAATTGTTAAATATTGCTTCACACTAAATGTCATGCCATTAGATTAGAAATTGTATTGCAAATGGAGCCTAAGGAATGGCCTTCGCCTATCCTTGGTTATCTTGTGCTGCTACCTTAACAATGTTGTTATCTTTTCACCCCAATGCCGTAACAAAATTTCCGAGCGGAAGTCAATATTCATCGTGAGAGATCCTTAAACCTTACGTGTATGATTTATCCAACATGTTTGACTCGCATATACGTAATTCACCACAATCTTTCAGATAGATATCCATGTGGACTAATGGTTTGTATCAAATAAACATTCATGAGGACAAATGATTAGTATCGTGTGCCATGGGCAAAACTCAATGGAGGTGATAATTTATAATCAAGATTTCCATTAATTGGGTACAATGACTAAGGTCCATCGTAATCAATGGTTTTTACATATTATTACAAATGGCTGTGTATGTCTTTTACCTCTACATTACCTTTCATTTTTTATATTCCAAAAGGTCCTGATTTTCCTTCCATGATTAGTCTAGCATGTTTGTAAAATCATGGTATGTCTGCTAAAGATGGCCAGAGATTCATACATGTAGCTTGGCATTCTAGCTTCAAGATAAACAATTTTGCACTTGAATTAGTAATTCCATTCCGTTTCCTTTTAATGAGCATGTTTGCAAGTTGACATGATTACTCATTTATGAGGCAACATGATACCACATGACAATATAGGCTCATTGCAAAACCGTGTTGAACAAATATGAGGAAAAACCTTGCATATAGATCGTTAAGTTATTTCCATACAAAACCATGTTGAAGTAGTAAAATATTCTACTTGCTTACACGTACATCTGCCATTGTTAATTTCCTCATTTTGTTCTATGGTTCTAAGAGTTTTGCTTAAAGAAATTGCATAATACTGACTTCCAATGCCAAATTTGGTCAAGTGGCGAGTGACCCAAATAGTTCTGCTAACATTCAGAGAGAAGAAAAATTTGGAATGATAACAATAATAAATCAAGGCAAAAAAAAAAGGAGTTTTTCGTTAGATAACTTATAGAGCTTCTAAGCTGTTTGGATGGGGTCAGTTCTCAATCCCCATAGTAAGGATAGTCAATTTTATTCACTGCAATCATACACCCCATCTGTGCATAGGGACCAACCAAGAAAAACGGAAGACAAAGGCACAGAAAGAAGAAATGTCTCAGATAATTTCTGATTTTCCAGATAATGTTATTGTTTAAAGGCAATGCTATTGTTTCAACAAAAATTTGACTTACATAACAATCGGTGCATGTAATTGCCTGACACTCAGTGCATATCGGACTGGGAGTTCCAGGATGCCTAATACTGACTTCCATCGACAGGGAATTCCGGGATGCCTAATACTGACTTCCATATCATGGAGCTATGAAACAACAACTTTTATGTGTTATTTTTGGAACCACGTTTGTTCCACGATGTTGAAACTCCAAGAAAGGCTTCTTGCGGATTGCTTTAGACCCTACCCAAGACCTGTAAGAGAGTAAACTTTTGTAACCAAAATAAATAACATAATGGATTTTAGATATTATCATACCTAAAGCTGCCCAGCTCAGCAGAGAAAATAATTAGTTAAGGATCTTCCAGATTAAAGACATTTTACTGCAAAGTAAGATGTAAAGGTTGGGCTGGCACATTGCAAAACAATCTAGGAATGTAGTCTAAGATGCTCTCCATACCTTGTCAAGCTGCATGCATAATTCAAAAAACAAAGACCAAAGGCAAACTTGCAGACATGGTCTAAGCAAAAACATGTTTCATCAATATTATTGTCGCTGCCATTGCCAAAGCATTGAGTGTTCATAGTTGCTCTTGGGATATGAGCCAACGGAATAAGAAAGCAATGTATTTAAATAAAAGGCACTCTAGGTTCAGCCCACATATGACATATCCACTCTAGGTTCTGCGTATACCAAAGTTGAAAGTTACCTCAGGGAGTAAACACATAAAAACCACTGCAGAACCTTCAAGTTGATATGTCTTCCATGATAAGCTCCAAATAAAACATAATCACTATGAAAATCAAGAACTTATCTTTTCGGTTTGAATGTAGGAGTTTTGATCCAAGTTATCTTTCTGAATCATCTAACTCGAACTCAAGCAAAGCATTTGCTGGTAATATCAATGCTGGTAATATCAATATACAGTAATTATAATGAGTAGCCAATTACCTGAAGCAATAGCTTGAAGCATTTTAGCTATTACTTTGTTGCTGCATTCTTTTTTGAACACCATCTGAAAAATGTGAAAGAGTGTAAAACGCTGGCAACTGGGTGCAAATAGATGCTTGAAGAAATAAAATATTACAGGCCATCCATAATGTGAGACTGGGGCAGAGATACCTTCAATTCCACCTTCTCAAATCTGTCCTCATTCCCTTCTTATTTCCTGCTCCATGTAGATCATCGTTAAACATGATAATATGTATTCCGGTATTAGATTACAAGTGGCTCAAAAGTAAGAGCAGCTCCCAATATTTTATTTATATGTGCATCTTTTCTACTGCGCTTGAATCTCTCCAGCTGTGATCCAAGACCTTCATTGACAAAAGCTAGACTACTTGCATCCTGTAGGTACAACATGCAGCCCATGTACACAGATGCACTTTGCGTTGGATTTGCCTCCGCCATAAAGATATGGGCCAATGTCCCTTTCATGTCATTGAAGACATCAACATTCACTAAATCACGTAATCACTTAGTATTTAAGATCCACCATATGATATGTAGAGATGAAATAAAAGTTCCCCAAAAGGAAATAACATCATCTAAAGTAGAGATGAAATAGAACTAAAAATCCCCAAGAAATAAGAAAGAATTGTAAATATAGAAAATAATTTCAAGAACCAGTAATGGTTAAATTTTACCCTTCGTTGCTTCTTCTGGTATTTCCCATTGCAGGGTGCTCTTCTTCACCAAATACAAATAAGATTTATAATTTCTAAAGAGAGGTACTCCTGATGGGCTTGATAATCGCTTACCTGGTTGATAATCGCTTACCTGGTCATGGGAATGAAGCTTGTAATGGAAATGAAGCCCACTTCGAATGAAACCTTTACAAAAAGAATAAGACAAATGAGAGAATTTGGATGCATAAAAACAGATCTATGGCACTGGAAAATCATACCTCACTGCTTGAAAGCAATGACACTCCGATATGAGGACTTGGATCAGATGCTGCTCGAACTTCTGTTACAACAACAGATACAACTAATGCATGTTGCCAAAACAATAACCCATTTATAAAATGATGCATTACATGCATAGGAAACTCTAGTGACAGTCCAGATCTTACCCTTTTTTTGGATGAAACAAGAAAATGCCAGAAGATGCTTTCACGTATTTAGATGAACACTTGCCATTATCGGCAACATGAAACAAAACCGTGAATCGAATATACGCTTTTAAGATGGCTGGAACAAAGCAAAAATGTGGAACGGAATAGGTCTCCTCCTTGCGGTCCCTCCCTGCGACACTGTTACGAACTGGAAGCTTCCACTGGTTCTATTCAACCACTACGAATCCTCCTGCCAATGCCCATTAAGCGCATCGGCTCTACTCACCCTGAAAAAAATACACGATCCGGCATAACAGATCTGGACCCGGGTAAAAGCACGAAAGGGTGTACGTACATCGTACTGAATTGAAGGACGAATTTGTGCTTTTTTGGGGTACATTTTAGATGTACATCAAGATACTATGGTTTATCGTTTTGTGTCAAATATGCAATGATTGCAAGATCATCCCTGACATTCCCCCCGAAATTCTTGGTTAACCACCGAACCACCGAACCAATTGAATGGATCCGTCCCTCCCTTTCCGAAATTCCCCTTTTCACAGGGGCTAACACCGAACGAATTCGAGAAGCAAAACACATGCCAATTGAATCTACAAGAAATACAAATCAATTTCAATCTGTTCATGGAGGGTGAGAATTCCAATGGAAGTGATGGTTCTAAGCGTAAGTATGCCGACATTGGCGGTGTTATGCCACAAAACAAATAAAGCAAATAAGTGTTGACAATCGGTAGATTGCATCCTCGATTCTTCGCAAACGCTTCGTCGTGATCAAAGATTAGTTTTTGTGATCGTTTGTTGCAAGATGACGTGCTTTTTCCCCGTTTTGAACCCAGAATTGGAAATCCTTCGAAGTTATTGTTATGAAATCAATGATCGAAACTTGAAAAGATGGGCTTCAAGAAGTAAAGTCTCGCTAATAGCAAAGATAAATTGGCTGCAAAACATTCACTTTGTTATCAATGATTGTTGGAAAAAAGGAGATATAAACAAGAATGTTTCTTCAAAATTGCTAAAGATACACCCAAGAAATTTATCCAAATCTGCAGCAAGAAGGAAGATAATGTCATTAAGTGGAGCAAATGTATGGGCTTTGGCGGGAAGGATGCCAAGATCAAATAGAATCGATGATTCAATCAAATGTCGTTAAATTGAATTTTGGCTTGACAATACCAAAGTTTCACCAAAGGTTAGAGATGTCATGAAGAGGAGAACACTATCAATACAATACCTTGATATCTCTCACGGGTTTGCTCTTGTAATTGAATCAATTCAGTTTTGGAGATTATGTTTTCTTCCAAAATTCTTTCATGATTTTCTTCCATACATTCTAGTTCTCGTTCGAAAGTGACCTGTTAATGAATACACATGGTTTTCATGAAATGTATTGCATTTTACATTGTTTACATTTATACATTGTTTACACAAAGAGCGTAAATCTTGCAAAGGATGTGCTATTAGGTACTTTTTAGATGTACATCCATTAACACTTACATGTCCATGCAAACGCATTTACATGTACTTGAATATCAAAATTACATCATTTTACTGCTTTAGTGTACTTTCGGTAATGAAGCCAAACAAATCGACATATGTACATTAGTTGTACTAATATTGTAACATTAATGTGATGTACTAATATTGGAACATTAAGTAGATGTACACCGGATGTACATTGGATGTACATTGGATGTCTGATATGCATCGATGGAACTGTTGGTACGTACATTAGATGTCTTGATGTACATTAGATGTACATTAGATGTCTGATAACAATCGCTGGAACTTGTTGGATGGACATTTTATGTACATAGACTATATAGTTCAATACTCTTTTGGCATCCGGTTGCGGCATCATTTTGCTAACATGGTCTTTAATGGTTTTATTATTGCGATCACGAGCTTTATCAACGGTTTGTATATCGAATCCCGATACCAAAATTCGCCTTCGACAGTTCGAAAGTATCCAAAACCTGATTGCATAAGGAAATTGAAGGAGAGAAACACATGTTGTTGTGTCAAACATGAGCAAGCGGATCTGTATGCAAAAGGCCTTCAATGATATGAGGAGATCCCTACATGTTAATTGCACTTCTTTGCCGCAGTTGTTCCATGCATCCCAAAAAACAATGGAGTATGTCAAGCAAACAAGAAGACTTTTGATAATGTTAGTATCTTGTGGAGGTCAACGGTTTAAAAAATTTGTGACGGATGAATGGCATAAACTAAAATGCATCAAAGGCGAATGTGATGAATGTGAAGTGAAGAAATTTGACATCCGTCCAAACGAGGAAGATGGAATTGAGAATGTGGACCGGCAAGTATATGCATATGTCAATGAGCCATCCAAAAAAGTACATCCGAAAGGCTTAGATTAGTTGATCGTAATGACAAAGCATCCGCTTTGTTAAAGAACATGAAAAATCAGCTTGCTAAGTTTACGTGATCATAACTTTACGTTAATTAATCGGGCAGAGAGCAAACAAGCAGTTTAAAAGATGTGTTGAGAAACTCCCCTATAATAGTGTGTTGTCCGTTGTTGACTTTGCAGAGAACTACACATTGAAACCGGGAGACGGGCGTGCAATCCGAGCATTGGAATCCGATCAAATTAGTATTTTGGTCCATATTTCAATGATGAAAATAGAAGGTAAGCTTAAAAAAATATTGCATTTCTATGTTTTGGGATGACGAAAAGCATGACACTCATTTTGTGCAACATGGTTTTAAATTACATTTGGGGTGGCTTAAGAATAATGGAGGTGGACACATAAACCTTCATTATGTGTGGTCGGATGGTTGTGCATCTCAATTCAAATCTGAATCAGTAGATACCATGTTGAAAATAAAATTCGAGTGATATGGAATTTCTTTGGATCCGCCATGGGAAAGGCACACATGATGGCGAGGCTGGTATAGCAAAGTTGTGGCTTGAGAGCGGCGAAAAAACAAAATGGCATGCCGATGGAAAAAAGTAAAACGGCAATGCGCTTTTAAGGGCCAAGGAATCGGATTGTGAAAGGGTGTTTTGGGAGGTTGGAAAAACAGATGTGAACAGGCAGCAAGCATTCAATTGCAAGACTTTACCTGGTACTCAGCAGATACATTCTGTGTCAACTATAAACCCAGCAGATCCAACAAAGTTGCTATGCAGACCACTCTCGTGCTTTTGTGATGCTTGCATTAACTTCAATTGGTTGAATTGTGAGAACATTAAACATTGTGGAGAATGGTCTCTAAAAAGTTTGGAGCCCACAGATCATATTGCCTCTTGTGGTGAAGCTGAAAATGATGTGGATGTTTTGTATGCAGAAGACGAGGCTGGTTTAGATGACACTGTAGGAGTTTCAGATGTATTTGTGTCTTTTGCAGCACCAGACAATGTGGAAGGTGTTTCATACTATGTTATCATGTGCACCAGGGAAAAGCATGCATTGGAAGAAGATTCAATTGATGACTATGGAAATGATTACTCTGCTGGCACTAGTGTCATTGAAGGACAATATTATGAACTAATCCCAGGCTGCCACAATAAGTATAAACTGCTTCCTACTAAGAATGTTTTGGTACCTGTAGAATCTGTGATTGGGGTTCGAATCCCATTCAAGAAAGTAAAACACAAGCTGAAGGGGGCAAGCACAGCATTTCACTTGCCAGATGAAGTCCATGAGACATTGTTATCACAACTTCCAGCAATTGTAGATGACTTGGACTAAGTCAGATCTGTGGTACTTTCCAGAAATATTGTAATACTTTGTTCATATAAGAGATAAGAACTGAACAAATTTTCATTGTACATGACAAAACAACTACTTCAATAGTGCATTAGGTACATCAATGTACATAATATGTACATCCTATGTACATCTGTTGTACATTCCAGAGATATTTGTTAAGTGTAAGTTGATTAGAATTGAACATAAGAAAGTTGAATTACATAAACATTAAAAATAGTTTCAGTCATGGCAAAGATAAGAAATGGACAGGTTTTCATGTAACAATGGTTCATATATTTATATTGTGGACATAAATACAACACACCTGAAAGTGAGCATGGCTCATAATTCATGGCCTAGCTTCAAAATGTCAGTAGGAGCCTGATATCTTATGACTATTGCATCATGTCTTCCAGCCCGCCTAGAGGCTGTAGAGATATCCTCTAACGCAGTAGTCCATGCGGTTTCTATAGCTCGTGCCACCGGCAAACCTTTCCATCCTACATGGCCTTCATCTTCCCGGACACGTGCCTTCCCCCAAGGGTTGTGCAACAAGTGAGTTGCTGCCAATATACATTTTGTGGTTGCTCGTTCCTCATAGTTTTCAATTTGGTCAACCTTTTCCCACGGTCCGAGAACGGCGAAGATAGAGGCGATAATCGGTCCCCAACCCTAAGTGCTTGCAGCTTAAGTTAGTTTCTATTACCTCTCACGGGTGCGTGAGAACTCTATCTCTTAGTTTCATAATAGTCTTTTGTGTTTTGACCATTCATCTACAAAGCAAATCAAGAATGACTTAATTATGTATACACACTCATAATTGTACCAATAAGAAAGACAAGAAAAAGCAGTACTCAAGTGCAATGAACAAAAACTTTCATACATATATTCATAACATTTGAATTTGTACATCGGTTTTAGTCTCAGACCAACAATGGGCCACTCGAGAGGCCAATAACATGACGGCAGCTTTCTCCATTGCTTGCTCCATATATTGACTAAATTTAGGCAGTGAGCACCCAAGTTGCTTGCCATAGTTTGCCAACAAAATATTTTCCACCGCCTTCGATATGCTATCTACCGTGCATTAGTCATTGGATGCTCTTTTACATACACTATACCATCTTCAGCCATTTTCAATCCATTAAGCCATGGAATGAGCTCCATGACAAAACAAACTGCCGCCATAATATTGGTGTCCAAGAGAAAGGACATATATAGCTTCCCTACGGATTTGAGTGGGTTTGTATCTCTCGTCATCGATCAAAAATCAGTATTCCCATAGTACTCGGGTACTCTTTCCATACCACAGACTAATGGCTTCACAAACAACCCCTTTGAGGTTCAAGTGGGGTGTTTGTGTGGCGAGTCCAACACCGCTCCGGGTTGTAAAACAAACTTCACTTTATGGAAAAAGCATCACAAATTTGATCCACAATTGGTAGAAGATTTTTAGAAGTGAGTGAAGACCCGGATGGCAACATCAAACCCTTCTCTTACAAATGCAAACAAAGGATGCTATCCCCGCCCTCAAAAGAAAAACATGTTTCCTATATTGAATTGAAGCTCATCTTTCTCGATCTTTTGGTATCTTGAGTTAATATTTTCATTCTTGTGCACACTCTTGCCCAACACGTAATTTAAGTCAAAGATAATGAGCTTTCTCCACTGAATTAGATGATTCAATTGCCGAAACAAAACACTTGAGAGTCTATTCACAATTTATAATTACATTTCATTACACAATTGAGAAAACACATTGATAATTACACAATTCTTATTTGCAGTGTAAGTGAGCCAAATAAATTATTTTTTTCATTACTTATTGAGTACAAAGAAGCTCTGAGCATGGCTCATACAAAATGTAATTCATAAACAAGTCAAAGGGACTATCTACCCCGTGTAGGAACAAGCGCTTGTATATTCATCTCGCCTTCTACAATTAATGCCTCCATTAGATGATCCCTCCGCGTGACTTGGCATAGGCATCGATGAACCAACCGGGTGTCATCTTGCATGGTGCACAAGTATTAGAGGACTATACCAACAAATAACTAATAGGAAAATAACATGTTCTACTTACAAAAATGGAGCTTGGCTGTGCATCAACCACGGCATCTATGGATTTGTGCATGTAAGCCACAACGTACATGCAAGGGTTCTTTGGTACTAGTTTAAGCATTTTAGGGACGTAACACAGGAGCATCAAAGTTCTTCCTACCATGGTTTAAGCTGTTGGATCCGAGCATCATGTTATTGATCACAAGCTTATGAAACCTGCAAAATTGCAATGTGAGAATAAATCAAGCATAAGAAATTGCAATATGAGAATAATCTATATATAATAATAATGGCGTTTTATGATAGTCTGTGCGCAATCTTGGCCCTTAATTTTTTTACTTCAATTTTATCCCTTCGATTTACCGGTTTCTTTTTCACAACCCGCGCTTCTTATTGTTGTTCTGGATCTCTATATGCAGACGATTGCCTCGAGGCTCTTCGTATTTTGGCTATAACGTGGATTTCTGCAAGAAGGCTCCATGTATCGGGTATTCTATGCTCATGTAGTTGGGGTATTCTACCCATTCATCGGATTTACCGTTTTGTTTCGGGCTTGCAGTTTTTCTCATCCAAGCTGCCTCCAGGCTCTCCTTATTGGTATTTTGTCTGCTCCAAGTCTCCTTATTGGATTTCTGCAAGAAGTCTCCATGTATTTGGGGTATTCTATTTTATCTGATACTATCGGGCACTGGTTTTAGTCTTGATCTTCCCACGATCTTTTTCCTCAAGCATTTAGTTGCTATTTGGAATCATTGCATCCGGTTTCATTCATTGTTATACTATCCATTTTCACCCATTTTAATGTGTTTTCTATATCCTTTTCAGTTTTATTTTCAGTCTTTGCTAAGCACCGAAATCCCTCCGGCAACTTGCGAATTTCGAGTCTGGGCCGATTCCTCTTAAATTAGGGTTTCAAGTTTAGGTATGCTTGAATGGATCCAAGCACGAGGTTTGCGGCCGGTTTTCTTCATCGGCTATAGCGGCATTCCGTTTGGCCATAGATCATTTCACCGGGCCTTAGTTTTCTAAAGTTTTGCAATATGAGTTTCATCACGACGATGCGAGTTTACGCCGGACTTTGGTTCTCCAACGGGTTTATTTCTTAAGTAGTTGCAAGACATTTCTTTTTTCGCATTTTGTACAGGTCTAGGTTATTTCAAAGGTTATTTCAAGCGGTTCCCAAGCTTTGCCATCATCAAGAACAAGAATGTAGAATGTGCTTACGGCTGCATCAGGTTGTTGGCTCTTGGTATTGATTAAGCATTGGTGCGTAGAACCGGGCGTAGTGATTGTTGATTTCGAGATTCATTAAACCGCATGAGATTGTCGGGCATTTTCAATCATGAATCAATGTCGAGGCAACAAAACCTCTGACCACGCATAGTCAAACTTCGGGGTCATGTGTCGGTGTTGATTATACAAAAAAGGATGGTGAATTGGGGACATCAACCTCAAAAGGAACCCAAGAGGTGCATAGTCTTGCAGCCCTATTACCGAATAATCAGATGAAACCAAGGCTCTTGCAAAAGGTAAGAAACTCCATAGTTATGTTCTAAAAGGCGAGCTAGGAAAGAATGTTTTTCTGGATAATCTCATGGTACAAGGCCTTAAAAATCTTTAAGCAAATGCCATGTGTCGATGTTGTGTCTTGGACAATTATGGTTAAGGCTTATGCTCATCATAACCAATTGAGTGAAGTCATCCAACTTTTGACCAAATGCCCGAAAGGGAACGTGGTATCTTGGAATGTCATGCTTGGGCTTTTGGTTAAACACAAGGATTACGATCGGGCAATCGGTTTGTTTAACAAAATGCACGAAAAGAACATAGTAACATGGAATACTATGCTTGCGCCATTTGCTCAAAATGGTCAATTGAGCAAATGTCCTAACGTGATACGATTTTATATAATTCAATGCTTGTAGTTTATGCCCGCCAGGTCACCTCAAAGGAAGCCATCCACTTGTTTGGAAGAATGCCCGAGCCAAATACAATTTCATGGACAACTATGTTTTGCGGTTTTACTCTCACTCGAAACTTGGAATCAGCCTTTGACCTCTTTGAAAAATGCCTTATCGAGATGTAGCCGCCGAATGCTATGCTAACTTGCTTTTATTCGAACAAAAAGTTGACTTGGGCACTTCAACTTTTCCTTGAAATGCCTTCTCGAAATAAAATCTTATGGAATGTTATGATTGCGGGGCTTGCGCGGCATGGAGAAAATTGATGAGGCCCTCCATTCTTTTGGGAAATGCACGAAAGGGATATGATCGGTTGGAATACGATGATCACGGCTTATGCCCAATGTGGGCAACTCAAGGAAGCCTTCTTTCCTTATGAAGGAATGTGCTTGATGGTAAGAATCGAGATGCAACAACATTTGTTAGCGTTTTAAATGCATGTGCAAAGCGAGCAACCCTTGCTAAAGGGAAGCGGTGTTCATGCTTCTATGGTTAGCGATAATATTATAGGAGACATCATTCTCGAAGACACTCTTGTAAATATGTATGGGAAGTGTGGAAACATAGACAAAGCCCAATGCAGTCTTTGATAGGATGCCAATGAAAGATCTTGTCGGTTTGAATGAAATTATTATGACTTATGGCCAACATGGGCATGTGAAGGACGATTCATACTTCAATGTATGCAAGCACAAGGGATGAAACCTTATGAGATAACTTTAATCAATGTCCTCTCCGCTTGCAGCCATCTTTGGACTAATAAGTGATGGATGCCATCTCCTCGATATGAGGCGATTGATATGATACATAATATGCCTTTTATCCGGATGCAATATGTTGGACGGGTTTGCTTGGTCATGCGAGGGAGCCCATACAATATTGAATTGCAAACTATGCTTTAAAAATGCCTCTTTTCGATTGGAAGGCGATAATGACTTACAACGATAATGACTTACAACACGCCATTTTTTGTTGATAAAATGTTAAGACTTCCGGGCAAGTTCAATGTTATATTAAATCTCCAAATATTTGTAATGAATAACTTAGAGGCACCTCCCCGAAGATAGAGATCTTGGATCTTATAATTGTTTTTGTTGCCGCACCTTATAAGTCAAGCTTGTACTATAAGAGTTCTGACAACACCTTGTGGTTTGGGAAAGGTGAAGAGAAAATTGTACATCCGGGTTAGTTTTATCCGGTGAAAAAGGTTTTACATTCTACTCATGCAAATGCTATGATTTCATGGCGTAAAAGAAGCATGGAATTTGGAGAGAGATCTTGCGGATCGAATCTTTAAGGAAGCGACACCAAAACAAGAGGGCGCATGTGCGAGAGGCACGGGTTAGAGCATGTTTTAAGCATCATGTAAAGAAGTTAGCACCTCCCACATGGCGCACAATGTTGTAAGACAAGTTGGCACCTCATGGGCTTATTGAAACTAATTTTGGAATCTTGAATGTAACCTTATGGATGAATGACTATTTACAGATAAACGCCCTCACATGGAGGAATCCCCTTGTATAGCAGCTCGGAAAACCCTATATTAGAGAGGAGCATTGCACTCCATTAGTTGATCACGCCCTCGATAAATATAGCATGGACAATAAGAGATTTGAATGTGAGAAGATGCAAATGTGAGAAGATGTAAATGGACAAAGTTTCCTTACGCGAGCTTTCATATTGGTACAGCATTGCAAAAGAAGAAACACAAATACCAAATACCATGTTGTTGCTCGTCCTTCAATGAGCTCTAAAAAGTTCAAGAGCCTCTTTCAATCGCCTCTGCTTGCCGCCGGTCATTTTATTAGTTGCGTTTTATTCATTGCAAAGAATCATAGCAAATGTATCTTGGTGGTCGCAATTGACCTTGTTCTATTAGTCTTAAATACCAACGATTCCAACGCCTCCAAAATGACATCTAAAACTCTTACCGTGAACTCCATCCAACAAACCATTCGGCTCTTGCAATACAAGGAATAACAAATACGTAGTTGGTGCGTTGTTCTATTGCATTTTATTCATTTTTGTGTTGTGGCGCAGCTCTTAGAACTTGTGTTTCAAATAAAAATTATCCTGGAATGTTTTACGTTGCAACAACATGGCATTGAGTAAATATTGCTATTTCTTTGGCTTGCAGGTGAATCATGCTAAGCGTGAATTATATAATGTCTTCATCAGGAAGCTATACAGGTTTCCTTCCTTCACTCATTGGACCATGTTATTTCTATTGTTCTTAGTCCACTTATTAAATTTTGGCTTCCAATGGCTCTTGTTTTATTTTCTTGCTTTATCTCTTGCGGCATATGTCTGCTTTTCTTAAACGAGTCACTTTTGTTCTTCAGAGAAAACCTGTTTGAGGACATGCTTTAGGAAAGGGAGGATATTTCTGTAAAAAAAGAAATGTTGCAAAGAGGTTATGAAAGTTTTTCAGCAAGATGCCTTTGTAAGTGTGATTTGTGTGAGTATTAAATAGATCATGTGCCATCTAATAATCTGCCATAGAATTTGAAAGACTTTCCCCATGAGTTTGATTTTGCTTCAAAGCACCTACTCTGTTTTAGATGCAATCGGTCTTACGCCACGGTTTGTGGCAAGTTCACATGTTATTCTGATAATGGTGAATCTTCTTACATGGGGCCGGCCAAAACATAAAGGCAAGAATAGCTTTTAATTTGAACAACCATCGAGAAAATACAAGTAATTTGGTGGAGCTGTAATTAACTTTGTTGGTAACGAAAAGTGGACCTTCATTAGGCGGAACGGGCTATCCAATCATAAGTGTTTGATCTTGCTGGAATATCACGATGGCTTCATTTTGTCTATAGTGGCATGTAACCTCTAATCAATGAGCGGGTGTCCGCAAAAAACGTTACACTACTGGGTGGTATCGGCGGATATAATTGTTCAAACCGATATAATATATGGTTATGTTGCATTTTTTGGACAATCTATCTTACATCATTAGTATTTAAGGTTGTGATAAATCATGCAGCTAATGTTTCCAATAAAGCAGGTCTCTTGTATTAGTTTAAATAATATATCCACTTTGGATCTGTTACATGTTACAGGAGCATGCTCAATATCTAGCTTTAATTTTTGGCTTACGTTATTTGTGTGTACCCATCTATTTTAACGGCATGATATAGAGCGAAGATGCTAGAAGCCGATTATTGAAGTTGCCGCCATTAGGATGGTCATATTGCATTCCAAGTAACTGTAGACAACAAATTTTTTCGACTACAAATTTTTTCGACTGTGATACATGTCCCATTACAAGTTTCTTACACTTGTGAAGTTCTGATATTACATGCAAATAGTACGCAAATAGTACGGGCTTCTATTTTGGCCATGGACCTAAGTAACAATTGTAAAATTTATTTTCATTTGACATTTCTATGAGTTCATTGAAGCTGCATAATGTGTTTGCCTATGCTTGGCAGAATGTGGGCAGTCTCAAATTATGTACAAACTAAAGTGAACTAAATTGCTTACATTCTTCCTTCGTATGCTCTTGCTCATGGCAGAAAGAAAGAGCAGAGCAAAACGTGATGTGCTAAGGTCCATGCTCGTGGCATTTGTTGCAGTACAAACAAGCTAATGAGAAATCCAGAATGTGCTACTAGATGTAAAAGATATCCAAAATAGTTTATTAGATAGGTGTTCTCTCTTAGGATATCAACAATAGTAGACTTTGTGATTCACTCTATAAGTAGGTACTCCTTTACGAATGTCCAGTTTGTTCTCTCTTATATTGTCGGAAGTTTCTCTTATATTGTTGAAAACTTCGTGATAGGCACTACTTTGTGAATATCCAGTTTACACAAAATTACATCTGCTATGATCAATGGAGTCTAATTGTCATGCTTTTTTAAAATCATACCTAATGTTACTTTCCTTTTAGAACCTGGAAATTCAAAGTATGATTGCCGTGGAAATCAAATATTGTAGATCTGCAAAGTTCTACTTTTGGATGTGTGCAGGTGTTACATTTTCAAAGGTATATTCATTTCATGTTGGTTTCAGGATAGTAAGGTGATTGTGTTGTTACACATTGTACAAATGCTGATTCTCTCAAAGAATTCAAAGACAAGAATGACAATGAATTGCATTAAGTTTGTGATGATGATTGCAAAACTATGTGGGATCTATAGAGAGTATTTGAAAGAACCTTGTTGTGAACTTTTTGCGGAATGTTGTTCACCATGTAAAACATTTATTTTTATATAAATTTCAAAGTATCGTACATATACAACAACTCTTCTATTGAATGAAAAGCATCTTTATATATGTAGTTTCTTTTATCGTGTCCTTGCTACAAAAGATTCATCTATTCATCACATGAAGATGGTATGATGGTTGTTACTGTGTTATCTGATGGCTGTGATCGTGAGTTAAAGGTAATTTGACCATTTTGTGTAGTATTAAAAAAGTTTAGTACCATGTTTTATTGTGGTTATGAACCTAATTGCCTGGAGAATTGCCTGGTTATTACAGATGCTACATTTATTGCATGGGCCAGAAAAAAATAGCACGACGAACAGTCACCAGGGCCCCAACCTGAACACGAGTACTTGGTAGTTCATTTATATGAAGGACATTTGAGGAGCACGTTCAGCTAAGCATAGCCTTCCTTTATTCAACTTTGATTTAGCATAGGGACTATTCATTGCAGCAAATAACTAGCCTTGCCTTGATTTAGAGTCTCTTGATGTTAAAAAGGTATGTCCTCTGCATTATCCAGAATGCACAATAATAACTTGCATTATGCCAAAATGCTCAATAAAAAAATTATAAATAATTATGGAAATAAAAAAAGCTCGCCTAAAAAAAAGGGGCGCATTAATAATCTAACCGCCTAGAGAATTGCAATGCATTTTTTGTCTCAAAGTAATATTACTCTGGAAGGATATTCATGTCTTGTGCGCAGCTGAGCTATCCAAAGATAATTGTAATCACAAGAGGGTGTTATCATTAATTATTTGTATAAATTACTAGCCTAATGAAGGGCATCATGGCCGTTTAAAATATAATCCACATTTTTATGAATTTTTGAACTTAAGCCTAACAAAAAGCCCAGCAACGCTGGGCACTTTTTCTAGTCAAATCATAAAACTAAAACAGAAACTCATACTTACTTCTGGACCACTTTAGCATCGGGTACATAGCCTTTGACATGAGAGAGGATCTGTATACTTGGGCTAGCTATAGATGGACAAGAGCTTTTCACCGGACTAGCAAGCACAAGTATTGCCAATGCCACATTTGGGCCTTGCAGAATTGGAACAAATATGTATTGGCATCTTGCAATCAAAATGCCATCCAGCCCTTCCTTTATGTTAGTGTTACGTGCATCGCCTCCCCCACCCCGGTTCTTGAGGGAATTCACAAAATTACGAAGTTGTCCCATCGAACCGTAAAACTTGTGTTTCCAATCGGATGGAAGAGGCGCTACAAAGGGACCTGCACACAAATCCAGAATACATATTAATACATAAGATGAGTGACTTAGGGAATGAAATAACATAAATATGTTGAAATGCTAGCCTACCTCCCATAGACATCTACCATCTTAGAGGTCAAGTCCAGCTTCCAGCAGAACTCGTCAACATCACTTTGAAAGATAGAGGGTGCAGGCTTAGGAGGACAGTCCCTATAAGGAGTGAATGGAACCAACCTTTTCAGTCGGTTCACTAAACTGTACAAGGAAACAACAGCATTAGCAAAAGAATATATCTATTGTAATCAATTGTATATTACTCACCTTGTAAATTCATCACCTGCTTCAGCATCTTCTGTGGACTGCTGCACCTTATTTGTTATCACATCAATATTTGCTTGTAGATCCTCATCCTCTTCCTCTTCCGGTTCCGACTCAGAAGGATTAGGATCAGCTTCCTTCACGGCTTTGTGATGGAGTGTCCAATGTACAAAAAAAAATGTGGTTAATTATCATAAATCGAGATGTTTAACAAAAATTAGTTCATCTTGGACATACCTCTTTCTAGGTGGTGGTGGCACTTTTTTTGCTGGAGATTTTCTTTTTGGAGGATATTTTTTTTTCTTTGCTAGAGATTTTGCTGTTTTTTCCTCTTGGAGTGCCATCACCAGCATTCTTTTGCCTCCCTCTTTGGGTGGACTCAACTACCAACTCGGCTTCCTCTTCCTTGGTATCTCACGGATAAAAATCTGGATCTGATTCCTTTGTAGCTTCTTACAGAATGAGGTCGAACTGGGACTGCGGATGATCTTTGAGACGGCTGAATCTTTCTTAAGCGTCTCCAATTACTAATTTAGCACCGTGATGGAGTTTACATTGCGGCTGATCATTGAAGGGTCTCGCACCCGCAAGCTGCTTTAGCTTTCTCAAGTGCCATCCTCTCAATTTCCTCAACTTCACTTTGCCATGTTCAAGAGGCAATCGTTGCGGTTGTTCTATTCGGGCAATCGTAAATGTCATTGGTGATCTGGAGCTGGAAGGTAGAGGGTCTACGATTGATGCGCTTATTATGCTCGATCAAATCAGAAAAGAGAGTCGATCTGAGATGGCTCAAGAACATCGACCATTAAAGCATACGGGATAGGAACAGACCTCATCCGCAAACAAACAAATGATCTAAATTTCAATAGACATAAAAGAACATGAAAACAGAACTAATGAGAAATATCTGGTACATTCTGCCAAGCATGCCAAATGTACATGTACATGTTCATCAATGTACATAAAGGTACATCAGTGTACCCAGATGTACACTGATGTACCCAGATGTACCAATATCCGGTTAGGGAATGTAGATCTATGCCCCAAAAAAAAGCATATATGTAAAAATGCACATACTTATGAATCCATCTCTGATGCACTCTAAAAATAAATGCATGTACATCTATTTGCAGATGTAGACTCCATTAGAGACATGTACAACCGATACAACCGCAGTCCAAGCTCAAAAATAAAAGCATCAATAAACAAGCAAATATATGCCTATGTACCTGCAACTACGGATGTACACTAAAAGTTATACATGTACAAGGAATAGCAATGCAGAAAGCCATACATGTAGAACTATCACGATTACAATAACAAATATGAATTAAGTGAAATATAAGTTTAAATTAGTTGAGAGCAATGCATACCTTTCACGCCCGTGGGAAACCAAGCTGAATTCGAATGCCCTCATCCCGGATGCAACCTTTTATGCAATTTTGTCTTTCATGGACCCGATAACACAAGCGTAAGAGGCAATAAGCATCTACTCTTATGGAGCTAGAACAACAAACCAGTTTTGCCAAAGCCTTGGCCACAACAGTACATGAACCGAATGTGATGAATCTGCTCTATAGAAGTAGCTCCCTGTGGGGTGGGGCCTGGTCTGAAGAACAATAGGTCCCGCTCCCCATGAAATCCAAAATCTGTGAATGCCTTTGCTGAACCAATTCAATGCAATTAAGTTTTTCCTTTGCTTGTTCAATTGCGATTTCATGCCTTTCAATTTCTTTAGTTGCTTCACCGCAAACCAATGTCTAGCTTAGAAGAGTCTTTGCTCTTTATCATGTCTACTCATAACCAAGTCTTCCAACTTGTACTTCAACACTCCGAACATAACTTGATTTCCAGCAGGATCCTGGGACAATTTGTCAAATTCCTGTTTTGTCTCATCTATTTTCTGGCAGATCTGCTGCAGATCTTCGGATAGCATATCCTTTCTACCCTCAATCCGGCTGATGACCTTCAATGCATCCCTCCTTCTTTCTTCCAATGCTTCTACTTCATTCAATAGGTTAGTTTTCTCCTCCAACCCATGCTTAAGTAACTGCTTTATTGTGTCAACATCTGATCTAGAATAACCCAGGGCTCTAATATTCTGCTGCAATACGATGTCCTGTTTGATAGTTGAGGATTTACCTGTTGTAGGGTCCTCTGTAACGTCTGAAATGAGGGTTTTGGCAAGATCTTTGGCGGTCCTAGCCACGTCCATCCAATCAACAAGCCGTCCCTTCAAGTGAAGAGCAAATGCTCTGGCAAAATAGGTAGAAATATAATGGTTTGTAACCTGTTTCTTGCCATAAACCAATTCATAATATTTAAAAAAATCATCTTTCCATGCGTTCTGGATTCTCCCTTCCTTGAATCCTCGTCTGTTTTTTGGAGCTTCACCCCATACCTCGTTCATAACCATCTCTAGGTTGGGTATGTGGGCCTCTGCATGTTTATCACGGAGGTCTTTGGCTTGGATCACCTCAGAACCCAAACGTAAACTCCTTGGAGGTAAAAATCCACTGCCGGAAGCACTGGCTTCTTGCTTGGGCTGTGGTGATGAGCAAGCACTCATCTGGGGGCGTTTTGGGGCCATAGCTAGATGAAGAATTCGGTGATCGAATTCAAGCGAGGGGAAAGGCGGGATAGGATAGTGAACGAGGAGGCAAACCAAGAAAGAATTTGGGAAAGAATTTCAAAATCCGATAATTGCGGGTTCAGAGTAGTGGATAGCCATTAATCATGGCAGTTACTACCGGATCATGATGACAGTTATTCCAAAAATGTGCATTTTGTACATATGTATATGTACAAAAAGGGCTACATTTATAGACACCCTTTCATGCTTTTACCCACCCGGTTCAAGAATACTAAGGCATGAATATCGTAAGTTTAGGGAACAGCTGCAGCCTTCAATACGAATTCCGGATTCAAAATTATAGCAATCAATTCTGCCAACCTGCGTCCCATAGCGTTTTAGAGTCAGGGGAAGGAACGCCGCGTCGTTTGCAATCTGGCGTTCGAGCCTGAAGTCAACGCCTTTACCATTTTAAAAAAGAAGATAAGGTTTGAGAGAATGTACTTAATAGTGTTAATTTTGTACATGTATTGTAAATATATTTTTGGGGCTCTCGCTGTCCTACGTAACCCCCCGAGTGAATATGCACCCAAACCAAAGGGGGTTTAAGGGGGATTTTAATTTAAATGTGTGAAATGCAATGGTTTATGTTAATAATGTTAATGGTAGTTGTGTGTTGATTGTTATATTAAAAAAAATTTTACAAAATACTTGCTAGGGGCTCATCTAGCAAATACAAATACTCCAAAAACTAAACCTAGTTAGAATTTGAGACGTGGTCTGCCCTGGTTTTACCCAGGCCCAAAACTTTAACCTGGCAGAAAGAAATACTTAAGCAAAGTTACCCAGATACTGTGTAGTTGCATCCATTGAGAGGATGTTCCAAGTAGGGAGCTGAGATTCCAAGCCCCAAATACCATGCAACACCAACTTAACGGATTAGAAAAGATCCTTCATTTATTTGATTTTTATCGACTTCCACCAAGGTCCCAAGTATAAGAAGGCAGAGATTTTTACCTCAAAATACTTGTTCCCAAAGTAGCATAAGTCATGACAATTCATAATAAATATCATAAGCTTATAATTATAATTGTTATTAAGGCCAGTCAAAAGCAGACCAATTCTAAAATAGCTAAGAACAAAGACCCTGTCATGTCTATCACAGGTTACCCAATGGTGTTAAACAAAGAACTTTTCTTAGTGTAGGTCTTTCCAGATCACAAAATTTTGGGCCCTTCGGGCCCTAACTAAATTAAACATAGTTAAACCTTATGGGTCTAAATATTAATTACTAAAAAGCACAATAACATCAAGACAAACAAATTATTTCCATTGCACACCAAGAGCCGCCCAAATATACGCAAACAAACTGTTATAAAATGGGCAAAAACAACAATAACATCATAAGGTTTACTGAAGGGGGGCATGACGCCCAACATAAAGCCAGTACCACTCAAAGAACATGATCATTTTATACAGAGGCTGCCTCTTTTGAAACGGGGGTTATGGTCTTTACAGCATTCTGGCACTGGCAGATTCTGATGCGCAGAATGGGCAATTGGATGCGGGCTATGCTGCCACCCTGTGGGATGCCTCTACTCTTGCAAAGCCCAAGACAGAGCACTATCACGCTCAGATTAATCCCGGCCTTGAGCATGGACCCCATCGGTACTTGAAAGCACACATCTCTGTGAAGAAACGGAGAGCTATTGCCGCCATAAGGACGGGTTCCCATTACCTCAGAATTGAGACAGGTCGCTGGGGGGTGAATGGCGGGCACGGGATCCCCAGGGAGGAGAGGATATGTCGGTGTTGTGAGATGCACGTGATAGAGGATGAGCACCATGCCCTCCAGCGGTGCCCAGCATATGCCCATGTCCGAGCAGTGCACACTGATCTTAGATGCTCTGACACACCGCTACATCAGTTACTCGCATCACCTATGGTAGCGCGACTAGGAGCTTACATCCTCCAGATTTCGGCCGTCAGACTTGCTCTTCTGGGGCATGGTATTTGAGAGCCTACTGTTGGGGTTTTTCCTCCCAAGTAGGGGTTTTTTCATCCCGGTAGTAGGGTTCTACTGTACAGTTACATTGTTTGTTTTTGGTGTTGGGGTTTTTGGCTTTTTTGCCTGTTCTGTGCCGTCTCATAGGCCTCTGGCCTCCGTGGACGTTAAAATAAACTTCCTTCCTTCCTTCCTTTTGAAAAAGGCCAGACCACATTTTCTGGATGGAAACTCTCTGGCAGAACTCTGGAATAGATGATGTCCTGCTTGAAGGTTCTCATGTTTACTATATAAGCTAATATCATAGCATTAAATGAATCTCATGTTATTTATAATGCTAGATATTTATGGCTTCAAATTGTTGAGTAGCAATGCTCCTTTTTCCCAAAAAGGCTGCTGAAAATCCTGATGCCCACACCTGGAGCATTTTAAGAGCCTTATTATTCTAGAAAAGAATCAAAACAAGCCATTTGATAATTGTAACATACTTTTCTTCTGCTAAATCCTAAGAATAAAAACAGACGTGCTGATATGGACATACAGGACACTTGAAACACACGAAATATGGACATATAGGACACTTGAAACACACGAAATCCTGAACATATGGACACTCTGGTTGCAGTAGTAAGAATCAAGCCTCAGAACTCAATGGACTTTGTTCAGGATGAAGAAAACAAACACAATGAGTACAACCTTTACTTCAAATATCAACACGGAAAAGCTCACTAATACTTGACAAAGCATGCAAAGAGAAATACTATCAGTTAAGCAAATAATACAACACAATAGCAAGGTAAAAACATACCTGTGGATCTGGATCTGCTACAGGTGCAGAATCAACCACACAACCTGTTCCAGAACAACGCCATATCTGTAAAGTGCAAACTTAGTGATCAACTAGTGGCAGCTTATGGAGTTTACTAAGTACAGCATACTTACGTGAGCCAACCTGTATTGCTGAAGGTATAAAAGAAAAGATGCTTTTCTTTACCATCATTGATTCCTCTGGCATTGTACCAATCTGCATATTTCTTGAGATGCTTCTGTTTGGATCCAAGCCACCCTAACAAGACCACTGTTGCTACCTCTTTGCCATGACCTTTTTCATCAATTTGTGCTTGTTTTACATCAAAAACACCACTTTGAAATAACAATGCAGCATCAAAGCTACATTGCCCAAAATGGGAATAGCCAGATGCAGCAAAAGCTCTTCTTGGAAAAGCTCATGAAGATGAAACCCCTCCTGCGGGTAGTATCCTTGAATGAATAACCGCTGAAACAACAGATGGCTATCCTGGCAATGAGAATGTGTCAACAATTGCTATATAATTACAACAATTACTCAAAGAGATTAGATGGAGTCTCTGCAAAGTCCAAAACTGTTCTTGTCCCAGAGAAATGTTGATAATCCTGCACCAAACAAGCAGGTGGCAAAAATGTGAGAAACAAGAAACTTATATATTAGCGGGGGCCTATACTCTCCTAACATGTACACTAACCGTCCGTGACAAGAGAGAATGAAGTACATGGCCAAACTCGTGAAAAAGGTTTTCCAATTCCCAGTGTTATAACATCGGTGGAGCACAAGAGTTTGGTTTAGAGAAGTTGCAGACCAGTGCTATAGTAGGTTGACCAAAACAATACACAAGACACTTATTATCATGTTCGTATGTAACATTCATTGAAACGAAATGGTAGCATAACCATATCGTTAGATTTTACTGTAACAGAAGTGAAACAAAATAGAGCTAAGTGATCATACCGGGAGTTGGTAGTCTGCTTCGGAAATCCGCCGACCACCTTTCAGGGCGAAGTGCGCACATCCAGGAAATTTTCCTTTTCATGCATAAAGATCAAGAAACATGTAGCCCAATGTGCCTTATGAACAAAACTTGTAGCCACATTAAATCTTTACAAAGTTCACAAGTTTAGATTATGTCCTTAAACAGAGAAGGAAAAAGTGGTCACCTCATCCGGGTGCTGTAATGCCCATTTCTGGACATGCGGGTGCAAGCCTCGCCTGGAAACATTAGAATCTTGCTGCCCAGAAGAACCCAGCCTTGCCGTCCTCCTTGGCTCGACCGAGGCCTTTCCCAAACCCTATGTTTTTTTTTTCACGAGAAAAGGTCTTTCATTATAAGCCCTTGGATCTTTTTGAATTAAAAGAGGGCTTTCTTTGTAAGCCCTCCTGCAAAAACTTGGTGCACTCTAGATGTACTGATTAGTATGTCTCGTGCAATACGCCCATGAAATCATATGAAAACCATGCCAAAAAGCGTACAAAATCACAAAAAAAAACCCCTGTTATAATGCTACATATTGAAATGCAACGCATTATCAAAGCATATATATCTTTATCAGTAAAGAACAAAGTGAAGAACCGTATTTGGGTTCATTATCTTCAGATTAGCACTTATATATAACTCATTTAGCGAGTGGTTTTGCTCTGGTGGACAATATGCATATTAAAAATATGGGGATTAGATATACAACTTCCCCCTCTTATCCAACGGCCACGTTTAAAACTTAGGAGATGAGCGACAACTCGATGTACAGATCTGAGGCATTTGAAATCGCATTTCGGCATGGACCAGTGGTTTAAATGCGGAAACAAATGACTTGAACCCACAATATCATGGTTAGGAGCAAATTTTCCTTGGTGTTGTGGAGTGTCTGCTATGGTGTAAAGAATTCTTTTGCGGCTTCCCAAATCTCGACCTCTGATGTAAACAAGGCCATTTTGTAGTCTTGATGATGCTTTTGCTCTATTATTTACTGCTTTGTTAATCGTTGATTTTGCTGCTCAATCTCTTGCTTTGTTACATTTTTAAGCTGAGTTTAAGGGTGGCTCCCCATTAGCATCGTACCCGAGTTTCATACTACACCATGTACATAATCACAAGCATAACAATGCAGACCATTAACCATTTCTTAAATGACTTTTGGCGATAGAATAGCAAATGCCTAGAAAGCTTTGAGATAGCCGGTTTGAATATGTAAGAGAATTGAAATGACTCAGTTTTTCAGATGCAATGGCTCAAGTTTTCCACTAGAAGTAATTGGGAATGGCAAATCCTATAGAGGGGATTGCCATGGTGTGTGTGAAAGACCCTAATGAAGATGGGCCCTAAAGTGTAGAAGGGATGATTACGAGTGTGCAAAATTGAAAGTGCCAAGTGGCTATACGGTACAAGAATGAAAGAATTTGCCACCTATGGAAAATACTCCAGGGCCACGGAAAAGATTCGGAACGGCACCAAGATCAAGAAAATGCATGCAGGAGACCTAAAAATAGCGCGCAATGGCCACGTTACATTGCTTTGAATCTACATAAGTATCTGCATTGCAAGCTCCACTCCAGAATCGGAATCTCCATCGCGGTCGTGAATCTGCATCTGTGGATTGCATTCTTCATTCCGGAATCAGATTGAAGCTTAGAGCTTAGGCTATGGCGGAGCAGGGGCGCAGGGCAGTGGGGCGGATGCAGGAAACAGGCGCCAGAGCACAGGAGCAGGCCGAGGGAGTTTTGCAAAAGGCCTGGCAGAAGGCCCCTAATTCTCGCCAAGTAGTCGGCCTTGTTACTCTTCTTACCGCCGCTGGAATCGCCCTAGGTATTGGCGGTATGTTGCTTGTCGGAACTATCATAGCCTTTGTTGTCGGAACCCCTGTTTTCCTCTTCTTTAGCCCTGTGCTTGTTCCCATAGGCATAGTGCTTTTTCTGATCTCTGCAGGGGTCTTGTCTTTTGGAGGTGTTTTAGCTGCTACTCTCTCTTTCTTAGGCTGGGTTTACAAATATTTCAAAGGTAGGCATCCCATTGGATCTGATAGCGTTGATGCTGCTAAACATAGACTTGTAGATGCTGCATCTCATGCTAAAGAAAGGGCTCAGGAGATGACTGGATATCTGCAGCATAAGGCTACTGAGGCTGCACCTGGAGCTTAAACACTAGAAGGAAGTTTTTACTGCAGTGGCAACACTGAGTTCCAAGTGAAATAAGCAGGGAGTTTGTTATAATAATAAGTTTCATTTGCAAGCAATCCCTATGCTATCCTGCAGTAATAATATGCTGTGTAATGTTCAATGGATGTAATATGGCGAGGGTTTATTCAATGGAATTTCTTGTATTGATTAATTTTGTAGGCACGAAATTGCAGATACCTAAGCAAATTTTTTTACGTTTTTTGTGGGTGCACTACATCCTTGTAGTGTAGTGTTGTCTAAGCCACTGTTTTGTGCAACTTATTTGTCAATTTCACACTCTTGAAAGATCCGTCAATTTCACTCTCCTTCCAATTTCACTATCTGAAATGTAGATCATTCATTTGGGAATGGTATCCTCCATGTAGTAGACCATCCATTAGGAATCGTATCCTCCATCAAGAGGTATTTTAATCCGTTTGTCCGAATAGCTGGCAGCTTTTTGGTTCTTTGATAATTTTAGTATTCTTTACTAGGAATCATTTTAATCCGTTTGTTCGAATAGTTGGCATCTTTTTTGTTCTTTGATAATTTTAGTCTTCTTTGGTAAGAATCATTTGTGAAAATAATTGGCCTCTTAAGAAACAAGGTGTTGCGCACGAAGGGTTGCCCTCCATGGCCGGAGGGTGAAATGGATAGTATAAATAATAGAAACGTTAAATGATTTAAGCTCATTGCATAAGAGCGACAATACCAATAGGAATTGTTGAGATAATAACCCCTGCCACAGGAATAAACGATGATAAGATCCTAAGCAAAATGGTGCAGAGGGATATTCTAGCATATACACTTTCTTATACTGGTCTATAACCAACAATCACTTATGATGGATAATGCATGGATTATAATACCAGTTTTCACATAGCCCGCATTAAAGCTGTGAGTATAGAATCAGATAGCCACGAATAAGCACGAATAACCACGAATAGGAACTGTAAAATGTATAAACATGAAATCTATATGATTACATAATACAAATGACAGTATGTTTTTTATTTACATCAAAGTCAAAAACAAAGGATTCAAGTATCCATATAATACACTAAGGTACTACTAATCTTGGGCTATTCCTCCCATTCAGTTTTGGCTGCAGCCATCGGATGTACTTGAATTCTCAACAAATATGCCTTTTCTATAAAATGCCATGGAACGATTGTACATGAGTGGCATTTTGTGTACGCATTTCGTGGGTTTATTTATAGGCTCATGTATCCAATTTTTGCAACAAAAGACCAAAAAGACAATGCTGCTTTGAAAATCTGAAGGGCCAAATATAAGCACATTCGAATAAGTATATAACCTTGAATTCTGGGTTTTCTTAAACAAAATGCTAAAATGTACTTGTTTCGACAAACCTTTTTCAAGTATGGTTATTACACATGCATCCTATAGAGAATACAGATTGTAAAACTTGGGTAAAAAGCTTGTTTCTATTTTTCATAAAGTTTTCACTGGCTTAACACCGATTAAGGACTGCTTACAAGTTTCTCTTTCATTTGTAACAAAAAAGCTTACCATCTTTGGCTTTCGTCAGCCATGTGCTTCTGGAACAATCCAGAAAATTTTTTGTTTTGGTCAATTCAAGGTAAGCATATCCGAAACAATTTGGCTTTGGAGCTTAAGTTGGCATGGCAACTTTAAGCTCGTGCCACAAACTCCACCAAGATGATCATACAATAAAAATCATTTTCAAGAAGACTAAAGAATAAGCAATTTACCACAGCGCATGTGTAGCCTCCTCATGTTGCCTTTTCTCTGCGCGCCCGTAATCCTTATTCTCACATAACACTGAGCTTCATGATACCAACTGAATCTTCTTTCTTATTTTTGGATAGTGTTGGTATTTGTGCCCGGGAACGCCGCATGTAACGCCGCATGCGGCGTTCCCTTTGCCCCTTATGGGACGCGTGCGCTATTCCCTGCAAATTTTGAATTTTATTCAAACCTTGCTTCCTATCTCTCAAATACCGAGAGCACCTGGAGTGGCGTTTCCTGTCTCACGGTCGACAACCTGGAGTGGCGCTTGAAGCTTTCTCCTTCTAAGGTTATGGATGCAGCTGCAAGTTACAGTTTTTGAAAAATGCTTTTTGCTCTTTCTGATATGAAAACTGCAGGTTATTGCTTCATCTTTGCGTTGTCTATGCCCGGCTGTTGTCTGTGCCCGGCTAATCCTGCAGGATTCCTCTGCTCCGTTTCCCATAGTTTCAAAACAAGGCGGCAGAGCTTCATCCAGCAACAGCTCCAGGCACACACCACATCCGGCAGCATGCAAATCTTCCTTTCTGCTATTCTGCTAGAGGTGATTCCTTAGGATCCTTCTGCCACAGAGCTGGTGATGTGCAAACTGTTCTGGTAGGTATTTCGTTGATGGCAAGATTTTGTATCTTATCTATATTCAAGCGGTTTGGTTTGCATCTTAACTGGTTTTGCAGTGTGCAGTAGATTCAAGACTTCCATAGGTGATTCGTTTGGTGCAGAGCTTCGGTGCTTACCACTTTGGAGTACTTTTGCATAAGTACTTCTCCTTCCTTATGTTATCTCTTCCTCCGCCAAAAATGCCGGAAGCAGGTTAATCGGGCAGAAGCAAGATACCTCCTCAAAATTGACAAAGTGGCAGTAGGCAGCAGCAGCTCCGGCAATATTAAATTTCCGCGCTTCTTTCCAAACAGAACGTGGTTTTTCCAGTCTCTATTCTCTTCCACTGTAGTTTCAGAGACTTGCAGCTTGCAGTTGTTAGAGCCCCTAGATAGCAGAAGGGCTGGAGTTTCAACAGCTGCTTTAGGTAAATTGATTTCTGAAAATATGTCATCTCTTTCCAGAGCCCATTTTTTCAAGAAAAGCAACCCAAGGAGGCCTGCATTCTTACTTCTGCTGCCACACTCCTCTAAGCTAATTTCGTTGCATGGCTTGCAGTTGTCATATCCCAGATAGCACAGGGCTGGAGCTTCAACGGTTGCAAAGCCACGGTTTTTTCTGCCGCTTTCTTGCAAGGTAAGGTTTTCAGTAAATCTATTCTTTGTATATGTTTACTTGCTCTGAATCCCATGAGAAATATGGAGGCAAGCCACTTGGTTTGCTTCAACTTTAGTTGCAAAATCATAGTTTTGATTGGTAAGGTTTATGATAACACATCCACTTTCTCTAAATTCATGTGTTTTTGGTCTGACACAGAAACGACAAGGTTTAACTTCAGTTAATTTGCTCTACCATGTTGTGTAGCCATGAGCAACAATGAAGCTACCATGCGAGATAATAGAAAACATCATCCTGTTCTTTCTTTTGCAATTTTTCTGAAATTTTGCTTTGAAATACAACAAGGCAGATCTTATGGTCGTAATTGCTCCTGATTAATGTGATCATTGGATATTCCTTTTGCTGCATTTGCAAATTCAGAAGAGCACAAGATAAGAAGCATCAGCATTTGATTTGTTTTCAGAACGTGAAATGGGAGATGGTTCAGTTTCTCAAGCTTAAGTCCTTGGTTCAAAATGCAACAAAGCTTCTTGAAGCTTTTGATGCATCTAAAAGACTAAGGCACATTCTGGCGCTTTTCTTGCAAACGTCGGACATAGCACTTTTCTTGCAAACATGAGTAGAAACATCGCATTTTTTTGCCCAGTTGAGTTGGATCTTCCCAAGTTTGTCAGCTGGGTCTTATTTTCGCCAAGACTGGGCCAGTTCTTGGAAATGTGAGTACGTTGCATTGGTCGTCTCAGCAGGGCCTGATGTTCCTAAAATTAATGAAGACGTTTGTAAGGCCCGTGCCCCCCTTGACCCTCCTCCTCCCCGGCGCCGCTTTGCCTGGCCCGCCGCCACTGGCGCTGAAGCCGCCAGGGTTATGCGGCGTAGTGATGGATGGCACCTGGGAGGTGCAGTGATGGGTGGCGCCTGCCTGGAGCGTGCCTGAGCGTATGTGCCTGAAAGCATGCCTGGATCGGTGGAGCGATTTGGTGAGGAGGCACCTCCACTGGGCGATTTCTTCGAACGGTTTTTCTGAGCGCCGCCTTCCCTGCGCGTCTGGGCGATTGGCGTTGGGGGCGTCGGTTTTCCAGCACCCAGTTGTGAAGAGGTTACGGTTCTGAGGCATTTGGTGAAGTCTTGTCCGTTGGAGGTATGCTTATTGCTTCTGGCAATAGCATGGATTTTTGGATGCGTAGTCATCCTGGCAACAGTTTTTTCCCATGTGGTTTTTAATCTGGGCCATGGTGATTATGGTTTGTTCTGTGGGCTTCGGTCCTGGTTCTGGTTAGGGACTTCGGTCCCGTTTTGTACTTGTGGTCCCATAACCCGATTGGGTTCCGTGGACATTAAAAGTTCTTCCTTCCTTCCTCCTGGCATTTAGAGTTCTTCATTTGCTTCTACAGACCATTTGTGAGCACATTTTTTGTAAGCACGTTTGAGCTTTATATTTCTGTGAGCACCTTTTTCAGCTGAATTAGATACAGAAGGCCTTTCGAATTTAGACTGTGGAGTTGTTGTGGAGTTATATTTTTGCAACTTCTGGAGCCAATATTATAAGAGTAAGATGCTTCACCAAGTTTTTCATCTCCATGTTTGACTTTTTTAACAATTTGACATGCAGGGGATTATCAAGAGTTTGAAATTCAGAGGCCATAGCAGTCTGCATTGTTCAACTTGCATTGTTCGGCCTGCCGTTAAACATTGAAGCAGGTATACATTGCACACCATATCATATAGTTAAGCTGAATTTCGTGGATGTTGAATACTGTAGTTGTGAACAGATGCAAACAAATGGAACATTTGATAAATTCTCAAATTGTTTTGCCAGATTCTATTGTCCGGCCCACAGCATTAAGCACCAGTCTGCTGCAGCTTATTATTTCTGATAGGTAAGATCTTGACGCTTAGCTTTTTCATCTTTGTTCATCTTTTTCCATGAATACACAAGTTCTATAATGTTTTAGTGAATAGGAATTTCCAGGGTTTCTAATAGTGTCATCATTTTGCATGAAAAACTTGAAATTATTATCTCCTTAACTTATAAAAAAATTCTGAAATTTTACATAAAAGTAGGCAGTACTTTGAGCTGAAATGATATACTGCCCAATAATATATGCATAACAACGATATCTTTCATAATATTACTGGCATTAACTTGGGTGACATATTTCTACTTCTGCATGCTTACAATGAATATTGCATTTCCATGCACACACACGAGAGAATTGGCTGTCAATCCTTTTACTCAAAGAAAGTTCTGCAAATCCTGACTTACAAGAAATAATGTTTGGATCTACTCCTTCCTCCTGTATGCAAAACATCAATCATGCATTAAATCAGATTTCCAGGGAGTCTGAGTGCACATTTGCTGGTTCAAAATAGCATGTTGTAGTATGTAAGTAAGACTAATTAGGATGTGCATTTTGGGCACATTCTGATATATCTGCATTTATTGAGCATTCTGAAGCTATCTCTCTATCTACGTTTTGTTTCCCTGGTTTCTCATTGCTATCTATGTTTTTTTTTTGGGTCTATCTATGTTTTTCTAGGCTTTTCATCGAACACGTTTGCTGCATCCATAGGGTTTACACGTTTGTGGCATCTCAGAAATAAACGGAACGGACAGAGCCACCTCCAAGCCATGCATATAAGTTCAGGGGCCAAAGAAGGTATGTGAATCATTAGAGAAGATGCCAAAAAGAAAGAGACTTCCAGACTATATATTAATCCAACTCTTATTCTTAATGTGGAGGAATCTTATCGCATGTCTCAATGTAGTAAAATTTGCCCTTTCTCATGCAATGCAAGCATTCTGCAGAGTTAAGATTACGGCAACTTTTGCACTTGCAACCACAACCACAGAGGTGACTGAAGCTCCTTTTATCTTTTTTCTTTTTCCAGTAAATGTTAGGCATTTTACTCTACCTTTGCTTTGTGAATTAAAGAATCGTGGGTATATGCAAGATGTATTTAAAGATGTATTTAGGGCTTTTTGATGTTTTAAATGCATGCATAAATATTCTATCAGTTTCTTTGGTCTAATTCAGATGTTAATTACTTTCTATACTCAGATTAAACAGCTCGAAAGAGAGAGAGGCTTTAATATTTTGAACTCTCCAACCTGTAAGCTGCAAATTAAGAAAATTAATAGCTTAACTTGGAGGCAAGAACATAGTCCTCAAGAACGATGCTTCGTGCACCAACATCAGATGCTTAGCGTCACTCTGTAAGGATGTCTTTTCTGGTATTACTCTTTAAATCAAAGAATATGATGGAACTAGCAAACTGTCCGGCAAGGTGTAATAAACTTCCTGCTAATAAACATTTTAGATAAGCGTTATTACTCTGCTGACTCTGCGAACTTGGCGTATTATCTTAGATGTCAAAAGTAACAAATGGTCCATGGTATTCTACATGGAAAAATGCAAGATTGAACTCTGACTGGCCTACCAATTGATATAGGACATATAGTTGGAGGAATGCTGCAACTCAAACCTCCTGGTATTTAATTATTTGGGCATGCATAACGGTAATTGATGCACTACATCTTTTGAAGTTAGTATCATCATAATATTTAATGTTTGTTTTTATCCATTTGATGTCAATCTATTTGTACTCTCTTTGCTCAGATTGGAAGGCTTTTTGTGTTTTTGCAGGCACTGAGTGACAGATACAAAATGTAGAATGAGGAGTTAAAGTTGCAGACAACAATCTTGGCCAAGCCAATACTCTTGGGCAGGCTAGAAGTTCCTCATACATTTAGCTTTCATCTCGGATTTCCACCAAATGCTATATGTTTCTGAGCTTGCTCTACGAAATATGCAAGACATGCTCTCTTGCATGATTCAAGACACGATGTTTAGGATATTGAGGGTTTGTTATGTAAGCTTAACCAGTTGCCACTTTCTACCATAGCTCCATTTGTTACTAATTTTGCATCTTAAACTTCTAAATTATCCTTTTGTGTTTTATGTTGTATTTGTTACACATGTATAAGTATTTTGAGTGGTTTCTTAAATGTCAAACTACAAATTATTTCTCCATTTACATTTAATTGTGTGGCTAATGTTTCTGAAAATAGCATGGGTTTAGGCAAGAATGGTTGATCAAATAAATAGGTTTGAGAATGAAACGTGTGCTTATCCATTGCAAACGTGTTCTATCTATGGTTGAGATTGTGTTTTTTTTGCTCCAATGGTATCCAATTACATGTGCAATATAAGATTAGCTTACTAGAGCGCCGAACTCAAGATAAAATTACAACACTACAAACAATAGTCTGTTATGTGACCAAACTCAAAGCAAATTACAACCGATAGCCTCTTCTGTCAGTTGGTCCTTATTAACCTGTCCATGTCGCACATCAGAAAGACTATTTCAAGTAAAACATACTATGTTGTTTGTGGAACCACATATATGGAGAGCAGTGATGGGCAAGCTCCATACTAAAGAAGGTTTTTTTGATTGAAAATTGAGGATTTTTTGTTGAATGAGTGCATGGTAGAAAAATCTTAGGTAGACTTCCATGTATTTTTTTATAAGGTAGACTTCAATTGAAATATTTGCCTACTCTATGAAATTTTGTAGCCATAAAGTTAAAAGTTTTGCCAATACTGGTGGAGAGGATACATAGGAAGACATGATGAAAACTACTTTTGCATGAATCCTATAAGAGCCATAAAGGGTACTAAGTCCATAGGACCAATCTTACATATATGACTCATATAAACACATGTTCCTACCTATGCGGGGCAATGGTGGGCACATGTTTATTTGGTTTGAAAGGGTGCAATCCCTTTGCGACTGGCATTTGCCATGATGATAAACAAGTCCTAGGGCCAGACAATGCATAAGGTGGGGATATATCTTCCAAAGCCTGTCTTTACGCATGGAGAATTATACGTCGCATTCTCAAGGGCGATAGTTCACGTGCATCGTAGGGATGGTGAGTGTAAGATTTGTTAGTTCTAACAATAAATGATATCTTATTATTGTAGGGAGTTATGCGGTAGTTGATAACACCCACTGACGTGCGATGTTGGAGTAAGAAAAGTTCCCCTCCAAGTATGTATGCAGGGGAACTTACTTCAGGTCAGGAGACATCATACACATTGGCGTTTGTGATGGGAGACGGTTCAATGATTGGGCATCAATCCCACATGACGCAGTTGGTGATTATGAGCTTCCCAAGTTTCTAATAAAGTCCAATGTTGTTGTTGGTAGACCCAAGTCGCGCACGTGGGACATGATATCAGAGCATGTTTGCACATTTACATTCGCCACCATAGGCATGACGGGAGGAGCTTCTATACCTATTAGCTTCGCAAATGAGCTTCACATCAAGCCGACAGACGTTCCTAAAGTTATTTAAGACATGTTCTTCATGATGTGGATCCATTGAGACTAACAGACATGACCTTTATTTGCATTGAAAATATTTTATATTCGCGTGTAGACCCAGTATATTTGTTTAAGATTTTGTTTGAACTTCATGGTAAAGTTTGTTTACTATCTATATGTGTCTATTGCACCTAGACATAAATTCCCTTGGATGCATTGTGCACATTCACGACACAACTACAACTAGCGCACAAAAATGCCTTCACACGTCCACGACTAATGCCCGGCATCGCCGGGCACACGTTTCTAGTAATATTTTATTACACATTGCCTTTATGGCAAAGAAGAAAAGAATAGCTTCTACATTTGCACATCTAGTGGACAATGAATATGGCGGCTTATCTTCGTTGAAAGTTAAGCATCTTGATGCAAATAGCAAACATATAGGCAAAGAAAACTGCAAAACCCAGCAGCACAACTGCAACTATTCCAATGAAATTATGTTCGAATCCATGCGTGTCTTTTAGGTACTTTGAAACAGTCACACCACTGTCCATTTCCACATTGATGTCACTATATTGAGAGGCAATAAGCCCATATACTGTCCATGTACCAAATCCACCATCCGGGAATTTTCTGCATTCAGAAGGAAATGTTAGAAACCAAAAATCATGTTGCAAATGGGAAATCTGTTTTCTGCCAACTCACCGGCCTGGGGATCATAAAACCTGCAATCAGATTGAATAACGAATAGAAAGATGTTGTTATGGCAGCAACCTCGTGATTTGGTGTGATGGATACTGCCATCATACCATAATATGCGAAGTAGAGGAGTGTAACAAACATGTAGTACAGATACCAGAAGAACTTCTTCACTGTCCACTCAAAGTTGATCATTGCATATGTAAGGAAAGCATACAAGACAGACTGAAAGAAAATGTACGGTACTTCGATGATAACCTGTAAAATCATGTCTTATTATTAAGAAAATGATTCAAGTATCTCACATTCTTCTACTTAATGGTACGTTATATCCCTTTTACCGCTATGGCATAAGGCAAGGAATACATCCCCTTCGTTCTCGATAGAAAATCAGGCGCCAAGGTGTCCACGATTTGGTTGGACTGCGGCGAGTTTGATATTCCAAGAAATATTACAAACAAACATACATAGCTCCCAATATTGTTGCCAGTTTTGTTATTTTTGCCTATAAAAACATACAAGTTTACATCGGATATGACACCTCAATGCATTTAAGGAAAGTGAAAACCAACTTACCACTTCTGTCCTATTCTCCAAAATATTGTAAAATCAAAAATAAATGCAGCTACTAGGGTGAAGAACACTCGATCAAGTTGTAACTGGGCTGCACCAATATGTCCAATAGTGCTTCCATAGGCATTTAAACCGCCCCGTGGTTGATAGAGAATATTGTGTATCAAAATGTAAATCTTTTGTCCCCTGAGCAGAACGTAAAAGTTCCTTGACAAGTGCTTTGTTGCGCTGGAATGAGATTACGCAGCAAGCTATTACAATACGTTCATCTAAGATCACCAATTGTCCCTAATGAAAAAGGTCCACTTACTGGTATAGTTCGAATTTGAGTAGATTTCTAAAAAGTCTACTTGCATCTTCGTTCGCTCGGCCGAAGTTGAACTGACTTCCAACATGCATGTTGCCGGATTATATCCATCCGTAATTTTAGGAACTCCGTGAATTGCCTCGATTTAAAACAACGTAGCTTAAGTGAGCTGCTTGCTCTGTTTAAAGTAAGAAGAGTTAATGATTCAAATCTCTATGTCCTACCTCAAAATATTCAACGAGTTTATGAGACATGCGTTCAAGTACACCTGTTGTGCTGCCATATTCATCAAATCCGAAGCCCGATGCGCCTCCTAGTTAACGGGGAACATCCGAATTGAGGCGTGCATCGCATCTAGCTATCTAGCTATGGCGGTGCTTATCCAGATTCCACACCGCCCCAAGAACACCGGCGACCGCCATTTACCTCCAACATCGTTTTTTTAGCCACCAAAGATATCCTAAGGATATTCTAGGATATACCTAGGATATGCCAAAAGCCCACATAAACAAGGGTTTGCCCCCCTAGGGAATGAGAATGAGAATGATTTTTTATCGTCCACTGAGGCCAATCGGCCTATGGGACCCATAAGGGCGCAAAGAAACTTATTACCGTCGGGTTAAAACCCCGCCTCGAAGGGTTTTCGAGGAAAAACCGTGGCGCATAATAAGAATGCTTTATCAAACCGCACAAGTATACATCAATGTTTATATACATGTCAAGTGTGTGCCCGAGGACATAGTTGATCTCGCATGTCCATAACCTCCTGAAGATATGATCCCAACACCCGTACGGATGCTGTGCTCAATGTCATATGTAACGGCTGGCCAGGCCTGACCAACTCGGCATATCGTGGTCCGGAATTTGATCATATGCTTGGGCAACTTTGAAGGGTATGAGATTCATCCTCAATGACTCCCATTTGGCGGCATTGACAGAGCACATCCCCCGGCGTGGCTCACCAATCCATCTGCTGTCTCAATTCAAGATGATGTGCCCCCGCGGCGAATGGAGGCAATGAGTTTGTGCCTTTTCATGGGCAAGTGGGTACGCAGTAGCATTGCGAGCCTCGCTCCAATGTGGGATTTATGTGGCTGGTAGTGTCTTTGTCTTGACTGTTCAAGGGCATTGACATCCCAAAGCTTGCTGAGGAAGCAATCGTCAAGATATTGCCTCAAGCTACGGCAATCTGCCTCTGTTTGCACATGTATGCACCTGTGCTCCTGCACATTCCATCTAGCCAACCATTGAGCTCTCTTTTCCCTCCAGCAGAGGCCTTGAGGGCCATGCGGCTCCATTGCCATGATATAAGCTAGTTTAGGAGACGAAAGCATGGTCCATTTGACCACCTTCTGAAAATAAACAATGTGGCAATCAAGGGGCAGCCCTCCTAGAGGCAAGAATCCTGCCTCCTACAGAGAATTTGATATGGGACTGTGGACTTCACCCCTAGTGCTCGCATTACTAAGAAGGCTTTCTCGGACCTGCTCCAAGTCATTCCAAGTAGCAAGTGATACTACTGGGCCCCATACTTCCACCCCAGATAAAAGGACGCTCCACTAAGACCTTGAACAGGCGGATCGATGGGCCCAATCATACAACTCCGCCTATGACTATTGTTTTGCATTGCATATAGTGCCTTCCAACCTGCCACTCACTGTAGCCATATGGATGTGTCCCAAAGGCATAGTAGAAGGAAACTCCACTCCCAAATATTTGTATGTGGATGCAACTTCCACATTTTGGCCTCGAATCAAGGGTGGGGACCCTCGGACGCGTGAAGATGATATGAAAACCACCTGCCTTGGCCCAGGTTGACGACGCATATCGGTCGCTTGGCGCATGTGTCCGTGGCATCGAGATGTCGCTTGCATGTCCCCGCTGGTGTGTAAGCTAGGAGGTCCACATCATCGGCATATATTAACCGCCCCGATGATCTGATAGAGAAGGTGAGCTCCATCGCCCCATTATCAGCAAGCCAACTCTCCAATTGATCAATGTAAAGCCCAAACAATGTTGGGGAGAGAGGGCATCCCCCCTCGAACCCCGATATCGCTATCAAATGGTTGGCTTGTCTCGCCGCAACCCACCCAGCATCTTTCAGATAGCTCGCATTAATCGCATTCTGCAAATCTCTACAGAACCCCCTGTGTTCAGCCTTTGCCCATAGTTTTTTCCCGAGGCACGGTGTCAAACGCCGCGAAAAATCCACAAAGCAACAATATAGATCCGGGGGGTTCTGGCCGCCTTCAATTAGAGTTCGCAACGTGAAGATGTGGTCAATGGTTGAGTGTCGGGTTCTGAACCTGCGAGGGCCCACACCTCTCTCACGCCTCAGCAGCCCAAGCCAACCGCCGCTCGAATCCCAAAGAAGTAGTGCAAACACCCGGCCCATGATTGTTCGATAATGGGTCAAGCGTTGGGTCACCTGCCTTATATATGGGAACAACTCGCTATTGGTCCATTTGTAGAAAACCTTCTGTAATGCCTTGTTGAACAAGGGCAAATAACAACGGTATTATGGACGGCCCTGCCCATTTAAGCAATTCTACCTGCATGCCATCCAAGTCTGGGGCTTTCCCATTGGCAAGACGCTGCAAGCCTTGTTTCACGTCCGAATCTGTGATTTCTAGCACTGGGCCTTCTTGCAAGGGTAATGCTGCATGTGCACCCTGAGGGTCATATAGCTGTTGCAAGTATTGTCTCCACTGCTCAGGAGTGATATTCCCTGTGGGCTGTACTGGCTTTCTAAGAACCCTTCGCCAGAAGGTCCTAGGATGACGTTCCAGGAGGCAAAACATTTTCCTTTGATGCGCTGCAATGTACCTGGCTTTCTTAGCTTTAAGGAAGATGCGGTACTGTCTGATTGCATGTGGGCGTAAAGCAGGGTCTGTGACTTGGCGGAGCCAGCATTTGTGTTCCTTGCACTCTGCATCAAACCATTGATTACGTGGGAAGGTTGTGTTCCTGGAGGTCCGTCGTGGGCGGCTTATCCTAAAGCACCTCTCTACCGCAGTCCTAAGCACATCAGTCAGCCATCCTGTCTGTTGCTCTAGTGTAGGATATTGCAAAATTTCTGCCAGGTCATCTATAAGCATCTGGGCATAAGCCCCTGCATGTTCATAATCCAATCGTAAATGAGGCATATGAGGAGTTGTTGCACCGGGTTCGCTGGCACCCGCCAAGCCAACTTCAAGTAAAGTGGTAAGTGGTCCGAAATCAATCTCTTCATCCCTATTAGCCGCTCCCACACGAAAGTGCTTGACGACATGCATATCCCGCCAGGCACCAAAGACATAGTCCACCACACTAGATCCGCCCCTTGGTTTTCCCTTCCTACAAGTGTCTTTGCGAGTGGAAGGCCACTTTGTATAGTCCATTGCAGATTACCGTGTCAAAGATACCGCAGAGCAAAAGCAACCGTCGACCATAGCGCTGTGACTTTGATTGTCATCCGATGTCCGCGGGCCAAGCTCCTTCGCAGGATGCAACCGCAATATATCATCGATCAAGGGGATCAAATCTCATGGGTTGTTCTACCCGGTGCCGCGATTGAAGTCTCCAAGAGTATGACCTCCCCAACCGCTTATATCTTTCTTGTATGTCATCATATAGATCGACATAGGGGTCCAGCCTAGGCAACCCAGAAAGCATGCTGCTTTCTTTTTCTATACTAAGGGTAGGTTTGTATCTATAGTTCTGCTTTTCATACTTTACTCATTATGATTGAAACTATTTTGTAGTTCACACAATTAATCTTGCAATTCACACTTATTGTTATGTTAAAAATTTAACATAATGGTGTTATTTCTAGCATTTTCGATTTGTTTTTCCTAATTATAAAATTGTGGCCATTGATTTGAATAACATTCGGACATATATTCACCCTGCTACATTCTCCACTGTTCGCTATCTCCATGATGGGACCAAATGCCCTTTTCCATGTCATCCTATGGTTGTCAAGCCATTGCACCAAGTCAATATAAAACCAATTCATGTGGCCTCTTCTCCGAACAGATTGAGCAAAAAATATTCTCTAAAATACAATCAAAACAGATGAGCCAAAATAAAATAATTCTTGAAAGGCAATCTTCACATACTAGGAATGGTGCGCAGCATTGCTGGGCATAAGCTAGGAACTTGTAAATGATACACTATCGCAATGATAGAATAACCTAAAAGTCTATTGTGAGAACTTTCGACACCATTCTCTACCCCGCTTTTACCCTTTATCTTTTCCATTTTCCTCGTTTTCTCTACATACTTCCCTTTTTCCTTTTCTTGTTTTTCTTCATTTTTTTTCTTTTTCCATTTTTTTCGTTTTTCACACCCCTTTTCTCCCATTGCTTCCTTTTCTTTCCCTCTCATTTTTCCCTTTCCTTTTTCCTGTTAATTTTTTCTCTCTCTTTTTCTTCTTTCCCTATCTTTTCCCACTTCTCCTATTTCCGGTGCCAATTTTCCTTTTCCTTCTCGCTCTCTCCCTTTCTTTCCTTTTTTCATGCCTTTTCCCCAAATTTTTCCTCTTCCACTTTTTTTTCTAGTGCCTCTTTTCCTCACCCTTTCCTTCTTTCCCCTTTTCTTTTCCTTATCCTTTTCCCATGCTCTTTTTCGTTTCCCTTTCCCCCTTCTTCACCCTTTTTCCCATGTTTTTTTCCTGTTCCACTCTTCCCCTCTTTCTTGCGCCCCTTCCCAAGTTTCCATTCCCCATTTCCCTTCTTTTTCTTTTTATTTTCCTCTCCCATTTTCCATGCCCTTTTTCTATTCCCTTCTCTCCACCATTTTCCTATTTCTTTTTTCTCCCTCTTTTTTTCCGTGCCCTTTTTATCTTCCCTTTCCTCCTCTTTTTTTTTCTTTTTCTCTTCGTTACCATTTCCCCCTTCCCCTTTTTTCCTTCTTTTTTTCCATGCTCTTTTTGCTTTCCTTTTCCCCTTTCTTCACCTTTTCCCTCTGCTCCATTTTTCTTGCCCTTTCCTCCTTCCTTTTCCTCATGCCCTTTTTCCTAAATTCCCTTCCCCCCTCCTTTTTTTCTTTTCTTTTTTCTTTCCTTTTTGTCCATGCGCTTTTTCCATCCCTTTCTCTCCACCTGTTTCCTGATCCCCTTTTTCCCTTCCTTTTCCTCCTTTTTCCACCCATTCCTTCTTTCCCTTTTCTCGGTGCCCTTTCCAGCTCCCTTTTTCTATTTCCTTTCTCTTTCATTTTTTCCATGCCATTTTCTCTTCCCTTTTCTCATCTCCTCGCCCTTTCCCTTTTTATCATGCCCTTTTTCCCTTCCTCTTTCCCCTTTCTCTTTTTCCCTTTTACCTCTATCCTCACATTCCCCTTTCCTCCTCCCTTTTTGTCTTTCTTCTTAAGAGATCAAATTATGACCAATCACGGTGGTGAGAAGTCGTGCGATAAATCTCGGCTTCAGATGCAATCAAATGATCTCAGCTATTTAAATTAGGGCTTGATCCAATCCAATACAGTATAACACTATTATATGACATTGTTGGCATGAAGGAGGATTGAACCAATTATGCATATAATATATTTAGCAATAACATGAACCGCAATTAATTCATGGAAAAGATGTACCTGAGAAAGCATAGTACCTGAAGCTTGGGGTTTGCAAATCAGCATACTTAAAATGAAAGGCACAATTCCATGAGGTCAACCTAAAATGAAAGGCACATTTCCATGAGGTCAAAGTGTGGAGCATGGTAATACTATAGGTATTACGAAATCGTGATCGATCAACATAGCTTTAGAGGTAGCAAGACCTAGGAGTAAGAGACCAATACGGGGAGTGGTGAGAGAATCTACGAGAATATTAAGGAACTGCTAGCCATATTTCACCAATACTTCTATATTGATGAGGTACGGAAGTGTTTGGACTCACATGAAGGAATAAGATCTTTTGACCTAGTTTCCACGGTTCGTAGGTTCAAGAATGTTAATATAGCAAAGAAGATTGCATTCTCCAAATTTGACACCCATGATGTCATTGGGACAAAGATCTTGAAAACTAAGGATAGGGCTATGGATCATATCGTTGTATCATTCACGAAAAAAAAAGGGATCAAGGAAAGACAATGCTCCTAAAACTTCACGAGTCCATTAAATTTTAAGAGGGTTAGACAAGCTCAAAACCTCGTTGATTGCAATTGCTCGCATAATGTTAATTTGAATAATTGGGCCTATGACTCTAATGTAAGATCTTTAAATAGCATTTTGAAGAGGCTTAAAATGGGACATGAGTATTATTATGGCTATTTAGCACCATCACCTCCATCAGTGCCATTCTGACACAAACTCTTGGCACTCTTGGCACACCACCACACTGACATTGAAGCTAGTGCTGACGGAAAAGTGTGATGGCGAACGTGCCACTCCTAATTGGCTATTCCATGAAGGCCCTACCTCAAAAACCCCTCCTTCAACTTGGCAATGCATCTGGGTAAAACAAGAATTGATACGTCTTTTATATTTCCTATTTAGATATCTTGGTGTATTTAAGGAGATTGAATTGGGATTCATGATGTCTGATCATACTCACGAGGATAGTGATGGGCCATTTGGTAACTTCTCGTCACTCTTGAAGAACTGGGATGTCTAACAATGTAGGAGTTGCTATATCTGTACAAAATATGCAACATGAAGCCACCTACCACTTAGATTATCAATAATCTACCAGACTGGAAGAGCTTCATTGATGGGTAGTACATTCCGTATGGCGAGAACAGATCGAATGGGCACACAGGACCTCAAGGTCTTATGTTTGCACTAAATGGAGAATGTTCCTTCATGTACCATAAGGTAAAGCTAAGCCACCTAGAATGGATACTAGCAGGGCGTATCTGGATGTGGGTGGAAGGTTCAGATTGTAAGCCTTCAATGCCAGTTGCAACCCAAAATTGCTGCCTAAGAGGGGTTGTGAAAGAACACATGACAATTGAAAAACAATATCTAGAAGCAGATTTTACATTGTGTTAGTAATCTCTACCAACACTAGAGGAAATCATGAGCTTGCTAACTTGTCTGTGTAGTTCATCTCCACAAGCCACCTCAAAGACTAGATGCAATGGCGGTTGTGGAACCACTAGCAATGATAGCACCGATATGCATTAGCCTCTTGAAGGATAGACCCATACAAGAATTCGATCCCTACAAGGACTCGCACTCTGGTATGTTCTAGTGCGATCAGAAAACCACAAAACCATCATTCAATTAAATTGGGATTATGTCTTAATTTTGGGATAAATTTTATATTGCACTTTTTTAGTAACTTTGTTAAATTCACTTTTTTAGTAACTTTGTTGCCCTTAGACTAGAATAGACGTTAACATATAATCACACACGGGAATATAAACTCACACCTTAACTTCAAATTACAAAATCATATATCATGGAACTCAAGTAGTACACAACTTTTTATTAACTCGTAGAAAAGATACATAGTAATTGTTTTCATTTTTCCACTAGCATCCCCAAAGGATATGAGAACCTTATTCCTTACATCCTAAGGTATTGTAACTCTCCATTTGTTTTTACTAGGAATAGTTTTTGGAGTCCACGAGTAATAACTGGTTTCAATGTCTAGCCAAAGATCGGGATCACTTGGATTTCTCCTCCACCTCTTTGTCCAACAATCTGAATATCTTTCTTTATCGGTGACATTACTCAACCTGATGTCTTTGGACACCACCATTCCACGCCAGCACCTTATTGAAGTTAACATCACCTTCTTCTTTGCAAATATCCGAGATAGTCCATCCCAACCACCTTTGGATAGGTCTCTAGATCTGGCGGTTTTACTACTACAAATTGGTTTGCACTCCACGTCGGTAGAAGGTTCATAAGAATCCATGCCTAGATATTTTGGCCTATCCTTCTTAGGACCAACATAGTGTTTATCGGTTGAGGAGGAGCATATGCCTTCACAATGCTACTAATGGTACCATCATCTTCGTTCGGCCCATTAATGTTTTTCCACTTACTTTTAGGGAACCACCCTTCTTTCGAATTTCTCTTGAGGAGGATGTGTCTACCTCATCCAACAAGTTGATCACCTTCTTCCAATAATCTATCAATGCACGATTTGTGTCATCTGAATTAGTTTGCCAATGCTTGATGTAGTCATTGATGCCATCCTTAGTCAATCCCAATTGCTTGACTTCTTGATTTGGTTTTAGAGCTTTTGGTTGACCGGGGAGGTATCATAGGCTTGCCATTTGCATCCACTGGCATGAAATTTCTGCCCCACCTCTCCACTTCTCCTCTGAAGGTCTCATTTTCCATTGCATGATTGGAATCCCTTCTCTCACCCAAAAGTGAATTGAAGAGGTCTAGAATGACCTTCCATGTCGAGAGCATAACCATCCACAAAACTCTTCCAATCAGGCACTTCTTCTATGATAGATCCTATAGGAGATGGATTTGTACATCCATGAAATATTTCCAATAGCACAGGAAAGTTGGTAACTGTCTGTTTGCCTCAATACATGACTATATTTTCCAAACAATGCATCCACATCCTCATGAGTATGTCTGGGCATTAGGAACCCCAAATTGACTCTTTCAAAAACACCCACAGTACATTAAGTAGGATAGGAAAGAAAACATCCACTGTTCTTATTTTGACCAGCACAATTATCTAGTTGCAAGAGGAACTTTACTCGGGCGATCTCGAGGTTTAGTATGCGAGATGTTGAAGCTCAACATGTTCATTAGGTCCATTCCTCCTAAATCTTGCCTTGCTAAACTTTTCAATACTATTAGGGGTTCCATCCAACAATGCACTATGTAGTGCACGGCTAGTTATTGTAGGATCCCATGGGTGACCATTGTAACCCTTCTCATAGTTTCTTAAACACCTCATGATACTCCCAATGTGAAAATCGGACCATCACTCCACAACTCTAAAACTGAAATGGCCATAATAGAGTGCGAGGGCGCCCATGCAATATTGCCCATCATTGAAATCGCAAAGGGTATGATCTTCCACATGACTTAGGAATGTGCTTGAATTGTGGAAGACAAGTCTTACGTTGGTCCATTTATCATGTATAATACATAGATAGTTATTAGGTTCCATTGCAGATAAGGTCCTCCACATCCAATAAGTTGATCTACATGATAGTTGATCTGTCATATGGTCCTTCATATGTTCCCTTATCTTTGCCCTTAGACTTGGTTGCAGGTCTTATCTAGTGTCTCCTTCGACAGCACATAAATTGCACTTGGCAAAGTTGTTTGAAGTTGCTATGGTCACATGCTTGAAATGCTTATTCCATAGCCTACTAAAACTGGGCTGGGATATAGAGGCCACTCCAAGTTCCCGAAGCAATGCATTTATTTCCTCTAATATGCTCTTCTGGGTACAATGGGATGGCAATCTCTTTTCAACAATAACTCTACCCTGTTCATCCTTCTTACTCTTATGTGGCATGTTTTGCATTGAAATCCACATATCTTTCAAATATTTCCTTTGCGGCTATAGTTCTTGAGGTAGGCCTTACCGGGCCGGTGTTCCCCATGCAATGCAATTTTACTACCATTTTCATGTCTCTTTTGCCGGTTATTGCCAAGAAGAGGTTGAATTCCATGTATAGCCATCCATGCTTTTGAACATATCCACTTTCCATTCAATGGGAATCTTTTCTTCTTTGATCTTTCATCCTGAATTGCATAGCCAAATATGGTGTACATGAAATTCCTCCTGCTATCACACTTATGTTCCTGATATGTAGCTCTTGCTCCCACCAACTCCTCTATTGTGAACATTCTAACACAAGAAGCCCAACAACATTCACCTCCTCTAACCTTCATCATAGCCGGAGAACAATCATGTCGACTTGCATCTTTTGGTGGGATAATGTTTTGAAAGTTGGAAGTGGCCTCTTGCTACCTTTGTGTGAACATTGTTGACAATGGTTCTACATCTATAGGAAACGTGTAGTTCCCCTCGAGTTGAATACTGTCCCTAGGCCATGCAACAATAGTTGGAACCTCTAGTTGCTTCACACAAGCTAGGCATTCTTGTTTGCCTGAACCCTTTTCCTTCCAATTGTCATATAATTTTGAGATTGCCACACCTAACCTGTCCTCCCTAATCTTTCATCATTCAATTTGCATTGATAGGATCTGCTAGAACAATAATCCCTTCTCCTCTTGCCTCTCCGTTTTGCATGCATGCGGGATCTTGACCTTCTTGTTTTTCCAATCGACCGGTATAAAGTACAATTTCCTTTCCTTTGGCATCATCCTTTTCATTTGAGGTCTTTTCCTTTCCTTTGCCATCATCAACATCATTTGAGGTATTTTCCTTTCCTTGCCATCATGTTCATTAGTTGGGGATTTTCCCTTGCCTTGATCAAAGATCATTGGGGCTTTTTAGCATTTTGCATGCCATTGACCTAGAATGCATAAAAACATATAGTAAGTTAGCATATCCAAATAACCTCTAACTAACATGTTCATAAATGAAAGCCTCATATGTCTTATTCTATTTGATCATTCTATTTATATAATGGGATTCCCCAAGTTATTTTCCTCAACATTATATATAAATAAAACCCTTTGTATCCTATAATAACCTTAGAAACAACTTTTAAAGGTTATTATAGGTTAGCGATTTAAAGGTTAAGAAGTTTATTAATAGGTTATTATAGGTTAGAAATTTTAAAGGTTGGAAAGTTATTGTAGGTTAAAAGTTTTAAGGTTAAAGTTCTAATTCATGAACTTTTAAACTTATAACTTAACTATTAACTTAAAACTAGCATATAAACTTATAACTCATAACCCTTAAAACAATTTTCCTTAAAACAATTAACCCTTAAAACAGGTTGTCCTTAAAACAATTAACCCTTAAAACAATTGTCCTTAAAACAATTAACCCTTGTAATAAATTTTTACGGACGTTATAATGGCCTTTACTGAAATTTTAAAAGCGGTTATTATTTCAAGTTAGCATTCCTTTTCAAACTTTTCTCTCACACTTTCGAACTTTTCTAATTCCGGTAACGGCTTCTTAATTCAGTAGCTTTTGCTTCCAATTTCCGGCTTCTACCGGCTTCTATCTATCTTCAATCTATCTTACGCTTTCCGGCTTCAATCTATCTTACGCTTTCTGGACGCTTCTATGCGCTTTCTAACTTCTTTCTAAAGATCTCTACGGTGCATGACCCCTGGAGGAGATAATATTATCTTATCTTCTATCTTTCTCGGCTTCAATCTGCGATTTCGAGCTTTTATCTAGCGGCTTTTCGAGCTTTTTATCCTGTTTTTATCGTTTTTATACAAGGTTTGTAGGCTCTATACAAGGTTTTCTGGTTTTTGGCTTTTCGGCTCTCTACAATCTCTCGACTTTGAATAACTTTGGTTTTTGTGTTAAAGCTTCTCGGTTTGCTATTGCTTTTTCTCCAAATTAGTTTGCTATTGCTTTTTCTCGGCTTCTTAAGGCTTCTCGAATCACTTCTTAAGGTTTCTCGGGTTAGTATTCTTGTTATTTACATAAAGTAGTTATTTTCCATAAAAACATGTTATTTGCTTTTACATGCATCAGTCCTAAAGTGCCCTACCTTGAATTATCGTGATCTTGCCGATTCCTCTGCTCTTATTCTATTTCACTAGCTCTTCCTCTATCGTTCTAATTAATGATCTAAAATAATGAAGTTATTCTATTTCACTAGCTCTTCCTCTATTTCACTAGCTCTTCCTCTATCGTTTACAATTAATGATCTTAAATAATGAAGTTATTCTATTTCACTAGCTCTTCCTCTATACGTTCTATTTCATATCGATCTATGATCTTGCTCTATGATCTAGATCATAGATCATAGATCATAGATCATAGATCTTCACTAGCTCTTCCTCTATGCTCTAAATAATGAACTAAAACAATGAACTAAATATTGAACTAAACAAGGAGTATTATTATTTCTATTTTTTGGGTTACGTTTTCCACTAGGTTAATCAAATCGCGCCCGGTAGCGTTTTAGTTGGCATTTCAATTTCATACGGCTCTATACAAATCGCGCCCGGTGGCGTGTGAAATAGATCGTGCTAATTACTTTCTCGTTCTAGTGCCATGGATTTTCCTTATGCATGGACAATCGGCTGGTTCAAATACACTGGCTGGTTCTAGTTCCACTGGGCGACCATCAACTCTGGACCACATTACAAGATATTACTTGAGTGTCTTTGTTCAAAAGCGTTCAAAGAGAGTTGGAGAATCCATTAGGCGGCTGTGTCGGGGAGCCATGGGTACACTTCCATCGCATCTATGGACATATCGGACTCCTCATGCTCTTAGTAAGGCTCATGCCAACAAATAAGTACAAGGATTTGATTTATAGTATCGGGATCGATACAACACTACGGTTTTGGAGACTTCGACATCCTCGAAAGATGAGGATCTGTCATATCGAGGTGGTTCGGTGGGACTTCTTGGGATTGGGCGGATGAAGTGGGCTGTCGACATATTGTAGAGATAGAAAAAATTGGCGCTGGCGCATTTTTTGCGTAAGAAGAAATGTACATAACTTTTTGGAATATGAATCTGAACTTCGCGCGCTGGCGCAATTTGCACTATACTTTTTTCGTCATTAGTTTATTTTTTTTTTATATGCAATGTCGAAAACATTGAATCTGTGATGCCCTCCACGCCGATATGACCAACCCCAAGAAACTACATATTTTCATTAATTAATGTGTAGTTTCATGGGGTGATAAAACTGACTAAGACCATCACGCATTCAAAGTTCACAACATCAACGCATTATGATATGATATATTCTTTTTTTGAATATCCAAATATACATACCTTTTTCGGGGCGTTCTTTTGGCCATGCTACAAATGTGCCCACGCTTTCCTGTAATCATGCCCGGGATGTCTTCTTGGAAGAGCCTCATCTTCATAATTGCAGTTTAGAATAGAAATCTTCTGGCTTGTTTCCAAGAGGAACACCATGACACATAGAACTTGGATTCAAATCTTCGATTTTACACAAATCCTACTCGGCTTCAAGTTTGTTTGTTAAAAGATAGCATTCTTCTCCGAAACGATAAAGAAGAACCCGAATGCATTGTAAAAATAGAGGGCGAAAAATTGAGAACAAGAAATGCATTCGAATTCACCATAGTTCATAGACATCGAATGGGAATTGAAGGCGGCTCGATCGAATGGATTGAAGGCTCGATCGATCGAATGGGATCGAATCGGATCTTGGGCCTCGATAGTCGATTGTTCTTGAAGGCTTCGATACTAGGAATGATCTTGGGCCTCGATAGTAGGTGGCGATTAGGTGGTAGTAGATTGCCACATATCGCGTTTCTTGAAATTAATAATTAATTGTTATCTTGAAATTGCACTAAAAAAGAAAAACACAATTTAAATTTGTAAATGAGCGGGACGGGTTAATTAAAAGGCGGTATAAATTTAAAAGGGCCGAATTTGAATTCTGGTTGTAAATCGGCGGCCTAGATTATGAGCGATACATATAAGTTTAAACCAAAACCCCATCTCATACTATCCGCACTTGCAGTTCTATGAAGCGCTAGAGGATCTGGCGCTTCGCCGCTGGTAGAGGTGGGCGGCATTAAAAGCACAAATCCCAAGCACGGAGGTCTTTGAACAAAAGCAAAAGCCTAATCAACAAGCCTCGCGGTAATTGATCTGTTTTTTGTTTGTAATTGATTTACGTGTCCCTTTTATTGTTAGGTTTCTAGGATGTTTTTCAACATTATATTTTTACGTGTATGCGTGTCTACGTGTATTGTCTACCTTTCATATTGTTTACGTGTCATTTCTTTTGCTTTTACTACCTTGTTTTGTGTGTTTTTTTTATAATCTTCTCCTTTACTCCGATATGTTTTTGTTGGAACAATTCTCCATTTTGTATAATGTAGGCCGTGTAGAAGTCTTTACTTATTATTCTCAGGTTCTTTTGACAAGTCTTTTTTGTAGCCTAGTATGTCTCTTATAAAAAAGAGGTCCCCTCTTAAAAACGGCTTCGGTAGCGATTTATAATTATGAGTGGTTTTGGTTGTCTCGCTACTTTCCACGTGTACAATTTATGTTTTTTGAAAGTAAAGGCGTCCCCATGAAAAACGGCGCTGGTAGCGATTTCATTACTCACCACATGATTGTAACTTCGGGGATCTTCTAAAAATGTGAAAAGAAAAAACAAAGCTGCTTGAGGTCCGAGGACATCTGCCTGAAAAAACCAAGAACGGATGAAGATGTATCGGGCTTGCGGATTTGGCACACGTTGTGACCATTGGCGATCGACCAAATAATGAAGGCTCGGTAGAGCCTCCATGTCCGAAAGAAGATCTACCGGAGGGCTCAGATGGTATGTGGAGATCTTCAAAGACTAGCGGAAAGACGAATCTGATTTTCATGTCTAGAGTTAAGGAAGCGAGTCAAATGAAGAAACAAGGTATTCGATCACATCGCGAAGAAACGGGGCGATTCTTACCAGTTAAGGTATTACTTGAAGCGAATCGAAAAAATAAAAAAGTATTGAAGAAGTTAAATTATTCGCGTGCTAGTTCCTTTAAAGAGACGCCCCTAAGAACGGATGAGGCCGCATGATAACCTCTTCAAATTTATCGGTCCGGTGGTGATCTATTGACACCAAAAAAATATGTGAAAGGTCTCTCGGTACCGTGAGAAAGCAATCGATTACAAGGCCCGTCGGCCCTGATGCGTACCTACAAGCTTTAAAAGAAGGAAGATGCAAGTTCTAGAGCCGGGGAAACACCAAACGTTCTAGGCATTACGAATATGACTAGTGATGATGACAAAGGCGAAGAGATTAGAGGCCATGAGCAAACTCAAGAAATATCTTGACAAGTATCCAGCAGGCCTTAGCTTCCGCGATCCTATCCATGTCGACGAGGCTTTTGGTCCACGAAGGCTATGTTTGTCGTGAGAAGATTTGACAAGCGTACGCAATGGAAATAGTCAACGGCATGATAGAAAACCCGGGATTAAACGAATGCCGGCGGATGTGGTGCCTTTTGATATGAAGGCGAAAGAAGGTGTTGATATGGAATAAACTTGAAGATTTAATCGGCAACCTCGATATTCACTTCATGATAATAGATGGCCAGGCGATTGATGGAAGTAGCCAGAAGGTTTTGATGATCAAGCACAAAAAACGGAAATCGGTTATTCTATAGATCGATTCGGTCGAAAATTGCCGATTCCTCGATTGGCTCCACAACGGCCATTAGGCCAGAAATCGGTAGCGCTCTTGAATGACATGGGAAAGACATTCCTATACAAAAGGTATTTTATGTTCCACACATAGCGTTAAGCTAATCGCGTGATTCGCTAATCACGTATTTACAAAAACGCTGGCGATTTCTTCATATGGCTCGATTTTCTAAATACATGATTAGCAAAAAGCGCTGGCGCATTTTATGTTGTTATTTGTGTGGGTTACAAAAACGGCGCTGGCCTTGATTCTTCATCATGAAGAAATCAGCGCCCGGTAGCGTTTTAAATACGTGATTAACAAAACGCTTTGGCGTTTTATATTGTTACTTTCACGACTTTTATTTTTTTATCTAACGCCCATATTTTGCGGTCCAGGTATGTGGAAGGCGATTCGCGGCGCTTTCGTAACAATGGATCCGAATATGGAAAACCAATGCCGACCGGACAAGGGCAATCTAAGAGTGCAATTCAAATTACTAGAAAGGACAGCGTGCCAAACCATATCTGAGGACAAGAACAAGGGCACTAGATCAAAGAAGAAAAAAGGGGATGCACAAGGCGGCCTGGAAGAAAACGGTGCCAAAGGATGCCCGCAAGATTGTTTTTCTTCCTACCGGTATGGGAAAAGTGGAACTAATTTTAGGGCCGCCTATTAGGAAAAAAGAAGTTGCCGGATTCATATGGCGGGTTTTCCTCATAAGATCGTCTATTTTTATATAGGTATCCGCGAAATGAGAAAGGCACAAGGATTGGATGATGCAGAATTAATCTACATTCTAGATAGTTGCATCGAAAGGAAGTTATCTACAAGAAAAACGTCTGCCGACAAAGCACTTGACATCTTCGAAGATGCATGCGAATCGATAAAAATATGAAAGTCTGAAAAAAGTTGGTGAAGAAGCGCAAAGGCTCTCGAGACATGATGTTATCGAGAGATAGGCTTAATGCAAAAGTACAACGTATCTAATGATGACATTAAGAAATATGTATTTTGGTCAAAAGATTTTGTGAAGCGACAAAAGGCTTAAGAATGTGGCAACTCTTAAAAGGATTCACCACGAGAAAGTTCGCGTCGACCTAAAAAGAAAAAGTTGTTTTGGTGAAGAAGACTAGATGAAACGAAGTCTCCTTTTTCTATAAAGGTGTCCACCGGGTTATAAGTGTGCCATGCCCGGAGGTGGGGTGAAGGGCCAACCGACATCACTCTATTTGTTCTTGATAATGCCCAGGTAGCCGCAGATGGACCTGGGATGATTCTGACACCTTCTTCAACACATGCGGTGGTTTGACGAGATAGATGCATTATACTATCGTGGCAGGTTGCCACTCCAGGCATTTCCCTCGCGCTAATGCACTAGCTGGCTGCAAATGATGTCAATGCATTAAAGTGATAGAGGCAAAGGTAATGATAGATGAAAACAAAGATAGTGAGTTTAGTAATAGAAAGTAAGATCTCACGTGTGCTAGTCCTTATGATAGCCATTATGGATGATAAAGAATATGAAAGACTCAAGGGGAAACCAGGAAGGTGAGAAGATTGCTTGGCGATGCTATCGGCTAGATGAACCCCTATTGAAAAATGATGTTTTATAGTCGAATCCAATTAAGACAAAGGGAAAGGCTAGAGATGTGGATGTGGACACAGAAGGGGAAGAGGAAGAGGAAGAAGAAAATGGGGTCGACCACGCCCCCAATTCACCAATCAGCTATGAGCTACCGGCCATGAGGGGAGGCTGAATAAGTCACGGTTTTCTTTGGCCTTTCGAAGTTTTGATTGAAGCCTTATGCCCTTTTGAGTCACGTGTTGGGAGTTTCATGTTGGAGGTTATGCTCAGTGGGGAAGCTCTCCGAAGCTAGCTAGAATGCCAAAGTGTGGTCTCGATGGTCAAACCAAAGGACTTCCCTCGATATTTTTAGAAAGTGCTAGAGGTGGCACCTGAGGGGGTCCGCAGGTAGTCTGAAAATAAAGCTTCGACTCTAAGTCCAAAGAGGTACAGGAATGCGAGGCGGTAGGGGGAAAATGAGAAACACCTAGAGGGCATAAAGAAAGATATCGACAAAACAAACGACAACTATGCTTACGGTAGGCGTTACTATCATTCAATCACATTGGAAAATCCGGCGAAGTGGATGTAGGTAGCATAAGCGAAGACAAAATCCTAGATGATCGGTGGATTGAGGCTTCGAGTCGAGGTTAGCATAAAGGTAATGAAATTATCCACCATAGTTCAAACACTAAGTGATGTGGTGACATACGGCCATATTGAAATAGCTCATCATTCGAATGTTGAAAACATCATTCGCGGATATGTTATTCCACAATGAACCGGCGATTTCGAATGTTGTTCAGGCAGAGTGAAATGCGGTATTTCAATTCTTCAACAGGGGTGGTCGGTGAAATTCAAATTTGTCGCCGGTGGCGATTTCAGTATTCCAGCGGTGAAAATGTGGCGATTTCAATTTTCTTTTCCTTGTCTCACAAGTGTGTGCTTTATTATTACCGGACCTAATCGGTTTCCTCAAAATGCGGTGTTGATTTGAATGGGTGCTGCGCGAAGCGTTGCCTAAAGGCGCGATTTCGGCTGTCGTAGCGCGAGGCCGAACAGGACGCTCAGTAGACGTGCTTATCAAAGGAAATTATGCGGCGAGAGGAGATGTTGGGCCGAAACTTTCTTTTTTATTTGGATTTTACGTAGCGGTTTGATTGTCCCGATAGAGAATAGAAATATCACGAGGAAGTTTTGAGAGTAGTTCTGATTACATAGAATTAAGGCATGTTTGGGATCGAGCAAATGTAAGTGCATTTTAAGGCTGAAGGGATCCAGGAGTAAAATATAATGTTGTGAAATGCTTGATGACATGATGAATCAACAAATTCGGAAGGAGCATCATTATAGTTGATGATGGCGCCTTGAGAAGTGTTGCTTCAATGGGTCACTTAAATCCCACCATCCCTATCATCACGATAGCCAGTTTACCCTGAGATGATTTTACGCCCAGCTTCATTGGTGTCTTTGAAAAGAAATAGCTTGGGAAAAGCAGTCGAGATATACAAACACTATACACACGCAACCCACATTGAGACCGGAAATTGTGAGGACCTTGGAAAGATTGTTCTAGAAGAGACTCTTTTTGATATATATGTATCTAGGTACACTTTCCACTTAAAGTTTTGAATATAAAATATACTTTACCACGAAAGGTTTTGAATATATATTATTGTTCTTATGCTTGATAAAGTGCTGTCATTAGTATATTAATATATTATATTAATATGGTTTGCTATACACAATAATTTGGCAATAATATATCTAGTCAATAGTGGTTTTCTGTGTATAAATGAGCCATGAAATTGAGCCATACGTCTTGATCTCACTTTGTAACGCCGTGCCAAACATTTCAACTTACATAAGATGACCCATGAGAAATGAGAATAGAATAGTTTTTATACGTCCCACTGGGACCATTGGGCCTATGGGACCCAGCGGAGAGTGGCGACCGAGCTTATTCTGTCGGGGTTAAGAAAACCCGCCCGAGGTTTGAGAAAAGCAATGGCGATGTGAGAATCCTGTTGGCCTAAGTATACATCATCATGAAATAAATATTAATATGTATCAAAATTAATATTGCCCAGGGGACATAAGCCGGTCTCGCATGTCCACGGCCTCCTGATGGTCTGGCCGTCTGGGATCTGGTGCTGTCACATGCTGTGGGACTGGGCCAGCCTCGAGCCCTTGGCGTGGGATTTGATCATATCTTCGGGCAACTTTAGAGAATACTAAATTCATCCTCAATGAAATACCATTTATCTTGGCGTGACTCATGATCAAAACTGCATCTCAATTAGAAGATGATGTGCCTATCACGGGCTGGAAGTAGTCTGCCGTCTTTTCATGGCGGAACTGAAGTGGAGTGCTGTGGTGCTTCATGCTCTCGATTCCAATGTAGGTTGTGGCACAGTGGTGTCTTTGTCTTTGACTGTTAAGTGACATCCAAAGCTTGCGATAAGAGCAAACGTGGATATGCCTCATTTCTGTGATCGCCTCAGGTACATGTATGCACAGTGCTCCACACTTTTCAACCTAGCCATCCAGTGAGAACTCTCTTTCCCTCAGGTGGACGCCAGTTGTGTTTATGATATGGTTTGGGGCAGGGCCTGGTCCATGTTGACTCCTGTAGACCAGTAGCCATAGCGATCAAGGTAGCCCTAAAGGGCAAGATAGGCTACCGCGTTGGGGTGCAGTAATAAGGTTGTGGGACTTGCCCCTAGTGCTTTCATTTTGAGAGGCTTTTACACTGCTCCCAAGTCCATTCAAATGTGAGGATGCCTCTGACCCCATGCCTCCACACACCATTATAAAGGGCTCACTAAGACTTCGAGCAGTGCTGTTGGTGGGTCCAATCACTTCCAGCTAAACTATATTTATTGTTTTACATTGCATATTCTTTCGGCCGTAACTTCGTAGCCGTATGGATGTTGTCCCGGTACATAGTGAATGGAGCTCACTCAGAGAATATTTTATGTGGATGCTACTTCCTGACCACCTTTCGATATGGAAGGGATACCGAGGTGTCGTGAGATGATATAGAAACCACTTATGAGTCTTGGCTGGGAGTTAGTATATCGTTGGCTTGACAAAATCTCGGGGCATCGGGGTTATCGTTTGCATGTCTGGTCCCATGTGGTGGGGGTCCACATCATCGGCCATGTAATAAGCACAGCAGTGGGATCTGGTAGAAGGTGAGCCATCTCGCCCCTGATATCGACAAACCAGGCTCTCAAATTGTTAGTCAATGTAAAGCCAAACAATATTTAGGAGAGGCATCCCACAGCGGAACTGATGCTACTATCAAATATGGTTAGAAACTGTCGAGTACCAACGACCCAAAACATCTTATAAAACACAGCTGCACATTACATAAATCGGAACCCATTTATACATAATCTTGCCCATAGTTTTTCCCAAGGGCCACGATTGTCAAAAATTCTTTGATCACAAACAACAATATAGATCAGCGGTTCCTGGCATGTTTTACAACGAGGCTGTAATGTGAAGATGTGAATTGTGGTTGAATCATGAATCTGAATCACTTTAGGTGAGGGGCCGTGTCTCTTCGCCCTACCTTGACTCGAAAGTCCCGCGTGATTTGCAATATAAAATGACGTTGGTAGGTAATTGGGTACAGGCGGTCGCGGGTCACTGCTGCTATAGACAGGAACAACTACACTATTGGTCCTTGCCTTGAGGGAGAGCCTTCACATGGTACCTTGTTGAGAACTTGGTGATTGATCTTTAGTATTATGGAATGACCACGCCCATAAAGCAATTACTGCACGCAGCCACCATCCAGGTCAAGGGGCTTTCCAGCCAAGGCATGAGCCTTGTTTTTGCAATCTGAATCTGTGATTTGATGCTGGGCCCTTCTTGCGGGGGGCCATCTTGCATGTGCACCCCCAGGGTCGATATAAATTTATTGCAAATGTGCCTCACACTTTCGGGAGTGATGTTCCTGTGAAATTTGTCTTGGCTTTCTAAGAACCGCCCGCAGGAAGATTACACAGGAGTGACGTTCGAGGAGATAAAAGCAACTCACTGATGTCTTTCGTATGCTGGCTTTCTTGGCTTTAAAGGAAGGCAGTCACAGCTCCCCAGCCTGTGTGGGCGTAAAAGCGGGGTGTGACTTGGGCGGAGCCCGGCGTTTATGTTCCTTGCACTGCATCAAAACCATTGATTATTCTGGGAAGGGTTTGTATTCCTGGAGATTAAAATCAGCGAATGACTATCTAATGTCTACGCCTTGATCCCTAAGCACATCGGTCGGTAAAGTGTCTGTTGCTTTCTAGTGTAGAGATATTACAAAATTTTGCTGGTCATCTATAAACTATCTGGGCATAGAAGCCCAGCATGTTCATAATCAATGTAAATTTGAGGCATGTGAGGCTGTGGCCTGGGAGTTCGCACAGCTATAGCCAACTTCAAATGGGGGGGGTGGGGGTGGTGCGAGGTCGATCTCTTCATCCCAATAGTTGTTCCCACACAGGAATTAACCACAGCGACATACATATCTGCTCGAGACGCAGGCACATGAGTCCACCACACTAGATCCTCCCCCAGGTTTTCCACTGTCTACAAGTGCTCTTGCGGAGTACGGCCACTTGTGCAGGTCCAATTACTTGATTACCGGTCAAAAGTACCACGAGCAAAGCAATTGTCTACCATACATTGCAGTTGTCATCATTATGGTATTAAAAGGCGCCTGCCGGAGCACCAGCTACTGATATATCATCGATCAAGGGATCAAATCTCATGGGGTTGTTTCTACCGAGTGCGGCGCCATTGAAGTCTCAAGGTATGAAATTTAGCCCAGCTGCTTATCTTCTTGTGTATGTCATCAGCATAGATGCGACGCCAGGGGTTGACCCTATCCCATCAAAGTGGGTGTGATAGAGTTACTCTGCGCATGTGGAAAGTGGCCGGTACGCCACAAAGGGAGATTACGCTTCTCTGGGTTTTGCTGCGCCGCAAGTCTGGGTTGTGCTTGTCTTGTCTTGAACAAGGCGCAGGGCCCGTTCCCGATAGTGTGAGACAACTCCCCAGCCTTGCGCTCACGGCGCAATCATTGAAGTTGAGTGGCGGGTATCACGGCAAGTCCCGGGTATCCATTGTCCCTTGCGCTCCCATGTTTCCATAAGGAGAGATCCTTATCCATACTCTGCGGCAAACGAGTTGAGAGACCTCCTCCCCTTACGCCATGGAAGCCACAGGCAATTCAGGAGACCATGCGGAGCACAGTTCCCTATTGTCGGCGGGGCGGCGGTTAGAATCGATGGCGGCCGAGGGATGGCAGTAGGGGCGGCCCCGGGATATGCGAGGCAACGGAAGGTGAAACAGCTGCCAGAGTAGGGGTGTCACCGGCGCATGGCGAGGCGAAGAGTGGCATGGTCGGGAAAGGCTAACTGGAGGTTAGCAGGGATTGATGACATTTGGCGGCAATTTACATCTTACCAGTCAGGTCATGATCCCTCCCACAATCTCTTGAATACTTTTAACTTTGTAACTACGTTACTATGATTTTCTTATTGCAAATTTGAATTCGAGGTCTCGATCCAACATACAAAGCTGATTCCCTTGTTTGCCACTACTACAATGTCAGAATAAGCGCTTTCACTTGCGCATCTCGTCTTGTGAGAGCGGCGTGACTACTGAAGTGGGCGGTCAGGCCCAGGCGCCCATGGGAAGCCCTAATAATATGTCTTGTACAGGGGAATGTCATTCGAGCAGAATCAACATTTGGAAATATGATTAATAGGGTCCCTCCCACACTTACTCTTCTGTCGAGATACATTACCACCATTGGCGGCTTCTCGCCCTCGACTCACCGGAACTCTCGGTGTGGGTCAGTCGTCCACCAAGCCTGACGGGGAGTTGTTTATTGTCGGCGGGCATAAGTGCTGTGGCCTACGTTGGGAGTCGTGGGGGTGGCATGGGAGTGGCTTGGGGTGCGGTGTGAGCAGTCTGGTGACACCTTGCAGGACTCTTGGGGCGGTGGGGCTAGCAGGTAAGCAGTACTCGCGGTCTCTCCTTCACAGGCAAGAACTTAGCTCCTGCTGAGAGTGTTCACTTTGCCACTTCAATTCACGCATGCACAGCGCAATTGCTCATGAGCCTGCGGTGGGGGCCTGCATTCGTTGATGCCTTTCGGCTCACGCACCTGCGATCTCGGTACAGACTATGCTCAGTGCAAGCGAGAGTCAGGCCCTTAAAGTTTATTAGGGGGAGCCACTTTAACGTACCCTCAACCTAGTTTGAAGGGGCTCTCAATTGTGGTGACTCTCTTCATGACTGAACTTTTCGCATCACGATGGCAGGCCTCCTCGACCTCACGATTGAAGGCGGGAGATGGTTATACATTGTCTCTTACTCAACCACGTTGCTTTTCACATGTCATGGTTTCAATGGCGGTGGACATAGAATCATGCAGACCTGTCTCGATAAGACTCTTCTTGTCCTGCGCCTTCCAGTGCACTAGGTAGAATACATCTTCGTCTTGTGTCACGGGTCTCATGCCAGGAAACACGTTGTTTCGGTAGCCAGTGCTTCTTAGGCAATTTGGGTGTGGAGGCACGCATTTCCTCACACCAAGCAAACAATTCGACTTTTTGTTACCCTACGCCATTGCTTAGACACATTTCCGATTGCTCCTCAACTCCACTGGTTTGGTGGGGTGGTGAGCCGGATCGGCTTGCCGCTGGGCTGGAAGTGTCCTGCTTGGGCACATCGAGGCTATATTTGTTGCCACGAGACTTTGCCGCTTCTCTCTTCAATGTGCACCTATCAATTTTGCAGGTGTCATCCTGGTGCGATTGGGGATTGGCATCTGTACTCTCCCAGTAGAGTTTTGCTGCCATGTCTGCTGGCTAGGAGAGGGCTAGCGATATGCAGCACCATCCACATGCATATCTGTGGGGTTGGATGAAGGACATGAGGGCTCGTCCGACTCTTCTATCCTTTGAGTTGCCATGAATGGGGTGTCACCCTGAGACGCTTGTCACAGCCTCAAGCACTTTGATCACGCTGGCCTCGTATTCCCTTTCTGGGGCTGGCAGGTCGGCTGCGTGTGGGAAGCGGTAGCGGGGCTTCCAGTGCAAGAGCAAGTGCAGGCTCTTTCACCTTAGGACACACACAGCCAAAGTGTTCAAGTGCATCGTCAGAAGCGCAGCCTCAGGTTAGCCTCACGCCACCCCTTACAGGACATATGCAAAATGAAATAGAACCTACATCCCTTCCTGGGCCTTGGTCCCACAAGAAGCTTCCGCGATGTGGAAAGCGGTGAGGAGCTAAGCACCAGTGCAAAGAGAGCAGGGGTGCAGGCTCACCTGAGACACACAGCCACGAAGTGTTCAGTGCACTCGTCAAAGCCACAGGCCTCAAGTTCCAGCCTCGCCTGAATAAACAATGAAGCTTTTCCCTACCAGGCCTTGATCACCGAGGCTGTATACTCAAATGTTTTAATCCAAGGTGATTGGATGGTATGTCACACTTACCCCAGATCACTTAAAATCGGGTTGCAAAAGCTGGTGGCATTTTCTCCTCTCGGATCTTAAGCAAATGTGGATAAACCATATGTCTTTAGAATCATCACAGACCAAACGTTAATGATACATTGCTCCCAAAGCAGGCTGCAAATCAATAGATATGAAGAAAAGTATATAGTCTTGAAAAATAGAACCAATGGAAACCCCCTAAATCCAGCACTAATCCCTATTTATTTCCTCTCAGAAATCCTGTTCAAACATCAGCAACATAAAATATCTTTGAAATAACTAGAGGGGCTCTCCAAAGATATAAATTTAGGTAGAAACCGAGTCCACGATAGATATGAACAAAATGTAATATGAACCACAAAGCGGTGGTACCAGGCTGAAAATCTGTGTTTTGCTACGCCGGAAACACCATTCAAACACATACAAATCACATACTTTCAGAAGATCTACGGGGAGCTTTCAGCGATAAATTTCAGCTGAAATGGAGTTAAAATTCCCCAAATATGATAAAAAATATGTGAGACAATACCAGAGCACTTGAGTTTTTGTAACTCTCAATTTGCAGCCCCAAAAATCAGGCTTTTTGCTGAGGAAATAATAACCCAAAACACATCTGGATTACATACCAATAGGAAAATAAAGAGATGGCTTTAGCAATAAATTTCAACAAAAACGAGTTCTTGATCTCGGA